>OY744476.1:36369149-36969149 GCA_963556175.1 Tipula confusa
GCTGACGGGTACGACTAGTTTGAATAAAAATTTAAAAACATTTTTTGGTTTACTGTACAAAGTACAAAAATATATTTTTCAAATACATAAAAAAATTTCATTGTAGAGAAAGGCTACTTGGTTTTATTGTTTATTGTTTTGTGGGTGTTCGTGTGATATTTATACACAGAATATTCTATTTTTCTTTGTTCTAATGGTATATTCTTTTTCATAACCAAAAAGCGAAAGAGAGTATGTGTATATCATGCAATAAACAAATTACTGAAAATGTACGCATTCGTTTTTCATTTATCATACTGCAGTCCAGTCACTGTCTCCTAATACCACGATGCTACAGTTTCATTGTGAAATACAAATTTTACAAACCTTCATTAAACAGTAACCAAGAAGAATGGAGTCTTTTTTTTATTTTTAGTGTACGTTTCCACCAAAAAGTTTGTTGTTTTTTTACATCGCACCTCACACGGATAGTATACATTCTCAAAAAAATTGCGTCTCAATACAAAATTTATTACCTACACATGCAAACAAAAAACAACCGATTTGTAGAAAAAACAACCGATTTGTACTAATGAAAAGAACTTTTGCTGTTGTTTTTTTTACATTGATACTAAAATATAAAATTTCCTCTAGGAAATTTTATGGACAACCCTTCATTTATTTGAAAAATGTCATTATCATGTATATTTGTTGCGATTCAAATTTAAATAAAATTTATTTATTTCTTTAAAACACTAATAGCCATTTATTTTTTATTAAACTTTAAACATTTTAGATTTGCAACCATTTACAATAAATTTTTATGAAAAAATCAACGTTAAAATTCAAATATTTAAATTTATAATTTTAAAGTGTACTTTCCACGATGAAACATATTTTATATGCACGAAAAACGTGAGATAAAAATATAAATTTAACTTTTGTACGAGTGAGACGGACAACTTTTGCTGCACATACAAAATTATTTTGTATTTTTTTCGTTCTGTCGCCATAATTATGGCAGCAAAACGAAAAAATATAAAATTGGAATACTTTTTATGGTTGAAAATTGCTGCAAAATAATACATGCACATAAAAATTGTGTTTCGACGAGAAAATATTTCTCGCACACACGCATAAAATTTTTGTTTATTTTTTTTATAGCTAAATTAATTTAATTTTTATTTTCAGTGTGGTAACAACTAAAATTTTGAGGTTAAAAAATTAAATAAAATTTTGATATTATTGAAATATTTTGATAATAGAGTGTCGTAATAAATTTAAAAAAAAAATTATAAAATATTATCGGATCAATTTTTCGAATCTAAAAATAAATATTCATTAAAATAGGACAATCTCATAAAAAAAATTAAATAACACAATTTATTTTGGAGATGTGCACATAAATTTGTGTTTTTTTTAGGTTATTTAGGGAAGGCGTCAACTTTCATAAACTATAAAATTTAGCTATAAAAAAAACAGTTGTCTTTGTAACTCAAGTAGAATTTAACACTATCTTTCTTTTTTTGGTTTTGCTGCAGAATTTAATGTTTGGCTGCAGAAAAGATATGTTTCATCGTGGAAAAACACCATAATCAAAACCAACACAAATGTATTACAAGCCTGATTGTTGCATCGAGTACGCAGATACATTCTTATTTTGTCCATCTAAACTTGAAAGTATTTGTGAGAAAATAGAATGAATATACTTTCATTTCACTAATACCTTGAAGATAAAATATAAAATCGACCAATGAAATTCTTTGAAATATTTTACGGTACGTTTGTATAATTCATTTATTTTCACTCTCTCTTCAAAATAAATCTTGTTAGTACGTTTGCAAGAAGTACGTGCAACAACGATGCTACAAGTATCTGTCTCTGAACTATGTGGTATGTAAGGAAATTTTAAGGAATCAACAATATGAGACAGCATATTAATAAAATATGACGATTTATTGGAGCAACAATGGTAGTGCAGCTCACACAACTTTTCTTTGGAAATTCATTATTAAACTAAAAAAATAAAGTATTAACCAAAAATGCACTAACGGATACAAATATATAAAAACTGAAGAGAATATTTCATTTGTTTTTTTTACATTTCTGTTTTCTATACTATATTTTCTCTGCACAATTATTTTGTTTTTTTTTTTAATTTTAAATTTTTACGTAAATTCTCACTGATTTGTATAGTGTACCGATTACCAATACTTTCAAATATAGATGGACAAGAAAATGAAATAATATTGGTGAAAATCGGGCTTGTATAATAAAGACGGTTTTGCCATAATAAATAGAACTTCAATACACATACATAAAAAATTAAAATATTTCCCTTTGTAAAAAAACAACCGATTTTTTGCATGTTTAATATATGATTACAGTTATAGTAAAACCAATCCTTATCTACAACCAATTTGATATCGAAATGTTGTTATTGATAATTGTTTAAATAAAAATGTTTGTGTTTTAATTTACTATTTTGTAGTTTATTGATAAAAATCATAATCCGATTTCTCGTCTGGCTTTATCTGAAACTTCCAATCAAACACATCAACATTTTGATCGTTATATTGAATTTCTAATTTCGAGTTTTGTTCATCAATTGAAAATGTGGTTTCACTCAAATATACTTCCCTCCCTCGAACAAACACTATATGTAGCTGCGTACCATTAAAACTAAACTCTTTTAATTTTGATGTTATCAATTCGTCCAAAATATATTCAAAGAGTGTTAGTAATGTGCCCTCATCCTCTTGAATTGTGACGGGCTAAAAGTTAAAATTTGTATTTGCTATCAATTTTTGTATATAACGATGGTTGAATAACTTACTAGTAACTGGTAGGTATATAATTTACGTAAACTGAAGAGGAGCTTCCAGTTAAATGTCGAATGTATATAAGTACAGTCTCGAAATCTAAGATGTTTAATGAATTCTAAATTACATCTGTTCAAACCGTCTAGTATATGTGTATCGATTTTAATTTGTGAAAATGTGATCGCATAAATTTTTATATTGTCAAAAATTGAATAATCGCTTAAGCTACAATTTATGGTTAAATATATATCTTTCGCCTCTGCAAATGTGACCGTTTTAAAAGATGATATAAAATCTTCGACAAAGTTATATGTATTATCACCAATTAAATGTACTTGGACTATACCGTGATCTGTCGACATTGATTGAATAAGATTGCATTGATTTGAAAACCACATGAAATTTGTATCTAAACGTAGTTCAACTACATTACTAAAATTAACAAATTGCACAAATAACGATAAACTCATTTGGTTGTATCCTTTGCCATCGACAATGAAGTTAGCATTTGTTTTCCCGTTTATTGTATCAAAAATGTTGTCTTCCTTGACTAGTACGATACATTTATTAATTTTAGGATTTTGAAATGTAGGCTCAAAATTTGAAATATTCTTGTTAATACTAAAAGTTTTAAAATACATTTGAAATTCGTATATCATATAACTGATTAATACTTTGTCTGGATTGTAATTTTTCGTTACAAAATATTGATCAAAGTTTAGATGATCATTTGTAACGATTTTAGCTAATTCTCGTTTTACCATAAAATCAATTTCGGTTTTTATATAACTTATTGCGGAAGAATTAAAAAATTCACAAAGTGCCAATCGTAATGAAATCAAATCAAAAATATTTATACCGTTATTATTTTTAATGGTTTGCAGATGATCCAACAGAATCGCAAATGTTATACAAAAATCATTTTTTAGGGAAGTATTACAAAAATTCCTCATCCATTTTTTTTGCCACGGAAAAACATTTGTAATGAAATAATATTTATTGTATATATTGTTGAATATTAATCGAAAAGTTTGAGGGTTTCTCAAATGTCGTTGATATTTGAGAAGTATTTTAAATTTATTTATACTGGATTTAAATGTTATCACTTTTATAATTCCATCGTTTTCGGTAATTCCGATTTGTTCTTCGACTTTTGAAATGCTTTTTGCCAGATCATTTTTTTTAATGAATCCCTAAACAATAATCATTAATCTAAATAATTTAATTAAATTTACATAATATTACACATATATTATATAGTTACCTCTAAAATTGAAAAGTTTTCCAATTCTATAAATAATGTAAGATTGTCCTGCCAAGGAAATGAATATTGTGACCATCTTTTTAACTTCCTGAGATAATTCAGTTCTTTATCTTCTTTATTTTTAAGTTTGCCACTGATAATTCGCATATCATAAAACTTTTTGCCAACTGATAGCTTATAATCGAAAATTATCCACTTATTTTTAATAAAAAATTTATCCATTATCAGTTGCAAACTATCCACTATTGATGCATGGGCCATAAAATACCATGTTTGATCGTCGAACACTAATGTAAACAAAAAATTAACATGATTAACTTGCTAAACAAATAAAATTATTTTACAAACTTGAATGATCATTATCTAAATGTAGTCTAGCAATATAATCAGTTGGGTTTTCATCCATTTTAATCACAAACTTTTATAAATTGTGGTTACCTAAAGAAGTTTCAATAAAAACTGAAACGAAATTGATAAAATTACAAAGTTATCAATTTAAAGGTATATAGACAACACTCTTTTTATTATCGAAAGTGTCAAAAATCAGTTGCCAAATAACCACTTATAGTTTAATAACCGATTTACATTCAACAAATTTTTTATCTTCAAAAAAACCGAGACACTAGATTGAAAAATTATGTAAGCCAAACCGAGAAAAAATTACTTCTTGTCAAAATAAAAAGATGAAACCCGAGATCCAAACCCAAAAACTGTTATAAAAAAGATGATCTTGTTTCTTACAAGATGAAAAGTTTTTTTTTGTAGCAAAACATTAAAAAAGATGACAATACATGTATAAAATTAGTTGAATATACTATGTTTTGGTTACTCACACAAATAAAAACGAAATGTTATTGCAATTTTTGTTTTTATTTCAATTTTACTAAATTGATTTCAAGATCAACTTCTTCTTTAAAATTTGTTGAATGTAAAGTGGCTATAAATTATAATTTAAATAATTAATTACCGGTGGTACTAATTACAAATTGCTGCTGTTGTTGTTTTTGTTGATGATAACGGTGATGAATTTTGTTGCGTGCGAGATGTTGCTCGGCTGGACGTCTTTAATGAAATGTTCTTTTTATTTTTTTTTTTAACTTTCAGATTACGTGATGCTCCATTATATTTTGGTGGTGATCACCAATACCATGAGTTTGGTTGCAAATTTATTATTATAAGCGCGCCTATTGGTACTCGTGGTTTTTTAAATTAAATATATATTTACATTTTTTGTACGAATAAGTGAAACTCAACCGTTACAGGTTAAATTGATAAGATAATTTTATTGATAAGGCAATATGCATCAACAATGTAAACCTTTTATTAAAATGTATAAGAACTTAATCATACAACTTATTTCAATAATGTTTAATTTTACTGATTACAGAAGTAACATACTTAAATAGTTAAGCGTAAAAAATACGTATTTCACCTTCCTGCAAATTTTTTAATAACTTAAGTTTATTTATCACTTAAGGGCCAAATACACGAAAAATGAAAAAAAATGCTCGTAGTTAGTGTAGCTTTTTGGATAAACTAGTGATTGTTTCAGCCCCAACTAAATTTTAAAATATTCTTTCTGATTTAACTTAAAAAATCACGGTTGGTTTTCCAAATTTTCCGCTTAAAATTCCTGTTATTTGATTGTAATTATGATAGATTTTCACTAAATTATGAAAAGTAAATGTAGCTTTTCTCAATTATTAGCCGAAGAAACTATGACTATAATACGTACTATAATGCGTTGAATAAAAATCTGGATTTAATCACGATGGCTTTTTTGAAATTTTTAAGTATTAATCGAAATAATTGCAAAAACGTAATTAAATTAATTAAATAATTGATTTGACATAAGTGTCTGTGATCGTATTAAGCCAAGATTTTCTTAAATCTAGTTCTTACAACCAATTAATAGATGGCAGTTTAAATTATAAACCAAAATCATCTCAAAATGCACATAATTCGTATTTATTTACCTTTACAGATTTTTTTGTTTTACTTTTCTTGTTCATTCTGTTTATAATTGTATTGTTGTAGATAGAATGTGGATCTTTATAATATTTTTCGAGATTTTGGATCTATGAAAAATAATTTGTTTTGAAAGAAAACGATTAGAGTGGACAATAAAAAAAGGCTTTTCTTGTTGTTCTAGACAACCCGAAAGGACCTAGTCGTCATCTACCACAAAGTGCCATTGCCACCGACACCGAATTATGCGCTTCCGGCTCTCCTATCAGAGATCGCTGAGCCTTAATTATGAGTGAGACAGCGTACTCACTATTCTTTTATTTCATGAACGAGATCAACAATTTTCATTAAATTCATAACCTCGATATTGAATAAAACTCTCAAAGTGTCGCCTTTGTCGCGTTTGGGGCCATATATTATGCGCATGATTCTTCTCTCAAACGCCATTAACGATTGCATATTGGTCTCCAAAACCAGTGATCATATATTTTGTTTTGGACTCATTGATTTTGAGACCAAAGGAAGATGAAAATCGTACAAGGGGCTCCAAAAGTTCTCTGACACCATTTCTATTCAATCCAATTGCATATAGATATCATTTAAATATGCCAGAATCTGGTTGGACTGACGGTGCATGATGTTATCTTGAGGGTTCACATATCCGAAAGATAAGTTCTGTTATGAGATTAAATAGTATCGGCGACAGAGCACTTCTTTAATTGAGCTAATTGTAAAACCTTTGTTTAGATGCCTCATAAGACAAGCCAAGGAGTATGAGGTGAAATTCTAAGGTAAACATGCTCGTTTAGAAGTCTTTTACGAGACATGGGAGTTATTTATTTCGTGCAGGTCTGCTAAAAGTTCATGTGATTTATTAAATGTAAATTCAACATCACATCTTCCCCAAAACAACCAACAATTTAAATCTGAAACAGTTAAACCATTTTCATGGTGATAAATTTAAATCAAACAATGGCAACCGCAATTTAAGCATAAATATCTTTTAAACCCACACGTAAAAATTTGGTGGCTAAAATATGGCTTTTCGATGCTCTTTACAAAATGTGCAATTTAATTTAAAATATTTCATCTCAAGTTTTGACTGAACAGAAAGCAAGTCCAAATTCAATCAACTACCAAAGTATTTTAGCTTGTATTTCAATTGGTATCGGGTAATTCAACTGCTATTGTCATATCCCATGTTTGGCACCAAATACTTTTAATAAATTGCAAAAAGAAGCTTAACGTAACATTCAAAGTGAATGCAATAAAAAAGGCATAATGCTGCCATAGAAACAAAAAAAAAAGACCCAAAGATCATGAATGCAATTTGAACAATTCTGGCTCATCAATTGGAATAGAACGAGTTGATTTAGAAGAAGTTTATAGAAAAAACGAGGAATTTTATGGTATTCGATACCATAAAATAGTTCCAAACGGATATGCTAGTTTATATATACAAATTATAGAGGTTAAACTGTACCCAAATACGCATATCTTACAAAGAAAAGTAATAGGAAATACAATTAATAGTTGGGCCAAAGACGTGCTCTGCGCAATTAAAAAAAAGGAACTTTCAAAAAATTCGCATTCCATGAAATTAAACGCCGGTTGAATTGATGGGAAACGATGGAATAATCGAAGTGAAACGATCTCATAATTCAAAAGATTTATATCCTCTAGATGCAAGTGAAATCAAAATTAATTAAATTTCTTCTGCTTGACAAATGCACCGGCAACGGTGCAATTAAACAAAATCTACCAGAAATCGACCAAAATACTACCAGATACCATGACAGTTAGAAATAACAGATCGAGATAGATTACAGCTTCCTTATCGTTTGGATGCCAAAAGGATTTATAAATATACACACACCCCGGAATGGGGAATTATTCAATCAAAACATGCTGCAGAAGCTTTTATGTTAGATGGTTGTCGTCAAAGAACTATTTCTAGGCAATCCAGAAACGGATTATAGTAACGTTTTTAATTAAATATTTTGTCAAACATTTTCAGTGGAAGTAACACGAAATTAAAAGCAACAGACAATTTGTAATTAGCCCATTAAGGTTATTTGTATCCTTTAAAATTTGCCCTTCAAAATACATATAGAACATAATTTTGATTATAAAGTTGTTGTTGGTAGAATATGTAAAATTTTTTTAAATTGTCTAACCATTTTATTAAATTATTTTTTATACACAATCTGAAAAATTTTAATATCACTACATTAGAGCGAATTTAATAATTAATCTAGACTCTGTAATTAAAAAGGCGAAAGTTGTCTTATGCCCGTTTTTCTTTACTCAATATAAATTTAAAATAGAAAATATCACACAATCTAGCAACAACTCCTTCATTACCTGATTTTCTAATACAATTTAAAGTTTAAATTCAATGTATTGATAACTTGTTGTTAATGACAAACGGCCTTTGTATTATAAAGTCGAGAATTATAATCAATATGATAATAAAGAAATGTTGAGCACATTTTAATATTTCCTTCAATAATTCGAACAAATAAAACAACAAAACTGCACGCAGAAGTATACGTTAGTATGTGTATATGTTCTAATAAATAAAACAAAGCTGTCCATTATATTTTTTATTCCATTTATCAATAATTGAGATAACAAGATTACAACTCCATCTGTTGTTAGATAATTAAATACAAGCATGTGTCTTGGATGGAAATGCGATGACGTCATTTCGTGTATTTGGCCCTTAATAAAGCATTGTAAAAAAAAACTAATAACAAACGCTTTGAAATGATTTTGTTTAAATTTAATCTGAAAGCTATCATAAAATATTTTAAAAGTTTTAAAAACTTTGCTTCTTTTTTGCTACGAAAAGATAAACCTTTTCATTTTGTAAAAATCAGGATCATCATTTTTATAACAGTTTTTAGGTTTGAATCTCAGGTCTCATCTTTTTATTTTTACAAGAAATTTTTCTCGATTTTTATTGTTTTAAAATTGAAATTGGAAATTGTAATAAGACTTGGTTTTTCATATTATAAAAATCAAGATCATCTTCTGTTTTATAACAGTTTTTGGGTTTTGATGTCGGGTCTTATCTTTTTTTTTTAAAGAAGAAATATTTTATCGGTTTGGCTTACATAATTGCTAAATCTAGTATCTTGGTTTTTTTAAGATGAAAAATTTGCAAATATTTGAATGAGGCCCTAAAGGGTCCATATGATTTTTTCTATAATGGTATATAAGGACGAATTGTTCCGATTGAGGTTTCGCAATATATATTATCCCAACGATAGTATCTTTTTGTTCCAAACACCAAGTGGATTTTTTTGGTCGTTCAAGTAACAACTTTAATTCTTGATCTTTATTTTGCAGATCGCATCCTTTTATCTGGATAGATAATCTGCAACGACGTTTGATTTTTTTTTGGAATATATTTGTTGTCGATTGTATATTGAACTATAAATTCTAAATGTCTCGTCTGGCATGGGCTTTGCTCGGTTTGATGGTAAGCGGTTTGTGATTCGTTGGTATTAATAGATTACGCTCTTCCACAAAATGCCGAAAATGTTTGACAGATTGGCATATTCCTAGCAGCTCACAATCGAAAGCTGAATAACGTATTTCAGCTGGCTGCCATTTTTTAGAGTACAATGCAATAGAAACTATTCCAAATGCAATCCATAAACCTTTAGATTTTTTGAGCCACGTTTCGCAAACCAAAAGGAATTTGATTAGACTCAAACATTCCAAAAGGAAATCAAATTTGGAAAAATATGTGCATATTTCTAGATACCTTGTAAAATTGTGCAAATGTGGTAATGGATACCTGTCCGGTACAAGTATTTAAAAGTCTAAAATCGACGCAAGGTCGCCAGTCGTTATTATCTATTTTTTTGACAAAATGCAGAGATGCTTGATGGTTGGCAAATTCCTAAAACTATCTTATGTTGAAATTCTAACCTTGAGATATCGATTTTTTTTATCTAATCGGCTTGGACGTGAATAAGATAATTGCCCTTCTTGGGAAAATGGTTTAATTAAGTTACCAAATTCGTCAGAATATGAAAATATTCTGACGAAACCTGTCGCTAGTTCTCATTTTGTCTCATTGGTTAGTCCAACAAAAGTTGTTCGAATTGTTCCTTAATTTAAGAGCCAAACTTCAAGGTTCATTGTTTAATTTGCTTTAATTTCCCTGCCTATACGGTTTCGGAAATTGGTCGTTCTTGTTCAATTTCAAATGATGATTTTTTTCCTCGGGATTTTGTGTGTTCATTTACCCATCATTTTTGTTTGACTGTGTTGGTCAAATTGATCCTTAAACTAATAGACTAGCTTTAAGGTTAATTATCTGGTTAATTACCTGCCTTCTATTCAAAGATTGCCTGTTGTTACTGCTGTATTTCGGAAACACTTGTTTCATTTTCAAAAGTTGCTTTCTGGCTTCTATGTTTTGCCTCCTCGACTAAACACTTCAGTGTATTAGGAGACTTTGATTTCTCTTGGCTTTACAGAAAAATCAATAGAGTAGTCTTTCTGTTAGTTATTCGTTCATATTGGAATGCGTTGGTAGTAAAATATCATTTAAAATTTACAGATTTTAGAAGTTTTTTTTTCCAAAACCACTACTAATTAGAAATGCAAATAATAATAATAAATGTTATAGCTGTTTGTTGATCTCCTATATAAAACTATTCGAATATTTATCCTTTATGTACATGTATACTTACCCTATATTATCGTTAGTTGCCAGCAATTTAAGCTTCCATGCTATTATAAAACAAAATTTGGTGATTTGTTATCGGAAATGCCTAAGGTTGTATAATCCATATAAAATATTTTGCGATCTAACATCATACTAAGCCTTGGTGAATTTAAGAAAATAATCCATCTACCGTGTGAGATATCCCATTAAACATGAAAATGGTAAAAAGTATATATTCGCTAAGCTGTACAAAACCAGTATCTACCAGTCACCTAGACTATATCAACAAAAATAATTTTTTTTAATTATTTTAACTGCTTTATGCTAATAAAAATTCATTAATAATAGTTAGGTAGATAGACACAAGCAACTAAAAAAAATGAAAAATGAAAACAGCATGAAAATTATGAAATTTTTTTGTTGATTCTACAGCAGTGTACAACAGGAGAAACAACAATATCCATATTTGCATCGTTATGTGGTCGGACATAACTTGGTTGGTTGCAAAAAAATTAAAATTTCCTGGTATTATTACAACATGCCAGGCAATACATCATAATTTTTTGGATGAAATTTTCAAATAATAAAACCAAATGAATGGATTTATGCAAAATAGTTATATGTTCTAAAATATATGCAAATAACATAAATAAGCTATATAGCACTATAAGTTTTATAATTGATCATGGAAATATAAAACTTACCGAAATTGGATTCATGTTTAGTAATACAATTCAGTCCGCATTATATTGGCAATGACTTCCTTTGCATATATGGAAAGTACTCAGAGCAATCGTTGACATCGTAGTCGACGACAGCACAAGCTAATGTTGATCATTAAACCATGGATATCATATTTAGTATACCGCTCTATATAGTTCCAAGAAAATCAGCTGGTTTTTGTAGTGTTTACTTGATAGGAAAAGTACATTTCTTCTGATATTAAAGTTCGGTCTTACTTGGAATAAACTGACAGAATAACCATCTGGATCTTGTTAAAATACATAATTAAATGGTCTAAAGGAATGATTTTGGATGATAACTCTTATATGCAATTATCAATTATATGCAAAAAGCATTATCATTGATATGCTTTTATAATATTCCCCCGGGTTCCTTTTGGGATAACTGGTAGAGTCTCGTGGAAATCCAAAGCAAAGACAAATTTCACACCTCCCATTAGTTTCCTGTTTGATTTAAGGTCTTTTATAGGGTCCGGTCGATGGCTTCAATGTACGCTCGATGACTTATCGTGCATTCATCCCATGTGATAATTATAGTTTTCCCCGAGAGGACTATTTTTTCTGATGTAGCAAACGGATTCTTGTTGAAGAGAAACGTTTAGAGGTCGTTGAATATGCTGTTCTTCCACCTCTGAACGTATGCAGAACGTAGTTTGACCTGACCCTTTATTTATATACTTGCATATATATTTGATTGCAATGTGGATCAACCCATCTGTTGTCTACTGTCAACCTTTTGTCCACGTATTCTGAGTGTGGTAGTTTGCCCACTATCTTGAGAAATCCTTCGCCTGTATTAAGGATAGCCATCATCGCCCGTTTGTGTTTCGGGAAAAAATTGTTGAGGATATCTCTTTGAACACTTTCCGTTTATTATGCATGCCAAGCCCCATCTCGAATTTAAGATTGGTGGAATTTCATTAGAATTGAATTTAGAAAATGTGAACAAGTCTTTCAAATCTCGACTTCCTCCTGCAAAATTAGTGCCTTGGTCGCTTTGTAACTCGGCACAGAGACCTCTTCTAGCTGCAAATTGCTGCAATGATCCCAAAAACGACTCGGTTGCGAGACTGTTCACCAATGCAATGTGCCACAGTCTTTGTGCTGAAACACACAAAAATTGCTATATATGCCTTAAGTTATAACTGGCCCAGCAAAGACTACACCAGTTCGAAAAAACGGTCTTTGACACCGCACTCGTTATTTTGGTAAATCGCTCATTAACTGCATTGCAACTTGTTGATTGTGACGAACACTAATAACGCAACCGTGTATTACGTTACAAACTAAATCCTTGCATCGAACGATCCACAATTTTTGTCGCAATATATTGAACAATAGAGTGAGCCCTGCGTGATACTGCTTAAAATGTTATTTTCTGACCATTGCCCTTATGATTGGATGGGTGTACGGTAAAATAATCGGATGCTTCATTTCGTAGGATGCGGTAGTATTTTAAATTCTGTCGCCAACCCGTATAACACTATCTTTGACCAGAAATGGGCTCAGCGAAGCTATTTGGCTGGTGGATTTAACTGTTTTACTCTTTCCATTTACTTCTTCCTTTGGATCCATTTGTACATTTTAATTGTCGCATGATCAATTTCTGTCACCGTCAGAATTTTCTTCAAATAGGTAATTTGTAGCTGGCCCTCTTTTTCCAACCGACAGTTCTGAATGAACCTTAGTATCCATGCCAATACTTTAGTCGTTCTGTAGAACGATGAGAATCTATAACGACGGTGGTGACGTCATTATTTTAATTATTCAGATTCGGATGTTGTGCGAAGCAAAGCTCAGTTTCGATCTGATGAGGAATCGTAATATTTTTGTTAAAAATTTATTGTCATCTCATCAGGCCATGGCGACCGAGTGCTATGTGTAATAGCTACTTTACGCTCTATATATATTTATGTACAGTGTACATGTAGCGTTAGCGAATTATATGGAGTTGCACGAAATATCTGAATAATTTTAATTATGTGTGTAGCGATGGTCGCTACAAATCGCTTAAGGAGTTGATCGCTCATATCGAAAGTTAACATTGCTGTGTGTGAAATGACAGATTTCGGGTTTTCTTTTATATCTTCTGACTTACTATTGGTTGTTACTTCAACTATTGAACATCGCCAATGCGATGTTTCTTGTGAAAGCCAGAGTGGGACATGCCCCCACAATGACCATGAAATCAACTCTATGGATTCAGGGCACAATCCGCAGGACTGTCCTTTGATCGTACATGCAACCATTTGATCCATGACGTTGAATTGTGGATTTCGGCCACCCGATTCGCGGCAAAGGTTTTCCATCGTCTTGGATGGGAACCAATCCAATGGAACACTATGGTTGAGTCAGTCTACGCGTTCACTTTCAATTTAGGAATCGAGATTTGTTGCAGGGGTGCCACCTTGGTTTTTACGGCTACAAGGTTGACTATGAACGATCTGTCTGCTTGTTGTATTCATGCAAACACTACAGCGGCATAGGCGGCATCAGCAAAACCATGTAGTTAAAACCTTTTCGATTTGGTTTTGAGCCAGCGCTTTATTGTTATGTTTTGAATTAGTAGTAGTTGATTTTTGAACGTCGACCATTCGTCCAGGGTAATTCATCGTCCCAATTTAATTTTATCAGCCATAACCTTTGCAACAATATTTTAATCTTGACTATAGATGGTGACAGCCATCCTAACGGATCGAAAATCCGGGACTACTCGGAGAGAATTTTAAGCCGACTTACCGGGTATCATCCCGTGGATTCCATTGCAAGCCAAGAACCTTCGTGGTATTGGATTCATCCACCATGCAGCCGCCAATGGCCCTGTTGCTACTTGGTATATGATCTAATAGTTCTTCATTATTTGACATCCACTTTCGTAATGAAAATCTTGCCCTTTTTAATGTACCGATTAATTTTTTGCTCGAGACTGTCGCAGTTTTGATGCCATCTGTTCCAGTCATGCTATCGTCTATGTAGAAATCTTCAGCAATCACTCGTGATAAATCTTTTTCGTCAGCATCTATCGATATTTGTTTCAGGACTCTGGTGGCAAGAAAAGCCGCCCTCGAGGTGCCATACGTAACGGTTGGAACCAACCATTAATAGATCATTTAGAGATGTTCCTGACTGAGATTTAGCTAAAGCGTCAAATACGACCCTCAATTTTGTTGTAGCGCTGACCTCCTTTATTATCCCATGATGCGGTAAATAAAAATGGATATTATGGTTTACTTGTATTTTATTAGCAGGAATGAGTTCCATTTGTTGCAGACATTCAAACTCACTCATGAATTTAATAAAGGAATCCTTAAACTCGGGGTTCCTTTAACCGAGCTACTGCTAATGAAGTAGATTAAGTAGACTAGCAAAGCGTCCACATCTTTAAATGGCAATTGCACCTCAAATCGTCCTTTAGTTCGACAAGAATAGTTTTTCCTTGAAATGTTTTTTTCACATTGTTGTTACTCTACAGTGAGTTTTTGGGATGAGAATAGTTCTTCAGATTCCCAGAACTTACAAAGCGATCGATCAATATCTATTTCGGCGTGTAAATTTACTATTCTGTCGTTATTATGAGGAAAAACTTCTCCGGCAAGAAACCAAACAAATATAATTCTTTGGGCGATAGATAAACCCGCTTATTGCTGAATGTCCGGTATCAAAATTCTAAAAAATTGATCTGCCCCAATCAAGAGACCTTTATCACTTGGGTTGTAAAAGTCCGAATCAGCCAGTAGAAGTTCTTTCAAGATAGTCAAGTCAAGACCTGTGATTTTCTTTACTGGTAATGTTGACGTAATTTTAGACAATATTAAGGCTTTGACTGTGATTCGTTGGTTTGTATCAAATCTAGACGTGACTACGATTTCTGTCAGACCTCGTGACACTGCTGCTGAAGTCAAAACTATTCCTGAGATTGTAATTCTTGCGTTTTCCGATCTAATTGAAGTAGTTGACTATTTTTGGTGGCTGTCAATTTGAATTGTCTACCTCAAAAATTTTTTCCAGCATATAGAGCATTTCCGCGACGATCGACATTTGAAGACGGGATGGCTTGGACTTAAACAGTTGAAGCAGCGTGATTTCTCGTTTACAAGCTTTCGGCGATCCTCGACTTTCATTTCGTTGAATCTCGTACATGCATATAGCGGGTGTGATTCTTCGGTACAAAGTAGACATTGCTCATTAGGTGAAACATGCATACATTTTATAGCAGCCTGCGTGTTCAGCTTATGTGGTTGGCTGTGAACCATTGATGTTGGCTTCTGATATAGCTCATACGCATCAGCTCGATTAGATAGAAAGTCACACAAGTTTTGTATTGTAGGATTCTCCATTTCTGCTGAGCTCATCTTTGTCGGTTTTCATCATCCAATTTGTTGGTGATGTTGTAATTTAGCTAGGGATCTCTGGTTTCATATAAAGACCCAAGTGCTTTCAAACCTCTGATGACCTCATCACATATATCTGATAGCCTTCGCATGGTGGATAGATTTACCATTTTCAGCACAGGTTGATCAACAAATGTTTGAATAAATAAAGGTCAATCTTAAACTCGAGACCATTATGTCAAATATCTGGTAATGTAATCGAAGTTTTAACACCGGCGCATTTTCTATTGGGCCATCCACCGTGAGCATCCTTTGCTTAGCGTAAGGTCCGTGTAACACGTTTTTGCACACTATCTCATATAAAAGAGGGTCATAGATTATTTTATCAATTTCGTTTGTCTGAATTTCTGGCTGCAACCACAGAAGTATATGGAAGTAGGGCAAACCTTGCCTTTGCCATTTTACAAGCAACATGTAACATTTTATTGTATCAGGGTTACACGTGAATGTCACGAACAGATCTGGATGTCCGTTATAAAGGAGTCCTGAAGCGGATCGTAGGAGCAACTCAGTTTAGAGACACGTTTTAACTGCCGGTCTCGGTACTGCAAGATGATGTCTCTTGGTCTCTTATCTTCATGTACCAGAAGTACAGCAACTTCGTTTGTAGTAAGTAGGAGCATTAGATCAACCGCTGTGTGGGTTTCTCGGTGTTTGGCCTGCATGAATCACTAATAGAAAATAAGATCTTCCCCCTCTGGATTGAGCACAGCATTCCTGACCGCTTACATTCGCATCTTGTTGTGCATTGCGTACGACAGTTGCAAGATATCAACTTGAGCTAATGTTCTGGAACCAGTGAGTCAGTTGGAATGGGTAGCAAACTACTTTTGACCGATTTCTATCCTCAATCTGTTGGTAGCAATGTTCTCAGCTGTGCTTGAACTTGATGGTACACCTGAAATGAATGCTGATCTGCAGCTGCGTTTGTTGGTGGGAGACAAGCTAAATCGGATTTAGAATGTAACTGCAGATTACCAATTAATCTGTTGTAAGCAAGATATCTTGCCCTTTCTAGTGGAGTCTCTTTGATGATGTTCTATAGTCCATATTTTAAACGCGCTCCGCTGGCTGAAATATTTTCTTTCATGACACTCGTTTGCAAGATCACTTGTACGTTGGTCCTCAGTTCTGCATTGGCCTGCAAAAGCTTAAATGCTTTCAGTTTACCTTTCCTGTGTAATACTGAGACAGCCGTGTCCTCTCTGCTGCTATTTCATACACAGTCTTCGACTTGGGGCAAAGAAGCGAAATTGTTTGACGTGCTGGTGAAAATAAAAACACAAGCAGCATGAGGATTTACGAGGCTTCTGCGGCAACCACTACCTGATCCCCACAATATGCAAAGCTCACAGTTACATTTACGAAAGAGGTATCTGCATCATCTTCCGCCTGATGTGTTGGTATGTTTAAACAATGTAGGTGTTGCTTCAGTTCGCCGATAAATTTCGATTTATTATGGGTGTTTGCGGGAAATGTGCTTTGAGAAACTGTGCACGTTATATTGCTCTCTTTTTCGATGTTTGTTAAAATGTTGGCAATAGCTCTTCTCTTTTGTTTTTCTCTTTTCGTGGTAGCGTAGTTCAGATAACCATCAAACATTACCGTTGTGTTTCTGCCATAATATTTTAAAACATAAGTCGCTGGCTTTGGTCACACTACCGAGTGAAGCAGATATCCTCTATCTTCAACATATTTGTAATTTTTTGAAAAATTGTCCCTACCAATGTCAGCTTTTCTAAATTTGGTTTTGATGCTCGATTTTGTTCCCTTAGTAGCAGACCGCCGTTGAAAAGGGAAGGTGGAGCTGAAGCCAATTCGTATTTAAAATATTTTATGATATAACGCTTTCCATTAGAATAATATTTTGAAATCTATTTCATAATTTCGTTTGATTGAACTGTCGAGTTGAAATATTAATTGATAGTTGAATTCGTTAAGTACGGTTTTTGTAGTTGCTATTACATAATTTCGTTTACCTACAACAAAAGTTTAAATATCTGTATCTTGCCTTGATTTAGAAGTTGATTCTGAATTTTTTACTTTTACACCAGGCACCATTCTAGATAATGCGTCTGCATTGATGTTTTTTATGCCTTTTTTGTAAACTACTTCATAATCGAATTTTTCTAATTGAAGTTCTCATTCAAGAGGTTTATGATCAGTAAATATTGTAAATTTTCTGCCATAAAGATATGGTCTGCAAATTTTACCGACCAAACAATTGCGAGAAGCTCTTTTTCAGTTGTATAGAATAGTTCTGTTCAGTCTGAGTGAGCGTCTGGCATAACAACACGGTAGATCTTTATTAATTTAACCTTGAGGTAATTTGTATGCCTTTCATTTAAAATTATGGGTTGTTCTTTTCTTAAACATGCCGTGAAAGGTTTTGTCAAATTGGCAAAATTTGGTATGAATTTCCTGTAATAACCTAAGAGACCAAGGAAAGATTTTATTTCCTTTTCTGTTTTAGGCAATGGAAATTCTAAATAAACTTGATTTTTTCCGGGTTTGACTTAACACCCTCAGAGGTAAAATGCCCTAAAAAGGCTACTTCCTTTTTTAAAAACTCCGATTTATCAAGTTGAATCTTAAGGTTTGCATGTTCTAATTTTTTGGATACTTTACAATATGTCGTTGTAATGAAGTTGAGTATATGATTAGGTCGTCCATATAACATAAAAATATTTTTCCTTCTAAATCATGGAGAACTTGATACACGATTCTTTGAAACGTACTTGGAGCAGTTTTAAGTCCAAAACGCATGCGTATGTAATCGTAATGCCCGTGGTCTACTGTAAATGCGGTTTTCTCGATATTTTCTGGTTTGACTTCTATTTGGTCTTAATTTGGTTCTATTCCATCCTGAAGTAAGATCAAGGGTAGTGAAGTACATACACTTTCCAAGTTTGTTCAAAATTTCGTTAATATTGGGTAGCGGATATCGATCGTCTATAGTTTGCTCATTTAGCTTCCTATAGTCGATGACTAGCCTCCATTTGGGTTTCTTACTATAGCGTCAGTTTTCTTGGGTACTATCCAAATAGGTGAACTCCAAGGGGAATAACTTTGTCCAAGCATCCCTTGTTTTAACATCATATCAATTTGTCTTTCATCTTCTTCCTATTTATAGATTTGTAAATTCCTTCATGAATGATAAAGTCATTTTCAATTTGTATAGGTCGAATATAAAAGTTACCATCTTTTATATCCACGATGGGGATTCCGAGATGGGGATTTTTTCTGAAAAGTTGTGCCGAAGTATAGGGAACAACATTATATTAGTTAAAAGTTTATTGGAAGCTCTGTTTTGGTTTCCTGGACTATACGTATAAATTCTGTTAAATAAAAATTATGTGAAGTAAAATGATGTTGACACTTAAATAGTAACACCCTATAATTTTAAAGCAATATATCGTCCAATTATATACTGCTCATCTATAATTTAAGACACATGATTCAATCCAATTAATTTACCTCACATTTAACTCATTCATTTTAATTTTAATTTCGTAAAGCAAATCATTCAGTGCGACCAAATATAAATCGGATAAATCGGATAATTTCAGCTCGTAAAATATCAAGCTTTTTCTCAAAATCATATACAAAAATTAATTTAAAAATCATTTGAACATGTTAAATCAGATTTATGATTTATGTAATTATGTATACCATCCATGTCATGTACGAGTTGATACATCGGTCTGTATATATCATCTATCTATTATATCATTCTTATCGAGTGAAAATGAAATGAGGCAACAATAAAGTAGGAAAATCACAATTAGTCTGTAGGTAGGTAACCAGCACTTTCAACATGTGTACATACAATTAAATATATATAAAATTATTTTCGCGTAATCTGTAACAGATGGAAAATTTATGAAAAATTCAATTAAATTTTTTTTTTGTTGTTGTCAGTCATGTTCGTAAATCAACATGTATTGTGATAATGCAATGTGGGAGAAAATTTTTGTAAACAACAACAATGTATGCGTTTTTTTTGCGAAAGGACTCAGATTATTGATTAAAAAGGGTATTGTCAAAATTGATTGCAATTTAATTCATACAATTTGTGTAATGGACATTTACTGTATATAATTTTGTCAAGCGTGCAATGAATAATTTCGATCGATATCGGTTTTAACACTTTAAATGGATGTCAATATTATAGCAGCATATACACAAACGAATTTTATTAGTTTTAATATTATGTATTTTGAATATTGTCTAGCAGGATATTTTATCGTAGGATTGTATTTTTGGTATGCAATATAAATAAATCCTCCAGTGATTGGAGTGTATTTTAGTCCACGTGCCGCTTGCCACCTTTTAAAAATCTTTTAAAAATTTAAAGTAATTTTTTGTAATTTAAGAATGGATTGATCCATTTAAGAATACATAACCATTTTGCGTCAGTGGGAGGTAACAAGCTCGAATCCTAACGGAAGAGGTTTGAAAATAAACTTTGCATCACTTAATTACAATCGGTGATGACGATGAACATAACTATGATCCCTGTTGAAGCATAGAATCCATGGGCTAAACCATCATACATTACAGTACAGGCTGGCTGAAACAATTTAATGTGCAGATGGATAATTAAAAAGCATTACAGCATTGCAGACCAAAGTTGACCCTTTACTGTTAATTAGTGACCGTTGGAGGTAAAAGCAGCCCAAAGAACAATTTTACTCACAATCAGTCACGGCGTTATGATCAGTGGCGGGAAACGAACTCAAGATCGCGGTGTGCTTAGCCCAAAACTTTAACCATCATTAAACGACCGACCGGTAACACAAATTATAATAAAGGTTTGAAAATCGCCAATTTAGAATAATTTTCTTTAGAAATTCGTGCAAGAAGTCGTAACTCCTTTAATATTGGCTTTGGGTTGGTTTATAAGGATTTATATGATAGTAAAGGCGAGTTTAGATGGCTGAACTTTCCTAAAATAATTTCGTAATTTTTCGATAAAACTCAAATTTTGACAGTCTTGCATATTGCAATGATAGTCTTGCATATTGCCAAACCTTGCAGTAATCAATTAGAACATAGTAAAGGCATTTGCCTATGCCTTAATCCTTGTGGTTGAAGGCACTCTCCCGTGCCTCGTTTTTTTACTATCTTTTGCTTTATTCTTGAATCTTCACTGTCTAGGAAACTTAGAAGATGTAATAAAATCTAACAACTAATTAATACAATTGATTAAGACTTAACCAATAATAGATCTTAATATTAATATGCACTAAATTCGCTAGCTAGTTCCAAAGGATCTTTTTTATTAAGTCGCCAATATGTTGGCTTAACAACATTGGGATGTTGTTCTAATTTCAACCGGTACTTTCTGCTGTACTGCTTGATTGTATCTGCTATTGTTTCGATACGTAGATCCCGATTTGTATTACGTATAGATCTGGGTGCATTTACCGGTGTTCTTAGTGTTTTTGACTGCTTTAGTTCCAATTTTATTATATTATAAGCACAAGCGGATTCCCATAGTAGAATGCCATTTGTCCAAATAGGTTTAAGCACCATCTTAAACAGCAAAGCCTTACACTTCAGACTTAAGTTTGAATGTTTTTTTTACTAACCAGTGCATTTTGACACACCATTAACTTAATTTGTTGACGTTTAGTTTCAATATGTTTTTTCCAAGTGAGCCTTCTATCTAAATGTAAGCCGAGATATTTACCGTTTTGATTTTGTGGTACCACGATATTATTTAATCTCACAGGTGGACAGGAAAGTTAGCGTAGTGTGAATGTAATGTGGTCCGATTTACGTTCGTTGATCCTAATTCTCCATTTAGCTAGCTCTTTTTCTATTTCATCTAAGTGTTCCTGCAGATTTCTTGAAGCTATCTTGAAATTTTGATGCGTTGCTAGAATTGATCATCCGCAAATGTTGAAACTTTTACGTGATTTGATATTGATAGGTCTGTAGTATAGATCAAACATAATATTGGACCTAACGCACTGCCTTGTGAAACAACTGCTTGAATTTCGTATAAATTGGTGGATGCGCTATTAAATTTCACAAAAATTTTCGATTGAGCAAATAATTTTATAAAACCTTGCCGGTAACTGTGTTTTAATTTTGTATGTAAGGCCTTCATGCCATACTTTATCGAAAGCCTGCTATTTCCAAACACGCTGCAGAATTTCGAGATTAGTTTACATTTGTTTCATCTTTGCCGAGTTTTGGAATCACTATGAAATTTTCCAGCTTTCAGAAAAGTAGCGCCAGTTTTCATTATAGCATGGATACATTTTTTCGGAAGATTTTTAATTACTTTTCCGCTGATTAGACACTGCTGCTTTTTTGGATCTATATTTTCCTAGTGTATTTTCTGTACTTGGAGTAATTTGTATTTAATTGGCTGGATTTCCGAAGTTTTTGCACCATCAGATTACATTTCGGGGCTTCCAACTTACTCGTTAGGTGCAAGTATCCGTTGCTACTTATTTTAACACATCTATTAAGTTTGCAACTGCCGCATCCATTTCATCTGTTATTTTTGAGTGGCATTTAATGAACACTCTTTGGTTAATGTAGTCTTGAATTGAGTCCAATTAGTATGTTGATTCGTCAGGAATCTAGGTGACGATAGTTTTAGAATTTTGCCTTCGTTGTTAATTTCTTCGTCCTTTGAAGATGGATGAAAATTACATTTGACAGCTTCTGCATAGGATGTTTATGGATTAATTGTAGCAGACATTTCCGTCGCATTGTTTTTTTTGGTTTAGCGCTTGTTGTTCCGATCTTTGCCGTAGAGATGTACCATCGAACGGAAACCTCGACATCTTACATCGATGCTAATATCGGTACCTCTACATCGATACGTGTAAAACATCGAATTTTACACATCGATGTCATCGATACATCGAAGTTCAAACAAAAGTCATAATTAAATTAAAAAAAAAAATAATAAATTTATCTCTTTCTCAGGACATATAAATTATAAATTATAGATTTATAGTCTCAAATAATACAAATTCAACTACTCTCTCCCTTTCTCTAAATATCTCAAAGGCTACATGGTCTATCGATTGTAGGAACAAAGCCACATTGACAAATTTTTCCCTTTCAATCTGTTTCGTTGTTTTGTTACTTTAAAAATTGTCTTTCAGATGGTGTTTGGTTTTTTTTATATTATACATAAGCTGCTGCCATTTCAGTTTAACGGCTTTGTAAGTTTTATATCATTTTTGGTATATAAGTTTCTTGACAGTTGGTGCATTGTAAAACAGAATTACGTTTATGTGGTTCCTCCACTACTATTTTAAGATACATCAGAGACCTGATGTTGTAAATCGCGTATTTGCCTTTAGTTTTTATTACTTCAGGTTCTAGCTTAACTTAAAACATTGATTGAGGTTTTTTCTCGCGGTTTATAGTATTAATTACATTTTTCACCTTGCAGTTCAACCTTGTCAGCTTTTTGCCGATTTCTTCAGGTTGCACGGTGGATTCGATCCCTTTTATCACGACTGTGATTCCTTTCGCGCTCTTCAAACAATTTGTGAAAAAAGTTTTCTAATGTTGTTCAACAAGAAAATTTGTAGTTGCTTCAGCATTTAGCATTGTCAATAATTGTTTTGTTGGCGCTTCTCTTAAATAGATTAGAGTAGATTTCTCCTAAGGCTCATCCTCCTCATCGTTGTTTTCACCTTCCAAGTGCAGGGCTTCAAATCGGTTTTCTACATTTACATCAGACGGATTTAGTTTTACACTCTTCAGCAATGAATCAGCCTCCTGTGGATAATTTGGGTTTCTTTTTTTGCCATTACTATAATATAACGTTCGATACCAGTTTGATGATTCATTATTTCACTGTCACCAGTTTGTACAATTTTAGTTTTTTCGTTACTTGATAGCTCATCACTTTTTGCAATTTTTGTTTTAAATTTTGGTATTTCTAATAAATTTGTTGACACTGCTTTGTTTTTATGACCAAAAGTCGTTATCCTTGGATTGTTTATATGTTATCCTTAGAATTCCACCACAGCCTCCTTTGCTTATCGTAAGAGGCGACTAAACAAAGGTTAGATCGCAGGGCTAAAAAAATATAATTATAAAAATTTGAATAAAAAGAAATATGGATTCTGTCAAAGTTATACGCTTATGATATCAGACACGCAGTTTAGGATCTTGGATCGTGCAGTCGGTAAAAACCAGGAGCTTTTACTGGCACTATATTAACCATGAAAAAGTTTCGCTTAGAACTCGTTGCTCCATAAAGGCGATTATATAATCGAACCGAAGCAACAAAACCAATTACCTTTTTTACTGTGTGCCTTAATCGACTTTTCGAACCAAACTTTTCAAATTGTACAAGCTTCCGCTATTGCCTCATAGGGGGTAGCTGAAAATTACATTCCCGAAGTAACTTTTCGGTGACTTTTCCCAAAAAATATAAAATAACTATAGTAATTTTAAGCTATAATATTTTTAACTTCAAGTTGAGACACAGAGTAAGCGACTTTTGTGGTAGTTCCATCTATCTAGAAATAGCATGAACTTACTCGTTGTAATTTAGTTTAGTCGATTCCTGCACACAGACATATCACTACAACTTTGAAACTGTATTATGACTATGCAAAAAAAACACTCCTCTCGACTATTTTACAACTCGGGCATTAAACTCATCAACTAACACAAAAACAAAATTCTAAATTCTAAAGTGATGTCAAAAGAAAATAAAAAATGTTTTTCCAAACGAAACTTTCAAATCGTCTACTTAATTTAAATAAATTGGCAATTGAAAATAACGATTGATTGATTGATTGAAACGCGATATACGTCCATTACGTTATTTTTTTGCTGACTTTGTTTACTCGAAAATATTATTAAATTACAATCAATTTAAAGGAAAAACAAAACAAAAAACTTGACATTTTTATTTCATCATTGAAAACAAAAAAAAAAAACGATTTTCACAATTTATTTTTCTTTCATTTTCCAGTAACAAAATCCGTACGAATAACAAACATAAAAGTACCAACAACTTATATAATCGAACAGCAAAAGGAGCTAAATCCATTAATCTTAGATTGTGAATACGAGATAGGACCAAAAGAAACTGGATTAGTTGTGAAATGGTTTTTAAATGATACGGCCATCACACAATGGATACCGTCAAAAGGTCGTATCATTGCATTAACGTATATGAAAAATCGACTAGATACGGGATATACGGTTACAAATCATCCCATATATAAATATCGGGCAATTTCGATAAAATATCCAACATGGAATTTAACGGGCGAATATTCGTGTGGTGTACAAACATATCAGACGGCCGATCGAAGATCATCATATTTACAGATTATTGTAGCCGAAACGGATTTTCAATTATTTTATAATGTTACGCGATGGGGTGACGTGTTCATTAATTGTATAGCAAGGAATATTTTTCCGGCGCCACGGATGCAAATCATGTAAGTAGCACATTTTTTTGTTTTTTGTTTTTTTATATAATTTTATCTGATGAGACGTTCGTGCTGGTTTTAGAATATTTCATATTCGTGTTAAAATTATACAAATAAAATTTTCATAAACTGTTTATGTAATCTGATCGAAATTTATTAGCCGTTGCTTGGTATATATATCATACGTTGTCAACAGTTTAACATTGTCACCACCTGCTATGGTTTAGAAGGTGACATAAATAGGTGAATAATATTAGAAATTTAATTTCTCGAGCCACTGCTGGCAGGTACTGTCAAATATAATATCAAAGATTATCCAAAAACACAAAATGTTTTAGACAAGCAAATACGTTTTTGGAAGTCACCCACATTTGTCTTTGCTAGGAGTGGGACTTTATCCACTGGTTTAGTTTTTGCATCTTAGTCCCTGTGATTGGTGTGTACCCCTATGCATCGTAAAAGACGTCTCAACAAGAATGTTTTTCTTATAACTTCACCATAGAATCCGTGGCTTGTTGTAAGAGGCAACTAAACCAAAGTCAGCAATGAAAGAGAATCGCAAAGAACTCGTTGCTCTCCAAAAAACTCGATGGTCATGCGTTTCAAGGCTTTATATTGCTTTACAGCGGAGATGACTTAGGTAATCTTGATGTTGTTTTTTTTTGGGTCACCATTTTTTATTCATGCATGATTGCGTAATTAGGGAAGTTTCGGATTCAGAGTCAAGCAATACCCAGCAGCACTGAACGCGTCTTTAACATATTAAACCAAAGCAGTCGGATACAATGAGTATCTTTCTATTACTGCTTTGCGTGGTTGGCCCTAGCGTTTGACTTGAAGCTTGGCTTTTTACTTCTGTATGTTCAGTATCTTGGAAAATTGCATTTTAGTTAGGATTTGGAGGTGAATGAAGAGGAGTATGATGCTTCTTTTGGGATATAAAATCTTTGATAAAGCCTTATCGATGGACAATTGTTCTTTCGCTGCTAAAATTGCGCGTGCGCTCAACTAATCGTACTTATCATAATTTTGCCCAATGTTCGGATCTACATTAGCGATAAGTTCATCTTTCGTTGAAGTGAATTGGCAAATTTCAGATGGAATCGATATTAAACCACTGCGGAAGTATCTTCTCGCATTTGTGTATTTTCGATTCTCAGCAGTTCTTTGGGTAAAATTTGTACGGTTCTATCCTGTTGCAGGAACACCCGAATATTCATACGCAATGAAATGGTTTTCACGTATCGCCACAAATACGATGACTTGAGGCTTGAGTTTAATTCATCCGTGATTTCGGAATCAAGGGAAGTGTTTGTCGATTATTGTTGCGCAAATCTTTCAATGTTCGATTGAGTGCTTCTAATGATCGTTGATGCGCCATCGTGCACTCATCCCAGATAATCAATTTACAATTTTTTAACACTTTTGCGATGGTTGATTGATTTGAAATGTTGCAAACAGAACTTTCATCAATTTGCAGATTTAACGGAAGCTCAGTGCTGATTGTGCCATCCTTCCACCTTTCAACAGTATTGCAGCAATTGCAGTAAATGAAGGAAATGCGCATTAATGGTCCATCATCGACAGCTATCACCAGTTGATCATACGCACTCTTTTGCTGTTCATTCAACAGTGGAACATTGATTGCCAAGCGAATAAGCTATTGCATTGTCCATAACTATATAATCTATAACGATTGATTTAAGTGATGGTCGTGTTCAAGTAATTGTAACTATTGACATGCTTCTCAAAATGTTGAACATACCATACCATTCACAGTCCACAGTGACTCAATTGGTGATGGAAGCAACTCTGGCAATTTCATCTTGCCACTCGCGCAACACAATCCAGGTGGTTCTTTTTCAAATTTAACTGCATTTTAATGCTGACATACGAAAGTCATCTAACCGATTTGAACTGATGTCCACTATATTGTATGTTTGGCTCATATCGAAAGGCTCACCGAAATAATTTGCTGTTGTCGACGTTGTCGTTCCATAGTCGCACGTTATGATCTTGCATCCTCACTTTGCTGAGCACGAACATCTCTTCTTCTTAATCGTTGTTGCTCATTGTATGTCTCATTGCATGTTATGTTTCGTTCGGGTACCGGTCGAAACTGGATATTTTACAACTGGATTTGATGAAACAGGATAATTCAAAACTGTATTATTCAAAACGAGATAAGGTACAAAACGAGACATGGTACAAAACTGGATAATTCAAAACTGGATATTTTAAAACGAGATAAGGTACAAACGAGATATGGTGCACACTGGATATTTCAAAACAGGATATTTCGACATGTGATTTAAACTTAAAATTATTTTTTGGGAAAGTTCTGGAACATGCTCAATTAGGAAGGAACTCGGTGAGTTCTTAACCGATTATGATAAAATTCTATATGTAGGATGGGAATGTGATTTAAAAATGATTTTTTGGGAAATTTCTGGAATATGGCCAATAGAGAAGGAACTCGGCGAGTTCTTAACCGATTATGATGAAATTCGATTTAGGATGAAAATGTGAAAATTAATTTTAATAAGATGAGTAAAACAGCAATTAAAAAAAACATTAAGTGAAGGAAAATTCTATTTCTCTCCTTAGAAATATTCAAGTATGGAACCTTACTGGCCTCATTCCAAAACTTTCCCAACAAATCATTTTAAAATCCCATTTTCAACCTACATATCTAATTTCATCATAATCGGATAAGAACTCGTCGAGTTCTTCCTTAACTGGCCACATTCCAGAACTTTTCTAAAAAATCATTTTAAAGTCCCATTTTCTTCCTACGTATCGAATTCCATCATAATCGGTTAAGAACTCGCTGAGTTCTTCCCTAATTGGCCATATTCAGAACATTCCTAAAAAATCATTTGAAGTTTTAATCACATGTCGAAATATCCTGTTTTGAAATATCCAGTGTGCACCATATCTCGTTTTGTACCTTATCTCCTATTGAAATATCCAATTTTGTACCTTATCTCGTTTTGTCAAATCCTAGTTTGAAATATCCAGTTTGAAAATCTGGATATTCCAGTTCTCCAAATGCTCATGACACTTTCCTACTGCAATGGTAACTAAGGAGATATGTTATCATTTCAAAGAAGATTTACGCAATTGGTTTGACAATTGGTAAGACAAACCATAATATAAATACACATAGTACTACCATGGTATGTTAGCTCATTGATGTGCTAGACGTCGCTACTGGTATCGTTTTAAAATAATCAAAATATTTTTATATTAATAATCGCCTAAATATCATATTTTTATTCTAAATGTTGACGATATTCTTTCGAAATCTGGAACATCAATTGATATACTGTTTTTTCTTATGATGGTAGTACTATGCGTATTTATATTATGGACAAACCAATGTGTTCCATTAGCTGCGGTTCAGAAACATCAGCTGAAAGAAAATAAAATAGTATTAAGATTTATATGTATATTTTGAATTATGTAAACTTTATAATACTTAACTTGGTTCCAATTCAATCATATCGTAAATATTCAAAATCGACTGTCATCAATTTATTATGTAAATAAAAACTCGTAAATGACAGTCGATTGCTCCAATTGAATTTTGATATTTGAATTATATAAAGAAGCAACCTGCATTATCAAGGTCAGTGTTATACTCGTATAACGCTAGATTCTACTGCCATCTATTTTTGAGTAGTTAAGTTACGACTAATTTCTTTTCGCGCTTTAATTTTATTACAATAAAAAAAATCTAATTTTGCTTGGTCACTTTTGTTTGACATCCGAACCGAGAAGAACAATTTTATATTAAATCAAGCCGAAGAAATTGGAGTTTAATAACCCATATAAGTATATTTGAATTAAAAATTATAAATTTATAAACAATTAGAGCTATAAAATAAATAGTTAAGTAAAGTGTTGGTGAATTCTTTTATTTAAAATACAAGTTCACAATTCCAAATTTATTGCAAGTTATCGTGGGTGAATTCGTCATCAGCCAGTTTGTTAGTGAATAAGTCAAGCCATATTGGGCGAAGACACCTGCCGCTATTCTATTTGGTCCTTCGAGCCGGATCGTGAACATATCCGAAGCAACAGTAAAATCACCAGCATTACTTCAACGAGAGAATATAGTTAAGAAAGCCGCAGCATAGAGAAAGCCACACCATCCAAGCCACGCGATCAATTATCGAGGTAAAGGCTATCGACGCCATAACAAGCCACGTGTATCAGCATACGAGCTGAAATATTGGTAAGGTGCACACATTTATTAAGTGAATTGCCTAGTGAATTAGTAACAAGCAGTTGATAAACGTGCTATTAGAGTAACTAAACACTGATATCCATACATATATTATAAAGTGCGTGAATACGATATAAAACAAGTTTAGCTGAATTTCCTATTGTTAAAATGGCCGATTTATTATCACTTAAAAAGGTTCGTGCCGGAATAAAGGGTAGTTTAACCCGAATGGAAAATTTCATAATTGCTAATCATAATAAAACGGATGAAATTTCCATTGACGAATTGAAGGTTCGCATAGATACCGTTCAGGGGTTAAGAGTGCAATTTTTGGACGCAGAAGCTAGAATGTTTGTGATTGATCCCGATATTGAGTCTAAAATGGAAGAATTTGAATCGAAATATTATTTGGTTTCTGGAAAGCTCAATAAATGGATCCGTAAATTAACCCAAAATGAACATAGTGCTGGAAAATTCGATGAGTCCATATTAAATGTTACTCAACCTCAATCCGCCGAAATAAAATTAAAAAAGCTAAGCATACCTCCCTTTTCTGGTGAATACACCGAATGGCCTAGCTTTTATGATTTATACAATACATTGATACACAGTAAAGATTATCCAGCTGTGCAAAAATTTCAATATTTGAAAAGCTTATTAATTGGAGAAGCAGCACAGTTAATTAGATACATTACTGTAACGGAGGCGAACTACTACGAAGCATTTTCTAAATTAGTCGAACGGTATGATCGTAAGAAATATATTGTTAATGCGTTCGTTCGGACATTTATGGATCAGCCATCCATAAATCAAGCTAGCAGCACTAGCATTAGAAAATTGCGTGATACGTCGGATGAAGTGCTTCGCGGACTGAAGGCGTTACATACCAAGGCAGAAACCAGAGACAGCTGGCTAATTTATATTTTGATTAAAAAATTAGACCAGGAAACAAGAATGTTATGGGCACAAGAATCAACAGCTACCGAATACCCAACTACCAAAGAGTTCTTCGATTTTTTGAACAAAAGGTGCGATGCCCTGGAGTCCATGTCATCATACACGAGAGCCAAGCCGGTGGCAGCGAGGTCGTTGGTTACTGCAACCGAAACAACCGATTTGAAAAAGGGAACTTGGAGTTGTCCCATATGCAAGGGCGAGACGCATTTGTTATTCGAATGTAAGGAGTTTGCAAAAATGTCATTAGCCAGCAGGAAGGGTGTTATAGCAACTGATAGGAGATGTTTTAATTGCTTGCATAAGGGACATAGTGTATATAACTGTCATGCCAGAAATAGATGCAAACTTTGCCACAGAAAACATCACACTTTATTGCATGAGGATGCCCCTCATGTAAATGCAGCCAGCCATGCAACGTCACTGGAAGGAAGTTCGAAGGAAGTTAAACCATCAACGAGCCAGACAGGCGAACCTGAAACGCAAGTATACCAAACAAGTATGATATATACTATGCAAGCTATGTTACCAACAGCCATCGTTCGAGTCAAAGATATAAATGGGGAATTTAGACTATGCCGTGCACTCCTGGACTCAGCTTCGCAAGTCACGTTGATCACTGATGCTTGTGTGCAAAAATTGGGATTAAAGATAGGAAATGGGCGTGTGATGGTGAGTGGTTTGGGACAATCTAAGTTAGGGCGGACAAAGGGAGTTACTCAACTGGAAATCGTGCCAAGATCAAATACGGAGCCGGGTTTGAATGTTCAAGCATATGTGGTACCAAAAATCACAACTTTACAACCAGCATCTAAAATAGGCTGCGCAGATCTCGATAGGTTAAAATCCATGAATCTTGCCGATCCAAAGTTTTACGAAGGTGGCAACATTGACCTACTGCTTGGCGTTGAGGTGTTCTTCGCAGTAATGGAAGACCAGCAGTTTAGCCTGTCACCGCGTCTAGTAGTCCAAAAAACACGGTTTGGCTGGGTAATTGGAGGACATGTCGCAGTGGATAGTAACAAAAGTGAAGTGGTAAATTTTAACGTCACAATGGAGGTAGATAGCCCATTACGCAAGTTTTGGGAGATAGAGAGTATTCCAACCAAGAGCGATCTAACTGAAGAAAAAGTATTTTCCGTTCGGACATTGTTGAATAGCATTCAAAAACATAAACGTCATACGTCATCGAGTATAGGTAATTCAATTGAATACGATACGCCTCGTGTCACTCGGGCTAGTTCAAGTTTAATGGCAAAATCACGAACTAGTATTAAAAAATCTAATAAAGAATCTCCAGTTATGGCTAATTTAAAAAAACTTGCTAAAACTCCTAAATCAAATATTTTTGAAACTATTGAACATGTTTCGGATATGGTGGCCGTAGAGGACAGAATAATTAAAAGTATTCGAAAACATAGACGATCAAACACGATCATTGACACTCTAGCCTCGGAAAAGAAGAATGTCAAATTCCATAGCCCGGCTAATATGGAGGTGTCTACATTCGACATTGATATTAAAATGCAGTCGGATCGAAAAGGGAAGAAACGTTTGCGATCATTGTCAAATGCTGAAACAGAAAAGGATAAAGTAAAACTTAAAAATACAATGACGCCACAGAAAAAGGTTGAAAAAACCAAAACGCCCCGTTCCAGGAAGAAAATGCCAAACTTTACCGAAATTCATCAACGACAGTTTGACAAAATGGAGTCCATAACCGAACATGCAGCTCGAAAAGCTGAACGGGCAAAAATTTTGCATCGTAGTCCTAAAACTATCGCTAAAATGGAAACAGTCGATATTGAAGAACCCGAAACCGTGATAGTATGTGAACCAGAACCTGAAATAATGTCTCCGGATGAATCTAGTATCATACGTCAATCAGAACCCGAAGTTTTGCAAGAATCCAAAGTTGAGGTCTTAGAAGCACCAGAAACGGAAGTTGTACAACAGTTAGAAGATACCGTTGTGCAAGAACCTGTAGCTGTAATAATGCTAGAACCGGAACTTAATGTTGCAAATAATACAAAACTAATAAATGAAGAACCGGAGCCAATGTTGTTCTTTGAACCAGAAGCAGAAAATGAAAACCTAGACGACATCGAACCACCATCGGATGCGACATCAAGTACCATTTCTGCAGTTGTACAGAGTCCATTTGTAGCTGACAACTTACATTTTAAACAATTGATTTCTAAGTCAAACTTAAGTCCTATGACAGAGCACGAAAAGCACCGGGCTAGTTCTCTAGTCGGTCGAAGTCCGTTCGACGTCGTCAAACTAGAATCAGTTTCATTCCAACCCAAAATTCCATTAATTCAGAAACGACCTATAGCAATTTCAAGAATTCCTGGAAAAATGAAACTAGCTGAGAAAAATTTAACATTAAATCGGTTAAAAATTCCAGAACCAGATTTATCAAACGAGAGAATATCACCATTAGCTCGCTGGAATCTAGTAGTGAAAATAAAACAACATTTCCAGAAGCGCTGGCAACACGATTACCTAACGAGTCTACAACGCCGTGAACGATGGCGAACTAAATCCAACAACATTGTAGTTGGTGATGTAGTACTAATTTCCGATGAATATCCGTCTACATCATGGAAACTTGGACGAGTAATGGAGATTCATCCCGGCGCCGATGGTAAGGTACGAGTAGTGACAGTAAAAGCAGCAAACGGTTTACTTAAGCGGCCAATACACAAGTTGTGCCGACTGCCAGTACAGGATATTGAATCGAGTGATTCAAGGCCGGCGGAATGTTCCATTAGCTGCGGTTCAGAAACATCAGCTGAAAGAAAATAAAATAGTATTAAGATTTATATGTATATTTTGAATTATGTAAACTTTATAATACTTAACTTGGTTCCAATTCAATCATATCGTAAATATTCAAAATCGACTGTCATCAATTTATTATGTAAATAAAAACTCGTAAATGACAGTCGATTGCTCCAATTGAATTTTGATATTTGAATTATATAAAGAAGCAACCTGCATTATCAAGGTCAGTGTTATACTCGTATAACGCTAGATTCTACTGCCATCTATTTTTGAGTAGTTAAGTTACGACTAATTTCTTTTCGCGCTTTAATTTTATTACAATAAAAAAAATCTAATTTTGCTTGGTCACTTTTGTTTGACATCCGAACCGAGAAGAACAATTTTATATTAAATCAAGCCGAAGAAATTGGAGTTTAATAACCCATATAAGTATATTTGAATTAAAAATTATAAATTTATAAACAATTAGAGCTATAAAATAAATAGTTAAGTAAAGTGTTGGTGAATTCTTTTATTTAAAATACAAGTTCACAATTCCAAATTTATTGCAAGTTATCGTGGGTGAATTCGTCATCAGCCAGTTTGTTAGTGAATAAGTCAAGCCATATTGGGCGAAGACACCTGCCGCTATTCTACAATGCATTTTACTCGGAAAGAATTCGGTTATATGTATACTACGACTTTCTTGTCCCGTAATTATACAATGGTTTAATTATTTTAAAAGAATTAAATGTTGCTCAAAGTGTTTATTAGAAAAATATCAAAGAAAACCTTTTAAAGCTAGATCACTTGAGAATTGATGACTTATATTTCTAGATTTCGATTTGAGTATCAATTTTGTTTTGTAGATTGGTTTTTGTTGTTGTTGCTTTGTGTTTTTCTATTTTAATTTATTTTAGTTTTATTATTGTCTAAGTCATTTTTTATTAATTAATTATTTAATTTCAAAAGCTAAATATTATAAAAACTATTTTGCACTCTTTATAAGTTTAAGATTGAACTTTAGAATTAAAGTTTAAATGTCATCAATTTATCTTTGAGGCATTTTAATTCGATTAGTCCATGTTTCTAGAAAAATATTTTACATAGGGAATTCGCTATTTTACAAAAAGTGTTCGTTATAAGGTAAGATGGCAAAATGCACCATTATTTCTTTATTTATGGTTGCCAGCTTACATAAAAAAAAAAATTAATTTACCTATGAATTTTAATCTTTTTTTTTTGCATATACACTTTTTAAAGAGTAACGAAATCTAGACTGTCAGATAATTTATTGTCTGCTGCCCTGCAAAAAAGTTTATTTGTTTCGAATCATTTTATTTTTTCATTTTCAGATTAAATGACGATCAACATTTAAAAACAAAAATTATAACAAACACATCAATAGATGGCCTATACACAACAATGGCCATAGGAACAATACATAAATTAAGTTTAGATTCGCCAACGGCAATAAATTGTATTTTAACAATAATTGGAACAAATTATACAAAGAAAAAAGAAACCATTTATTATGGTAAGTACTTAAGACCAAATTGTTATTATTTTTCTATCTTAAAATTTAAAAAATTAAAAATTTTTTGTAATTATTTATTTCAATTACGAAAATTTGTTGTTGTGTAATTTAAGACTTTTTAATTTCGTTACTGTAATTTTTATGTACCATTGATCCAAGGAAAAACAAAATGTAATTAAAATGCAATTTCCATTTTATTATGAGGACATTTTGTTTTTGTTTATGGAAAATTTAGTTTCATAGACAAAAATATTACATTTTTTGTGAAAATTTTTGCAGACTTAATACAGAATTTATAGTCTAATTTTAAAAATTACCACTGACTATAAGAAATGAGAAGTTTTTTGAGTCATCTCTGAAAATGTATTATGTAACTAGCTGACCCGGCAAACGTTGTTCTGCAATATAAATTATTTCTAGTGAATATTTTGGTTGTTAAATGAAAAATAAAGAATGTATTGTAAGTGTGTGGGGATGGGATCTTTGACAGAAAAAGTAATGTAGACGATGACCGCCGACACCAACCATTAATTTTCTCAATTCAATGAATTTCATTGGCTCCCTATCGTATTTTTACCAAAATTTCGCAACCAAAATTTCGCAGATAAATTATAGCGGGAAAATAATCGCATAACAAAAATGTCGAGAGATCTTTCATCAATTATTAATAAAATCGCTGTAAAGTAAAGATGCAGAAATAATTTCGCAAACAAAAATATTGCAAATCACCAATATCGCAGAAAAAATATCGTTTTACATTTAAAAATAAAAATATAGCATAAGTCATCAAAAATGCGCATTTTTGATGACATATGCAATATTTTTATTTGTAAATTGGTTTCCTACCTGGCTTCCGATTTTTGATTTTGTTTTCGTATCTATTCCTTGTGAAAAAACTAAATTTTTGTTGTAATTTCGCATAATTATCCCTTTTTTACTATCTTTAGGAAATATACAGTAATCACTCGCAAAGCGCGGTTGGCTTTTGTTCGCAAATTCTTTAAACGAAAAACAAAGAAGTTTGTTTAACAGGGAAATAATTGGACGTACATTATGTACATTTTCCATAAATCCCTAAATAAAAATAAATATGTTCGTTTGTTTTTCTTTTACTAAAAAAATATGCAATAAAAACGCATAGTTTTTAACCACACTATCGATGATAGTAGCATGCGGAAAACATATGACTAAATATTTCTTCGAACATTTTTGTTTAAGCGAAATATTGATGCTACATTGTTTTTGTTTGTGATATTATTGTATTGCAATAAAAGTACTGCCATATATTTGTTGCGATATTTTTTTTTGTGATAATGAGGTAGGTTGCCACTTAAAAGTTAAATGTAAAGTGAAATAAAGTAGGAAAATGAAATAAAAAAAATCAATATTAATTTCGAAGAGCAATCGTGTGTACGATATTTTTTGTCAGTCCGTCTTTAGCCAACACAAATAAGCTCGATAGTTAGCCCACGCGAGAACATAGCACGCATAATTGTCCGTGTGAAAAACATTGCGAATGTCAATCTAATAGAAGATTGAACACATTTGAATTCAATTGGAAGTTTGTGGAAATCATTGGAATTCGTGGCAGCAAAACAATTTTGGGTCGGAATTTGCCATTCAAAATGGTGGCTTCGATAATGTTTCTCATTAATTTTTTGACAATCAATCCCGCGCCATTACACAGCCGTGGTGAGTTCAAATTCCAAAGTAAAATCACCGGATGTCCAACAGTCAGTCGTAGAAGGTGTGGTGGTATGACTGGTAAATCAAGTGAGTTCAAAAACTCTGTTGAATAAATTACAACTTCGTTGGCATCGCAGACTGTATCGATATATTTGTATGATACTCAGACGCCTGGTAATGACTGATGTATTTTGCTAAAATTACTCTTTCTGCCAGCCACACATGATTTATGTATTGTGTGCGTACATTGGGAAATATGCGGTCAATAAGAGTATTTTAGTATTTTATAGACAACAACTTTTTCGATATCTAACAATTGGTTCGAGAATGTGTCAGCGATGGATCTTGTAGCATTTGGACCCTCATGTTTATTTTTAGCTGGACTTTTTCAACATTACAGCGCAGTGGCGATGATTTCAAGGAAGCGTTGATCTCATCAGCGTACGTAGAACGTAAAATGACGGAAAATGTTTCTCTGAAATCACCTGAAGGAGTAACAGAGGGCCGCCAAATAGATGTTCGTTGTTTTTTTATATCTTTGAGAGTTATGTTCTACTCCTCAAGAGAATGTTTGTGTAACAAAGTGCATTCATCCCAGATGATATTTTGAAAATTCAGTGGCAGCTAAAATACTGAATGAGCGGTTCTGCCTCCATTCAATAAAGTTGCTGCAATGCCAGATCATGCAATGGGAAATGCGATTACGATTCATTTCGGTGTTCATCAAATCAGATGCACTACAATTTGGTGAACTCATACCAAAATGACTAAGTGGTAAATTGGCAATGAAAACGACAAGGTCCTCGATAGCGATCTATGCTTCATTATATATACCGTCGCTGAATGCAATGTAAATCCCGGGAAATGAATTTGTGTTGCTGTACAGCCCAGTGATAGTCGTTTTCGAGCAAGCCAAATGCAAGGCATGTAACTTTATACATTGGATACTGTTGTCCATTCACTTTGCGTATATCTTGGAATGACAATGAGGCAATGATATTAACCAACAGCACTCGCAGATGGAAGCACTCAATCTGCCTTGGAGTGACTGTATATACTCGGCCCAAAATGTTTGATTTGGATAGGCCGGGCACGCATCAATTGGTGTTCCTTGCTTGCCAGGCATCCATTTTTTTGTTTGATTCCATGTGAAATAGCGTGGTATTTCGGAATATAGTAGTGTTCGTGCACATAACCAAAAGTATCCGCACGATTACACAATTCGAAAAATTCCGTGAGTGTAGTTTTTGGAGGATTTATGGCCCGCTCAATTGCTGTCTTGTTGGTAAAAAAAATACGCGCTGGCCGTTTTCAAGATAGACAGCTAAAAGTATAACTGCTGGGTTCCGTTCATGAATTTGGAAACCAAAGATACGCCAGACAGCTTCATTGGAGCTGATGTACCGGTCAATTTGATCCGATTCACGTCGGTATTTTGAATTTGAAACACAGCCACTGCCTTTATGCACATACTTGCAAATGTATTTGATACTCTTCACCGAACTGCAGAACTCAACATTAATATGAGCATTGAATGTTTTGTTCAGCATATGCGAATATGTTACCACCCAACGATTGTCAATATCGAACAGTAGTTGGTCAGATGTATTTGATATTTCCGTGGAAATTACACTATCGATTTCCTCAGAGCGTATTTTGTCGACTAACCAAATCAAAATGTGCGCATTGAGGTAATCCTCGCTTTTGCTATTCAATCGAATACATCCAGCAACGTGTGGGACCGAATGCATGTAATTTTGTAATGGACTCACTAAAGACTTCAATTTTGGTTTGAACGCAAGTACTCATGGTAGCGTCTCGCAAGTGAATATATTCTTTCGCATGCAGCTTCTGTTGATTGTGTCGTAGGAATCGCAGTCCAGCATTCTCTATATTCGCGTACTTGTCGACCATGAATTGTTGGCACAGCTCATGACATCACAGAATCACGTTGTCCTGACCGCGTCGAATCATCATACGATACGTATTAAAATCCATCGGGCTCACTTTATTGTTTGTTCCGTCTCTTGTAACAACATATTCTTAATGTTTATGCAATATCCGTATTGTCTCTTCCAGAATATTAGCGAATATTGAAGAGCGTCGCATGAACGGTGTGTGTCGGCGATGACCTCCAGATTATTGTTTCTTCTTGGAATCACGAGTTCTCGCGTCGATATGCGGTCGCCAACCATGATTCCAGCAACATCATCAACAACAGGCACATTGAATCTACGCACTTGCTCTCCAGCTGGTGTTTTATCAGGATTGTTGACAGTAGCGTGATTGTCACTTTTTAATTCATGCATGTGCGATTTGAAAAATTTTTATAATTCATTGTGCATATTCAAAAGTGTGCATATTCAAAAATTGAGGTTATTGTAGCCGCAACGTATATCCACACGTTCTATTTTTCTCGTGGTGTCCCAATTTTTCTAAGTTGCACTTTTCCTGATGCACAACACATCGCGGCTGACTTATGTTTGAATTTGAGCGTATGACAATGGGGACATTCTTTATCCATAAAACCAATCAACACTTTCGGATGACCGGAATATTCAATATGGCGGCATGCTCACATTCACATTTTGGTTATCTTGTTAGATTTGGTCGTCTGTTCTTTCTGGTCTACTATTACGCATGTTCGTTGCTTTATTCGTTCAATTGCTGGCGTTATGGTACATAACAAATGCAGAATGAAATGTCAAAATGACGCGACGCTTCTGGTGAATGACTTGCGCATATGTAGATGAAAGTTCGATGAGGCGGACGTAGCGCCATCTGTCATTATTCAACAACATAAATAATTTCGTTATGTTTGAAATACGAAGGACGATTCAATTATTTGGATGTTGGTCTATTACAAAATGGTAGGGTGGGGCTAGGAAGGTGAATATTTGGGGTAAAATACGAAAAAAATAAAATAGAACCTTTTTTTTCTGACAAGATTCGGTCGATCCGTTTCGGAGGAGTGCGACCACAAACACCGTGACACGAGATTTTTATATATTAGATAGATAATAAAATTGTTAGATTTTTATATTTGAAAATTTGAAAAAGTTAGATTGTAAAAATTACAAGGTTTAGTTCATCTCGAAACTACCCGACCAAACTTCGTGTTTGGTATTTTTATCATTTTTCATTCGACAATTTTCTAATGGACAAACTAAGTCAATGCAGCCAAATTGTTTGTTTAGCAAAAAATTAAAATACCAGACAAATATGTCGGTCGAGATTTTATTTGAATACCTCAAATCAAGTGTACTCTGTTAAGGTCAACTAACTGATGTAAGGCGTTCAATGTGGTCTGTTAAGTACAAAGGAGACATGCTGTAAAAGACAATTTCCATGTCTATTGCGTTTAATTAAATCAGACGTAGGCCAAAATTTAAACATGACAGAAATTTAAAAAAATTAATTATATTAACATATTTTGATTCCTATATATGCATATTTCTAACAAATATCATCACAATTGGTTAACAAACTCACAATCCAATAATTGGCGTTGTAAATCGCGAAATTCACTTGCGATTCTAATTAAATTTTGGTTTTTATGATCTCGTACCGAGTTCGCATAGCATTCATACGCCTCATCTATACCACTAAAATTGAAAAAGCAAATTATAATTTTTTTTTGTTAAGTTACTTCATCGTTACTTACTCGCAAAATTCCGACGAAACACGAAGCGTTGCTGGATCAATACTTTGTAACTGATCGAGCGATCGTATACAACTCATAACTTTTTTATTTTCAAAGAACGTGTCCCAGCCGTTATACTGTAAGATTTGTATTATAACATCTGACCTATTGGCACACACATAATTTAAACCACTTTTCATTATATTATACGATTGACGATGTGTGGCATCAACTGCAGGAGACAAACAATCTTTATCGATAACGTTGGCGATCAGGGTACATTCTACCACTTGATATAGAATTGGACAATATTTATCGGATTGTGCTCGAACCGCATCATCATCGCCTGTATATTGTGCTATTGTTGTGGTAAGAACATTCATAAATTCCGTATGGTTAAAGACCTTATCAATACAAGCTACTTCGAGACGCGACTGGTTCTGTGGTAATGAAACCGTTATTTCATTGTAATTAATTTCAGCTAATATAATTATTGATAAATTGTTCATACTTACAACAGCTTGAACATAACAACGATCATACTCTTCACTTTCGCTCGATTCGGCGTGTATATGACCGATCGAAAATATTATTAAAATACCCGATATTAGTAAAGACTTCATCACTGTTTGATGTTGCAATACTAAATTAAAAATTTATTTGACACATTTTTAAAGTTTACTGGAGATAATACAAACTGAACTTGAGGGCAAAGAGAGTTACACACGACTAAGCTGCAAATAGATAATTTAGTCTTGGTTTTGAGCTCTTGATGTTTTGCCGTCGCTTTATTTCTATATATTTGTGTATCATGTATATTTATGAAATGTTATCAGATAACGCAAATTTATATAAATAATATAAGAAAAGTTGAACCACTACTGGAATTGTTTGATATTTCTTGTCTTGGAGAATCCATGCCACCAAACAAAATGTCGTTTGTCTAATTAAAAAAAAAATTGGAAATATGTTATGCTAGTTGATCCCCACGAAATAACTTTTTTTGGGCCTTTGAATGATTTTGCTGCCGCCACATTTATATATTGCCGCCCGGACAGTTTTTAACTCCGAGCAAAATTTTTTTTTTGCCTACTTAAAAACTTTATAAAATAGGTGATACTGGGGCAAGTTGAAACACTTTTTGTGTTGTTCATTATAATCTTGAGTGGCACATGGCACTGGGATTTTAAATTTATTCCGTTAGAAACTGGAGGTCTCTCTGAATTATATCGTTTGACACGAACCATGGTGCATCTACTATGATTCTTAGAAGTTGAAATTGTTACCGCGGAAAAATGTGCAAATTCGAGTTGCAGGTCGTTCCACACAGCCGACCTGGAACTGTGAATTTTGTTTCTTGCATTCTTCCTAGTAATCCATTTATAATAGGAAGGGGATACGCATCTTTTTTGGTGGTTAAATTCACTTTCCGGGGGTCTAAGCATAACCTGTGTTTTCCATTAGCTTTGGTTACTAATATCACCACTGGTGAACTCGATGGGCTAGAGCTCTCCTCAATAATATAGCATTCGGTCCAGTTCATTACAGATTAATTCTTGTTTGGCTGGGGACACAGAGTAATGCCTTTGCTTAATTGGAACAGAATCGCCTATATCAATAACGTGTTCTACGAGATTCGTTTTTCCCAAAATTTTAGTTGAGAATGCCGGGAACTGTTCAATTACCATTTTTAATAGATGTTCCTGAGTAGAGTTTTACAGGTGGTGGTTTGTACTTTGTACTTTCGATATTTCGCTTATAATTTCTGGTGCAATTTTGAATTTTCGCCAGAAATCAACTCGAGATATACTTCAGATTTTAACGACGGGACTATGCAGAATTTAATAATTTCGGTCTGATTTGTCACTGGCAAGTTTACGTAACCCAACACAGCTTTCATAGTTTCATCGGCAGTTTGAATGCAAGAATTATAAGGTTTAACCTTAATACAGAGTGATTGTAGATATGATTCTGCATTTTTACATAATATAATCGCTATCCAAAACTCCAACTTTAATACACCCATTAATATTTATTTTAGCATAGGGTCCGAGATCGTTATCTATTAACTCTGTAATTGATGCTATTGAACATGCGTTTTCAAACCATTTTCTTTCTTTCCAATATTTTTGTATTCATGCTAATCGTCTATTTGACAAAGTGATCTTACTTAAGTTAGTTGAAATACATAAAATTGCGTGATTAGCAGAAGTTATATAAGCTTTATAGCTTATTTCAGGTTTGAAGTTGGTGGTTGGTTTGGTGTAATGAGGAATCGGGAGTGAAACATTTTGACCGAACGAGGTTCCTCCGCATAAGCAGCGTCCGTGCAACATTTCCCAGAGCTCGTTTCTTTTGACATCTGTAGCAATCATTTATCTTAAAACCTGTTAATCCACAACCTTCACAAAAACTATGAGTTTTCTCCAATGGACATATTGAAAATCGATGGCCAATATCTTTGCAATTCCAACAAACTATAAACGTGGATCGGTTCATCGCTTCTACATAATTCGACTCCTGTTCTTGAACATTTCTTTTTCCATCGCTATTATAACTGCATTTCGGACCATCTTGCTCGGAAATTTGGGCTATTGTTGTTTTTTCGTACCAGTCTCCCTCATATTGTAGATATTAACAACATCGTGGCCTAAGCCGATTATCTCATTTTTAAATTGGTCAGTGTAAATATACGGATGCAAGTTTCGTATGACCACCTGGTAGGTTTTATTCACCTTTTTCTGGAACAAATGTAATTCGGTGTTACGTTACGCTAGGTCTTTAATGACCACTGGGTATCCCTCGGCATCTTTTAACAGGATTTTAACCAGACTAGTCCCAATTATTTCTAGGTCAAATTTGTGATTTGTATATTCCTTTAACAAGACTGTATTTTAACTGTATTTTATGATTCCTTAGTTAAGAACTATCAGAGTTAAAGGTTTTGGCCAAACACTTCTTTTGACGTTTTACTAAATTTATCGTTAGAAGGCGAATATTTATTGTATCGATCATAAGAAAATGATGATTTATTTTTAAACTAGTCGAATGAAAAAGTGCTATTAAAAGACGTTGATTATTTTGCTTCAAGAATTTTGCACCTATGTTGAAGAATTGCGATAAGCTCCTCGAACTTCATTATGCTAGTTAGACTAGATTTATTAATAACTTCAATGCGTGAAGACGCATCCAGTTGATCGTTTAAATGGTGAAGGAGAAAAAGATCCCATTTATTGACTAGAACATTCAACGCTTTAAGAGCAATATAAGGCTTAACAGCTGCGTCAATGATTGTCTGCAGGGACGATGATGAATTTACGGAGGGTTTTTTAATTTCGTATAGCCATTTTACTTGAGTTTATTGAATTAAAATTTTATTCCGAAAGCTTTTTCCAAGCAATTGAATAGTTTTCGTTTGAAAGAGAAAAGGATTAAACTAATTTGATAGTCTTGCCGTCTCGAAAACAAAAAATTAAGTAATGGAACTTTTCTACGTTAATAAGATTTAAATTAAAATTAATAACATCATTAAAAATATAACGAAAATCAAGCCATTTTAAACCATCAAATTTAGGAAGCTTGATTTCGGGTAATTTGAGGGATACCGAAGTATGAATATTGTCTGCCGATGTATTTTTATTTTCAATTTCCCAATTGATGAATTGAATTCCCACGATGTGTATATGTATATGTTGTCGTCCTCTCTTTTTAACATTTGATGTCTAACAACAGTCGAACTTGGAAATAACGAATCGCAATTAGGAACCATCAAATTTGTTCGTTATATTCAGTTTTTTTTATATTAAGTTTTCGTTGTATCAAGTTCAATATAATGTTGTTCGTTATATCAATTAATATTAATGAATTTAAGACAGTTATAGTTTAATTCAATGTATACTTATATTTAAAAATTAAAAATACATAATACATATTTCCCTAATAATGCTTTAGGAAAATTAACTGGAAATATATGAAATCCAATACTATATTATGTAAATTTAAAGAATTTTACTTATAAAAGTCGGTAATTAACGATTGTAGAACCGAAAGAATTATTATTTCTTCGACTTTACGTTCTAATTTATTTATTAGTTAGAGCTCTTTTAGACAATCTGGATGACTATTAAAATAAATTCGGCAGACAACTAATGAACGTTCGACGTCTCTAACACTTGGGGATATCATTTCACTGCCACTTTCAACAGAACTAGATTGATTGATTGATTTAGAATGTACGACCAAGGACTAACCAGGATCTCCCGGATATTTGGCCGGGCCCACCGTACACCCGTTTGACATAAACTTGGAAGGATGAGGCAGGATATTAGTTAAATTATTGAGATCGACCCGATTACAGACACCATGGCGGCCAATAGCTAGTAAATTTTTGTTGGGGGTAGGGAAAGGAAAGGTATGTCAGTAATGACAGAATTGGCGCGGTTTCCCGGTAGCCAATATTCGAACTACTGTTAGCATAAGACAATCACAATTTTACTGCTCTTCATTGTAGAATCTCTTGTCAGCAACTCCAGTGTGCCACCATTTATCTGTTATTTGCAATTGTTCCCTGAAAACAGAATCTATTAATTAAATAATTGCTCTTAGCCGTAGGCTGTAATAAATTAATAATATAATAATATAATTTCCGCAAGCCGCAGGCTGTAATAAATTGGATTAGTTTTTGCCTGATATTTACAATTAATTAATTTATTACATTTATTAAAATATTAAAACATAAAAATATAAAAATGTAAAAATATAAATACATGAAAATGTAAAAATATCAAAATAAGACCTGAATAAGACCTGAAATCGCCAAAACCAGATCAGGTGAAATCAAAATCCGACAAAAACTATCAACACCGTTCCCCAAAAATTGATAATGACATTTAGCTGGATTTCTACGCTCTATACCAGGGCCAAAAACATTTGACAGGACAATCGGAAATGACACTCCATAAAAACCTAGAAGCATCAATCGACAGGAAAAACAACATACCCACAGCGAAACCAGGCATCAGGATCCCTTTAAATGCCAAAACGTTACGGAGCCAATGCAGGCCAACCAACCACCGAAACGAACCTGATCTCAGCGATTAAATCCTGCATCCAACTTAAAATACACACCAGTACCAATTTACTTTTGCCCAAAGCACAGACCCCAAGCCACACTACCAACTTAAACTGGAATACATAACCTAGAAAACTATCAGCCTCCAAAAAGCACCCCAGTTAAAACATTAAAAAATCAACAACCTTACCGATTGTTCACCGAGATCACCCACAAGACCCCTCAGACCACTTCCTCACAACCCGCGATCGCTGCCGGAAGGTCAGCCTAACGAACGATATCACACACATTCGGTCACGGCGTTCCTGTCAGCGGTGGGGACCGTGTTATATATTCCAGAAGAGTCATCATCTACACAAAATGCTACATCAGCAGCATTCAATTCAACACATATACAAAATGAGGTATCAGCAAGATTAAAACATGTTGTTAGTCAATTCTAAGAAACAGATAGAAAATATGCAAAAACTGTTGATTTTGCATAAGTTGCATGCTTAATGGAAAAAACCCAAGGAAAGACGACACCTTTTATTATCTTTTAATTAAAACTATAAAGTAAAGTAAAAATTATAATAAGTTGGAATTGTTAGTTGAAAATCAGTGCTGTAAACATCAATTAATGTAAATTATATTTTCTTAAACTAAATAAATTTAAATATTAAATAAAAGACTCAACTTCCGAGTTGAGTCAATAAAAAATTAAATAAAAGTGTTAATAATATTATAACCCAAGACCGCGGTGTCCAAACTAATATCTCAACTGCCACTTTCAACAGAACTAGAGTTAATATATTCTAAATTGTCCGGGCGAACTGAAACTGTAAAGCTGTCATCAAAATTGTCATCAACCCCCAAATAGTCCGAAAAGTTTACATTTTCGTTAATTTCATTAATTATTGGATTATTCCAATAAATTTCTTTGATATCGGATTGAATCGATCAAAATGGTTGACTGGGTGCAATTTCACTAATTGCACCTTGTATTGACCACGCTTTATGGAAACAGTTTTCTGATTGATAGTCCTGCCTCAAGAAATTGTTTCTGTATACCTGATGGTGCATAGTGTGAGTCCTTGACCGGGAACCTTTCTATATAACTTCTTACTTGTTGTAATATAACTTCACTAACAGATTTTTTTGATATGTTTGCCTTTTTTTTGATGGATTCAGCACTCCGCTTAAATAGTTGAAATTGCTTTTAAAAAAATTATGCATTGTCCTTTACGATATTGATAATGTGGTTAAGAAAAAATCTCGACATACTCTTAATTCATATTTGCCATGTGTGAAAAAATATTTAAACGTATTTTGCTTTCCTGACTAGTTTGCTGTTTAGCTTAGCTGGTGCAATGTTTAGGAATTTTGCATAAAATAGTAGTTTTTCATCATCATTTAAGATCCAAAAGATGCTGTGTATGTTTTGCCTCGCTTCTTCCGTAAATAAAATAGTACACTCGTATGGATATGATTTTTTACATCTAGGTGGTTTTACAATTTTAGCAGTAACTACTTTCCCTTGTGCATTAGAGTATTCTTTTCCTGATTGCCGTTTTGTTTTTATTATTTCTCGTTTCTAATTAGTTTGGTTCTTTACTCTTTTCCTGGCAGGTGCCTTGGTTCCTTTAACGGATTGCGGTTTAAGTAATGAAGAAAATGTTGGTTCTTCGAATACCGTCTATGTCCACTCATTTTCTTTAACGGGCTCAAATGGTGGATCGGCAATATGGAAAAATGGTCTATAGGACAGGTAAGCTTTTGTGTGACGATTTGTTTGATTCCAGTTCAGTTATAATTTTTTTTAATAAATTTTTTCTATAATATCGTCGTATTGGGCGGTAAATATTCAATGTTTATTGCTTTTGATTCGGATACTTCTAAATGTGAAGCACAGTTGTCGGCGATTAATAAAACTTTTCGATTTTTTTCATGATATATTTTGTCGATATGCCGCAAATAATTTTCCCATTCGATAAACGTGAATATGTTTAAAACATCAAGGTTTTATACAGGCAACTGCTCACTGCCATTCATATTTGCCCCTAAGAGGACTGTTATTCTCTCTTTACTTTTTTTACCTCCTACACATGCGTCGAAACCCGGTTTCGTCAAGAATAAATATGTCGCGGTTGGTGTATGTTGTTTGGAAAATGGGTAGTTTATCCCTTATGTTTATCCTAATCAAAGCATGTGAAGTACTTGATGAGGCCTTTTCTCCTGATATTTGTTTAAAACAAATTTCATTCCTTTTTTTAATTCCATCAAGCCACCCATTGTTAGCTTTGAAATTTGAGACGTTCAGTTGTTTTGCAAATACTAACGCTTTCTCATTTAAAAGCATGCCACTAATCGGAATATTATTTTGCCTTTGGACCTTTAACCACTTAACATTAGCTTCTTCTACTTCTACACACTGCCCTTTTCTAAGCCGCTCCCTTTGCGATTAAACGATGCGTTGGTAAATTTTTCTTAATTATGCAAGATTTCCGACACCGAGGTCCTTGAAAACTTATATTTATCGCATATGTCCTTATTCGCTATAGGACATGATTACCACAAAGTTTTTTTTTTGTTTGAAGCCTGTAATCTTTTTCCAAGCTCTCACAACTCTTTCGCGGTTAATTTAAAACGTCCTACCTTTTAACTTAAACGGTTAATTTAAAACGTTACCAGCCAAATTGAGGACGCCCGAATACAGGTTCGATTTTTAAATCCATCTGCACATTGTATTGCTCCAGCCAGCCTGTACTGACATGGACAGTATCGGTACCTCCCATTCCAAACACCGCAGCCTTAACCAATGCGCAAATTGCTTGGTTACCATAAAGGCTTTACGAAGGCTACTTTACTAATATTATAAGCCAAAAAACAAAATATATAAAACGAAGACCAATTCATATTTTGCCATCTATTGGCGAACTCATTAAGTAATTTATAATAAAATCTTAGAATTAATTTAAACCAATAATTTTAATAATAATTTCTTAAAATGGGTTTTAACAAAATTGTTGATCACAAAATGTTATACTGTAATTCAAATTAAATAACTAAATCACTTTAATCAAATCAGTCTGTTGTTGCAATCTTTATCCATTGTCGATTCTGACTATGAGTGTTAATCTGGACACAAAATCAATTTGAGCGGGAAAGGAAATTTAAAGGTTTTGTAATATTGGGAGACCTTCGATGAATTTTCTAAACCTCTAAAACTATTAGAATTCTGGGGATGTCTTTCACCTTAACAACATCAATTAATAATTAAATTAATTTGTCATGATCTATTGTACAACATTGGTAACGAAAACCCAGATCTTTTAATGTTAAAAAACTTTGCAATTTTTTCTCACCATGTGTTAACTGAGTTAGCAAGTTCTTTTTTCGGAGTATTTTCAGAATCTCGAACGATATGAAAAATTTGTCGTGCATATAGGAATGGAAAGAGTTGCTATTATAAGATAATTTTAACCAAAATGATTTCTTCCAAGTAAGGACATGTAATTATATATTTCACAGTAGTTCGATTTTTCAAATTAAATTAAAATATATTATTTTATTTCGGAGCTAGCGCAGGAAAGTCACAAAAACGAACCAAATTCGGAAAGAAATCAAACGAAAGATTTACTTTGCACAGTAAATTAGTACCAAAACACCTACAACTGTATATATGCAATATCTTGCATTCAAAGTCGAATATTGTTGTTTTGAAGTTATTTTGAAAAATGATTCAAAGAAATTTGAGTAATCTGATAATATTTCCTAAAAATACATAATACACAAATAGAAATAAAACATCTTCAAAACATCGAGAGCTCGAGGCCAAGACTAAATTATCTATTTTCTTGCGTGGTAACTTTTTGCCCTCGAATTCAGATTATATTATCGCCAGTAACCTATAAATTTGCATACATAATATTTTATTTGGCCAAACAACAAGGAACCACGATGAAGTCTCTACTAATTTCGTGTCTTTTAATAATATTTTCGAACAGCCATATATACGCCGAATCAAACGAAAGTGAAGATTATGATGATACTTGTTATGATCAACTAATTGTAAGTATTAACGGGCATCAATAATTATTAACTGAAATTAATTTCAATAAATATTACATTTTTATTACCGCAGTACCAATCTCGTCTTGAATCAGCTTGTGTTGATAAAGTGTTAAACCAGACGGAATTTTTATATGACCTTACCACATCGTTAATAGAATATTCAGGCGATGATGAAGATGTTCGAACACAATCTGATAAGTACTGTCCAAAACTATATCAAGTAGTAGAATGTACCCTGGTCGGTTACGATATAGATGAAGATTGTTTATCTCCCGCAGCTCACGCCAAAAATCGTCAATCGTATGATCTAACCCAAACACTTTTGAATTATGTGTGTGCCAATAGGTCCCAAGTTATAATACAAATGTTACAGTATAACGGTTTGGATACGATCTATGATAATAAAAAAGTTATGAAATGTTTACGACCGCTGGACGGTTTACAAAGCATTGATCAAGCAACGCATCGTCCATCTTTGAAATTTTGCAAGTAAGTATTAATGGTGAGATTTAACAAATCAAAAATTTATTTCGCTTGTATTAAATTCTAGTGGTGTGAATAAAGCGTTTGCATGCTATGCAAGAATGGTTCGAGATCATAAAAATAAAAATTTGGTTAGAATCGCAGGTGAACTGCGTGACCTACATCTCCAGTTACTAAAATGTCAATCTGCAAACCAAGTGTGATAATTATTTAAAATGTATTTAAGTTAAAATTGGTAATTAAAAATTGTTTTGTTTAAATTTTGTTCCGGAATTTACGTTTACTTTTTAAACGACTTGCTAAAACGTATTTTAGTTTCGGTGGTGGATTAGTTTCTGTTGCTCGACAGTAGGATCTCACCCCTCATCAAACTAAATACGGTTAATTAGAAACATAAACTTTTATCACCTCCCAAATATTAATAAAAGTTAAGGTGATTTTCACCGTATACTCTCTACGTCCTACTTCCAGTTATTTATTTAAATGATCCGTTAAGCTGCCTTCCAGATAAATTAATAGAGGTCATTCAAATCATTAATTTGTTGGCATTAATCTCAACTTGTTGATCAGTTGATTCAAAATAAGTTTTACTATCGTTAATTTCTACTGTTGCAGTTATCCAGTGTTGTTTACATATACATGGTTGTTTACACGTGTATAATGTATCACAATCAAAATAATTAAGTCGACAATGCCGACAATGAAGACAGTGCCTGTCAAACTGTTTTACTTGTTACAACCAACTTTCTTGAATTAAATTTGTATTTATCTTGTAAAATTCAGCTGACCCTGCCTTTAACATTAGATGGTTTCCAATCGACCATCGCAAGTACTTAGGTGTTCTTAAATTTTAACTATTAGTATAATTGCTTATTCAAGGTAGTAAGAGCTTTAGAATTTGAGCTCGACAGTTAAAAACTTATAGATCGGAATTAAAGAATTAAAATCGAAATTACTACGAAAAATCTTAAATTAAGCGCAAAGATGGTGATTACCTTTGGAACTAGTGCTAATATCGCCTACCAGATGTCAGACATAAAACTTAAAAAAAAAATTTCCTGATGAACATGATTTATACTTTTTTTCCAAACTGCCAGCACTGCGACCTAACAAATCTTTTGTGCTCTTGGGATTTATCAGTTCAAAAGCTTCTCCACCTTCCTAATAAAGGCGAGAATGCTACTTGCAAAGGCCAATTTACATTTCTCCGGGGTCAAATACCCCTCTTCAAAATGAAGCCACCTCAGTGTTCACAGAGCAACACACTCACATAGTAAATGCTCTGCAGTTTATATCTCTTCCAAACAGAGTTGGAACTCTATCTCTGTGAACAGGTTCATTTTATTCAAATGATATCTCAGGTTACAGTGACCTGAAAGAAAACTCACTATAGTTTCCTAATCGTTCCTTTACTGAAATTGACCACTAAGTCCTTATGGTAAAATGGTCTGATCAAAGATTTCAATAAACAGATTGCATAGAAATAAACAAACAAACAAAACAAAGATTTGGTTTGTCTGAGGCCGAGAATACAGTTCCAATAAGTCAAGCACTGTATTTTTTTCCATTTACTAATTGTGTAGGCCGCAGAGACCCATGAGATGCCACAGAAAGGTTCATGGCCAATGAGTGTAGTCGATGAGCCTGTCCTTGTGATCAGGTACCCAGCACAACCTAGCTTTGATATGGCAAGAGGGCGATTGTAGCAGTTTATAACAACTTTTAACTGACTTAGAATATCCAAACAGTTTGAATTGCTTTCAATGCTGCTTGTCTATCGGAGAAAATGTAGATGGAGGCGCCTTTTAGAACTTTTTTCATAATAGTTAAGATGCAAGTTTCGATGGCGTGAATTTTGGCTAGAAAAACACTGTGATAAGTTCCCAGTGATTTCAATATTTTATGGTTGCGTCCAAAACAACCAATGCCAACTCCACTGTCCATTTTGTTCCATCGGTGAACCAGACTAAGCTGTTGATTTTTGATGTAAATATGAAGTGGAGTGAGTTTGATGAGTACTTCCAATGTCGCCGTAGGACAGGTGCGCATAGTGCCTGTGATTCCTAGATAAGCTAGCCTCTGCAGTGAGAGTAACTTGTTCAAAATAAATGTTTGCTGTACCTTGGCCACCACACTATGACCCTATAGGTTACAATTGGCCTCACTATTATGATGTACATCCACTATAACATTTTCGAGCTGAGCCATCAAGTCGTGCTGAACTAATTGAATCATGGTTCTATTTATGTCTTTTGGTAAAGGGAACCAGGACTGTTTTGCCTAGGGTTTATCGAACGGCCTTTTTTAGTGTACCAATTTGAAATAGCAAACAAAGCTTGTTGTATGCTGGCAGGATAAACTATTAACCCAACCCATATTTGCACCCATATGTGTACCAAATATGGGGTTAGTAATAGCATTAGTGTCGCAAACAGTGCAGCGCGGAAAGTGCACCTGAAGCAGGGTTTCTTGCGACACGATGTATAAATACTATCGGAATGCAGACTAATTTCGTTGGACTGATCTTTAGCTAGAACTTTATGGAGTCGAGCAGCTGTAGGTACATTCTCGATATTACCACAGTTATTCGACCACGTAAGGCCTTTGGGCTCCTTAGTTCCGGGTTGTAATTTGTTAGGGCTTGCCTATATTAATAACACTCATTAGAATGCGTTGCCCTATAAAACAATTTCCTAACCTTTTTGCGGAGTTTAACCAGCTGTTCTTTGCGATGTACCATACAGCTGCTTCCGTAAGAAGATAGGAGCACATCAATTAGCAAACAAGCTGCATATTCTAGGTCACTAATTGGACTCAAAAAAGTTGGCAGCATATCCGCTTTGACGAAAAAAATATCTCTGTATGTCTTTCAGTTTGTAGAACAAGCCTATGGGTATGACACTCTACCGCCTATGTGATCACTCCCGGTATATCGAATCTGATATGCAAGTTGTCCGACAAAGAAGCTTTTTTGATACATGCCAGTTTGTGACAAAGTTGGAGATACACCGAATCAACAGAGCGAGGTCCAACACCTCTTGCCGAATCGTGTTAATAAATATGGGATTAGAACCTAAATTTAACATGTCTATATAACTACTCATAAGGTAATTTAAAAGGGACTCACCTCTGTTATTTGTATCACTGCTACCCAAAATAATATGACCAAATCCTTTGATGGACTCTGGAATTGGAAGAACGTTAATATTTAGTGAAACAAATTTTTCTGTTTGGGAAACTATTTCCTTGCGATTGATGACTTAAGGTGAAGGCCCCTCATGTTTCCTTCACTAACTCAAGGTTCCTGAATGAGGCCAAAGGTTAAATGTTGATGAGCAAACTTGATGCAGAATGTATCCGAGGCTCTTTTCACATAATACAGGTTTGCTTTAAGTGCCTTAATAGCACCAGCCATACTTAATTGTTTAGGAAGGGAGCTCTGTGCTTCTGGCTGGTAACCTGCCTTAACTTACTGATTACTAGCCGACTACGGGATAGTGCGGGTTATTGCCACGATTCGAGTAATCACTCGAGGGCCTCTAAGCTTGATTTTCGAGGTTGTTGCCATTGACTTGTTTTCCCTTAATGGCCCTTTATGTGATCACATTATCTGATTTCGCTGGTGCCAAAGAAGGAGTCATGGAGAGATTCGCTGATCATTCTTCGTACAAAAAGGCAGTGCCTCGGCAGCCTCTTCGTCATTTGTACCTCCTTCTGAGGCTGGTAAGGAACCTCCCTTGCTGGAGTTGAGTCCAGTGGTTTAGTTGGTAAAGGAGGAATTGCTCTAGATCACGAGTCTGATGTGACCGAACCGGTATGCCATGTTCCCCTTGGATTGGCGCAGTGTTTTCATTCAAGAATTGCCTATGGTCATTAGCGATAGGGTGAGTGTGCAAGTTGTCATCCGTTGCAGTATTTTTCAGTAATTTGTCGCAAGACCATTGTTCTGCCCAGCCATGGCTGCGAAAATTTTCTCGCTAGACGAGCTAAGGCTCGGTGGAAAAAAACCCCAAGAGTTGAGCTTTCCCTATTCACTGGAACATGTCCCTCAATGTTCCCAATACCAACCCCAATGGTTGAGGAGCCTGATGTTTATGAAATAACACTTTTGTTATTATCGTAAATGATGGCCGTTGTTGGAGTAGCAGACTTTTCCTCTTCTTCCCTTCTCCGGGCATCAAGATCATCTATTGAGAAAGACCACACCTAAGACCACATCCAGACAACCATGATTCTTACTTAAAACAAGTGTTAGGTAAACGTTGTCCACAACTCCACATCATAGTCGATATTGTCTACACGTTTGTCGACATTATCTTCACCAATTTTGATTGTCTACGTCATTGTCTACATAAAAGTTTAGACAACAAAAATTTACGAGAAGAGGAACAACACTGGCATTATCTATGATATTTCCAATAATTCTTGACTCCATTTTAAAAACGGTTAGCTTGGACAATTTAATCAGCAATTAAAGAGGCATTATTATTGTACAAACCCAACAACAATTCATTTGATAGGAGCTGAACTAGAAGGCTCACCTTAATTATAAGATAAATCCAATTACAAGCATCTGCCCTGGGCTACTGCGTTTTACTTGTGAAAAATAGTGAACTAAACACAATGTGTAGGTACATTGAAATGGAAAGTTGAGGTAGCAAAATGTATCAAAAAACACGAAGTTCAGCAGTAAACTACTGAATTGCAAAGTTTTTTCGAAAATGAATGAAATGAGAATGAAAATAACTGTACTGTAGAACTTCCAGAGTGGTTTAACGTCCTTGGTGACCAAGAAAGATGAAGACGTTAAGCCATCGTTTCAATTTCAAATTGCAGATTTGTAAAATCTGTACGTTCGCAGTTCTATTATATTTATTCATTGCACCTAACTACATTAAACTACTTTCTGTGAAGCTATGTGAACGATAAGATAGAGATAGAAATACTCAATTATGAAAAAATGTGACCGCTAATTTAGACAAAAGCAATCAACTTTTGCAAACATGCTAACGTCGTGTCACTTGGAATGTAAAATAAAAAAATTTAGGTGGGGATCATTTCAAACTAGTAGATCTAGTAGATATTTATTTACTCGTTAGCACAATGCGAATACTATCGAAATACATAACTCGAACATAAATTTTAGCAAACAAATTTAATTAAATATTTTGACAAATATAATCACAATAATTGGTTTGCAGGTGGGCAATTTATTGCTTGGCGATGTAATTCGTTAAGTTCACCTGCAATTCTGATTAAATTTTTATTTTTATGATCTCGTACCATATTTGAATAGCAAGCAAATGTTTTATCCACTCCCCTTAAAATAGAAAATAAGTGGTAATTAAATTTTTTTGACTATTTTACCATCTACTCACTTGCAAAGTTCCAATGTTGCTCCAAGTGTTTCTTCATCAATAAGATTTAGACCTTCAATTATCTGGAGGCATTTTTTACTCTTTTCATTGTCATAAATCGTTTCTAAGCCCCTATCCTGTAAAACTTGTAAAATTATTTCTGACCTATTTGCACACATATAATTTAACCAAGTGCGGGCTATTTCATACGATTGGCGTTGTTCAGCCATTCTATAAAGAGAAATACATTTTTGTTTTGACTTATAACCAATGAGGGTACATTCTAGTGCACGATTTAGAATTGGACAGTATTTATCGGATTGTTCTCGAACCGCATCATCATCGCCTAAATATTGTATTACTGTTGAGTTAAAAGCATTAGACAATTCCCTCGTCGTTAACAAATTGTCCATACAAATTGATTCAAGACGTGACCGGTTCTAAAAATAAAATATTGGAATCATATTCAGCCTATTGATAAGGTGATAATACTTACAACTGCTTGATCTTCACAACTATCATTCTCTTCACTTTCGTTCGATTCGGCGTGTATGTGGCCGACCGTAAATATTATTAAAATGCACAAAATAAGTTGAGACATCGCTGTTCTGTGTCTTAAATCAAATAAAAAAATGATTTTGATGACAATTTGTAAAATTTACAAGTGATAACACTATAATCTTGCTTTAAGGGGCAAAGGCTATATGCAAAGACTGTTACACAAGACTATGTATGTTGCAAACAAATAATATATTTCATACACAATTATATATTGTTTATATTATTGTGTTGTACAATTGTATCACAGAGTTCTTTTTCCCCCGTTTGCTCTGCGATACCCCCCTCAGTTAATATATAACCGTGAGTTGTTTCAAACGCTCAACAAGATTTCCGGAAATCTACCGTTAACCCATTTTTACATATATTTGGAAGGATAAATTGTTTTCAAATATAATCAGTATCTGAAATTTGTGTCCAGCGTCACTGCTCTGAATGCTCAACCATACCAGTCAAATTCAGTAGCAAATAACAGCAATTTACCAATAGGCACTACACTATTACCAACTGCACTAGTAAATGTGCTAGATGCTGTATCCAACGACTACACCTACCAAGAAGAAATGCCTAGTTTGCAATAAATGGCATAGGAGCTACCACAAATAGTTACACTAATGGGTCAGCATCTCTAGTAATATCTCCACATACCAAGCCAGAACCATGTCTCAACATACAAGCCCTTATTCTTCCTAAACTTACTGCAAATCAACATGCAATTTCAAAATATGTTAACAATAAGTCTCTGCAGAAATATGATTTAGCAGATCCTCATTTCTATAAAGGGAATGAAATTGATATTATCATTGAAAAATAATTACAAAAAACAAGCAACGAATTATGCAAAATACGCTTTTAGGATGGGTAATAATAGATAAAGCAAATAAAGGTCAGCAAAAACAATCCATTACAGCTTCTCTAACTCACTCAGAAGACAATTTAGAAAACATCCTTAAAAGATTCTGGGAAATAGAAAGAGTAAACACATCGCACAACACACTATCTCAGGAAGAACAATTTTGTGAAACTCACTTTTAAAATACAACAAAAATAATTAGTACAGGAAGATATGAGGTTCGTCTACCTTTTAAACCATCCCCAGATTCTTTAGGGAGTTCATTCAACACAGCTATTCAACGATTGCATTCGATCGAAAGAAGATTTACCAGAGATAAAGAATTTGCAACGCAATACAAAGACTTCATGGCAGAATATATCTCTTTAGGACACATGACCAAAATAATCGATAATCAATCAAACCTAAACGGATTCTACTTACCACATCATGGTATCATTAAAAGTACAAGCACCACGACAAAGCTGCGCGTTGTCTTTGATGTAAGGCAATTGGCCTTACAATACAATCTTCGTTGTTTGATGTGCTAATTCGATTTTTAAAATATAATTTAGTATTCACAGCTCAGGCAAGTTCGTGTTGCCCCAAAAGATACAAAATATCAGCGTATTATTTGGCGAGATTTGCCTAATAAACCATTTACGACGTTTGAATTGCAAACAGTTACTTATGGTACAGCAAGCGCAACGTATTTAGCCACTCGCGCACTTAACGATACAACAGTACGATATGAAATAAAATTACCAGAAGCTACCAGGCACATAAAAACTAGCATTTATGTTGATGATTTGATGGCAGGTGCCGATACGATTGAAGGTGCAATAAAATTAAAAAACGACATAGATTTAATATTATCCAGTTTCGGATTTCATCTTAGAAAATGGTTGATCAATGATAGAAGATTGCTAAGCAACATTGAATCACATAAAAATCAAACAAATATTCTGGAGATAGAAGATTCGAACACTGTTAAAGTATTAGGCCTATATTGGGACCCAAAGAAAGACTGCTTCCAATTCAAGGTACGCCTAGACCAAAACCCTTCAACTATAAAACGTGAATTACTGTCAGAAGCAAGTCGTATTTTCGACCCTTTAGGGTGGATTGCCCTTGTGACTGTCAAGGTAAAAATATTTTTCCAAACGTTATGGTTTTAAAAATTAGGATGAGATGAGAAGCTACCTAATGATTTAAAAACAGAATGGCCAAATATTCGAAACAATCTAGAAAAAAATTGAAAATATTGTTCTGAAAAGACATTTAGGTACAAATTCCCAGAGCGAAGTAATTCTGCATGGCTATTCAGACGCCGCCAAACAGGCATATGCTGCATCAGTATACTTCCAATCAACTCAACCAAATGAAGAAGTCAGTATAAAGCTATTAACTGCCAAATCAAAAGTGGCACCAGTGAAACAAATTTCTATCCCACGATTGGAGCTATGTGGAGCATTGCTACTCAGCAAACTTTTAACAACAGTTAAAGAGGCCTTAGATGTCAACATCAAAGAAGTTAATGCATGGACGGACTCTACCATTGTTTTAGATTGGCTGTCTACACACCCATCTAAATGGAATACCTTTGTCGGAAACCGTACTGGAGAGATACTAACCCATATGAAGAGATCTCAATGGAGGCATGTATGCTCACAGGACAACCCGGCTGATTGTGCATCAAGGAGAGTTGACCCAGATAAACTGCAAGATGTTCAGTTATGGTGGAGTGGACCAATATGGCTGACAAATAAAAAAATTGGCCATTACGTATGAAGATACCCGAAAAATTCAATCAATAAAGAATACTTCTAGCTTCAACAAAATTGTGCACATCCTGGCTTATGTTCTGCAGTTTATAAATAAAAAACTAAAACGATAAGAAACAAATTCCTTTCCGCCGTATCTGAACACGCCAATTGTTCAAAAACCTCGAATTCTTATTTTCCGCCACATCAAGTCAAAATATTTTCTGCCTGAAATAAAATCTATCAAATCAAAAAAAAAGAATACCATCATCAAGTAGTCTTAGATATCTTAAACCATTTATCGATGAGCTTGGTATTTTGCGTGTTGGTGGAAGGATCCGAAATGCATCTATAACATACGATATCAAACATCAATAATACTACCAGCGAAGCATACATTAATTGAAATAATAATAAGAGAACATCGTATAAGACATCTACATGCTGGATAAACATTGCTGATGGCCACCATAAGACAAAAATATTAGATCCTGGGTTGCAGAATCTTAATAAAAAACGTGATCCAAAATTGCGTAATTTGTTTCAAATATAGAGCAAACGAGCTATGTCAAGGTATAAGAGACCTACCAAACCCGATAATAGAGTTGATTCGACCTTTCTATAAAGTTGGTGTAGACTACGCTGGCCCAATCCAGATTCATTTGACTAAAGACAGAGGTCAAAAAACATATAAAGCATATATATGTATGTTTGTCTGCATGGCCACCAAGGCGGTGCATATTGACCTAGTATCCGATCTTACCACAGATGCCTTTAGTGCCGCATCACGAAGATTCATCGCCGGCAGAGGAATCTGCAAAGAGATTCACAGTGACAATGGACCTAATTTCATAGGAGCTCGTAACCATCTTTACCAATTTTTAAAACAAAATATTAATATAATTCCCAAATTTTTATTGTCAGATCAAATAATCCTGAAATTCATCCCACCAAGTTCACCACAATTTGGTGGGCTGTGGGAAGCCGCAGTAAAGAAAGCCAAATATAATTTAAAGAGAGTAATAGATGGACACATACTTACCATTGAAGAAATGAGGACATTGTTAACCGAAATAGAAGCAATGCTTAATTCCCGACCGATATGCGTACTATCCAGCGATGAACTAGATTACCTTACTCCAGCACACTTTCTTATTGGCCGATCGACAACACAATTGCCGTGTGACAATCTACTAGAAATGAAGTTTTCAAAACTAACCAGATGGCAAATCGTACAAAAAATGAATCAACACACCTGGCAAAGATGGAACCTCGAGTATTTAACTAGCTTACTTCAAAGAAGCAAATGGCACAAAACTGAAAGCAATGCCAAAATCGGAGATGTTGATCAAGGAAAATAATCTTCCACTATCAAAGTGGTTATTAGGTAAAATAATAGAATTACATCCTGGTAAAGATTCAAAAATTCGAGTATAGTAATATTAAAAACTAAGTTATGTCGGCTACCAGTGCATTGAATCAGCCGATTTAAGCCGGCCGAGATGTTGAAGACCACTACAAAAACCAGAAAAGAAACTTATTAAATAAACTACATTAAAATATATTAAATGAATTAATATAAACTTATCTTAAAAACTTGAACTATTATCCATTACACTGTTTGTCTGAAATAATTATATAGAATTAGAATTTAATTAAGTTAAAATGTACACTAAATAAATTGAATTTCTTCCCCATCGTTTACGTGCGTACGTGACAACTAGTTTGATATATTGACATTTATACGCAATTGCATTGTTTAGCTCTTTAATTAGAAAAATATTTATATTTTACTGCCATCTATTATCTAGTAGTTGTAATACTTTTTATCAATAATTGCTCAATGTAAATGAGTGAATTTAATTACGATTGGCTTAACCATTGATAATAACTAAATAATTGTATACATTTGTTGTAAAAATAAATATATTCGCTGTCTTTTCGTTTGACCTTAGAAGCGAAAGGAAGCCTAACAAAAATAGAAAAATTTAATCAACAATTTTGTGAACACCACACAAAGAAGACTTTATTTTTAGATAAAACAAAACCATCACCAATACCAAAAACACCAAACATCATAACTTCTGTACCATCACCTTTGGTACAAGGCCTAAACCACATTTAGCAACATCTGTAAGAAGCAAGCGCGTTCTAAAGAAGATTAAAGAGAGCTTTGATTGCCGTCATAGATGGCAATATCAGTTCAATCATTGATCAATAATTACAGTGCATTTGACCGAAGACCGATGATTAAACTGATTTTCTCAGTAGGTTCATGGAATATTTTCCAGACGGTAACGACTTAGCAATCGAAGTATTCCTTCCTAAAATAATGATACAAATTAAATAGGCCAATAATGCATGAACTTGCTTTTTATTTTGATATGCCAGAGTTTTACTAATTGCTGTTATGTTTTCTTTTAGTAAGGCTAATTCTATGAAAGCTAATGCGAAAACCTAAAAAATTTAAAGAAAATGTCAAAATTGTGACATTTATCATGTCTCCAAGTACGATAACGTCATCAAATTAAAGAAGAAACTTTCTCGCCATTGCTAGATAAATTTTTGAAATATGCCAGGTGCAAAAGTTATTCTAAACTGTAAACGTTGAACTTTAAATGGTCCCTTATGAGTATAATGTTAGTTTGAATCATCATCTAGATCACGAAAAATAATCATACGTTCGAAAGAAGGTTTAGTTGATGGTTGGATTAGGTAAATCTGCTGAATTGTTATTCACAAAGCCAAAACCAATCTTAGCCAAAAACATTGTTTTGTTCCCTGAAGCAATTTTTAATGATTGGTTGAAATGATAATGTGGCTAGAACTCGGATCAACGTAAAAAAAAATATGTGGTATTAATGATAACGGTTGTTGATTTCATTGATGTTTCATCTTTTTCTAGAATTCTAATTATTTCCACAACATTGACCATTCTTTCAACTTGGCGAAGTTCCTTTTTTTGCACTTTTGAATTAGAGTTTTTGATGGTATATATAGATGGAATAGGAACAGCAATAATTTACTTATTAATGTGAGCCTTACATTATGTTAGCACCTGAATGTTAAATTCAGTCTCTATCTCGTTTATCAATTAGAACCACACTTATTTCTTTCCATTCAGCCAGTACCTTGCACTTTGTTAAATTTCTAAAGCAAAATCATGGCAATTTAGATCGACATTTATTCAATAAATTTAAGATCCACATTCCAATGAAACATTAATTCACTCATTTTGGCACCTTTAACTATAAATGAGCACATCAAACCAACATAATCACAATTGATTGGAAGATTCACATTTTATCGTTTGGCTGTGCAATTCTTTTATTTCACCTGCAATTCTAACCAAATTTTGATTTTTGTGATCTCGTACATAGTTCGCATAGCACCCGTATATTTTATCCACTCCACTAAAATGCAATAAAATCAAAATTCAAATCGGGTTTTTTTATATTTCATCATCAAAATACTTACTCGCATAGTTCTGTGGACGGCCGAAGAGTTTCATCATTGATATTTTGTATGCCATTGCCCAAACGTAAGCATTCATTAGTTTTTTCATTTTCATAGATCGTATCGAATCCATTGTTCTGTAAGATTTGTAGTATAATTTCCGAATTATTTGCACATACGTAATTTAACAAGGCCCGGGCTAGATCATACGATTGACGTTTAGTGGCAATCTCTACGGGAGTTAAACAATCCTTATCCAAATCAAAACCAATCAAACTACATTCTATCACTGTACTTAGGATTGGACAAAACTTATTGGTTTGAGCTAGAACCGCTTCATTATCGCCTGCATAGTCTAAAAATGTTGCGTTTATAGCACTTAAAAGTTCCGTTTCGTTCAACACGGCGTGAATACAATCTATTTCTAGACGTAACTGCTTCTAATAATAAAAAAATAAAAAACGTTATAATAATTAAAATTATATTTAGCTTAAGCGTTACTGATTACCCTCCATTGCTCATAACATTGCTCATCTTCACTTTCGTTCGTTTCGGCGTGCAAAAGGCCAATCGAAAAAATTATCAAAATACACAAAAATAGTCGAGACTTCATCGTTGTTCTGAGTTGTATGATCGAATGAAGTATATTGGTCAAGCTTATATAACGTGGTGATGATAACATAATCTGAATTTAAGGGCAAAGTGTTACACAAGACTATGCTGAAAATGATAGTATTCATGTTCAGGTCACATTTAAAAAAGCGATATAGTTGAATTTTTTTTTATTTATTTATGATATACAACAGTTATCTTAACTGGAATTTTAGGCTGCAATACATCACGTGGTAAAAATGTTCAAGGTCATATTTATTGTTATCATGAATAAATAGGTACACACAAATTTAAATGTGAGAACGTTTTATGCAAAATGGCTGATTTATGGCATCGATTAAAAACTTTGAACTTCTTGATCAAATTTATGGCGATCAAGGTACGAGGTACAGTTTTTTTTGGGATGCTCGTCAATTAGGATAATTTTAATGTTTTTTCGTAACGCATTATATTTTTACAAAAGGGACAATAAATTCAACGATATATATATATATATATATATATATATATATATATATATATATATATATATATATATATATATATATATTTACCCACCGTTTTTGTTTACGAGATACGGTCAAATATTGATCAAATAGGGTCAAAAAATAAATATTAGTGTGTATGGCATCGTACTTAGCATTTTCCCAAAAATATTCTCATCGTCTTCCCCAGGAATAATAATGGTTGGTGAAAATTTCCAAAATTCTTTTTTTTTTTTTTAATTTTTTTTTATTACGACTAATTAGTTGTCACAAATCATTTAGCAATTTTTCTTTCTTATTTTAATTCTCTGTTAGTTGGGCTATAACACAGTAGTTACTCCCTTTAAGCTCAGTTCTTCCGGTTACATCAGCAACTTTCAGTTTTGAGGAACCAAATCAAGCGGCTTCGTCCTTTTTAGCCGTCTTGTATCTGCGCTATCGACGTCGTTGACAATATGTTGAATATCCGTGTTTTCATGGAGTTGTAAACGCTGGATATATTTTTTGGCCTTTTTTATGATTTCTCCGTTGACGTTTTCCATCTTTAATATCTCTTTGTATATAATCATTACTAATAAACCAAGGTGCATTGACAATGCATCATAGTACTTTGTTCTGGAACGTTTGTATAATCTTAACGTTAGTTTTCTTTGTGCATCCTCATAGCTGGATGCCATAGGTCCACACAGGCTCAAGTATTTGCTTGTATGAAAGCAGCTTATTGTAAATTGCAAGCTCATTGTTTCTTCCAATGAGCCAATACAATTTTCTGAACTTTATATCCAGTTCTGGCACTTTTTTCTTGAAATGCTCTTTTCATTTTAAATTGGCGTCGAGCGTCATACTCAGGTATTTTGCCGTGTTCGCATGTGGTATTTCCTGCCTATATTTATGTAAATAGGTAGGTGATCTAATTTTAGACAAGTGAAGGTTGTGCGTACTGATTTTACCTCATTCAATTTTATTCTCCATTTCTTTGTCCAGTGGACCATCTCATTTACAGTGTGCTGTAATATGCTGGTTGTCTCTTCGATTGTGCTTTCGATTGTACCGCCAAAATTGCTGTATCATCTGCAAAGGTTGCAATATCTATTTCAATAATAGCACAGCACGCTTCCTTGTGGTACTCCTGCTTCAATTCTCTTGAGTGATGAGAACTCTCCTTTGTATTTCACTCTGAAATATCACCCTTTATTGTATGATTTTAATATTTCATAAAACTGATCGCTTAGGGAGGTCGCGATGTAATTTATATTCCAGTTATCGATGCCAGGCTCGATCAAAGGCCTGAGCAACATCAAAGAAAACTCCAGAACATACCTTTTTGTTTTCAAACGTCTTCTCAATCACGTTAGTGACTCTGTGTACCTGCACCATGGAGGAGTGTTTCTCCCTGAAACCAAATTGGTGAGATAGTAACAGGTGTCCTTCTTCAATCAGCGGTTTCATCCTTTCGAGGAGTAATTTTTCGAACAGCTTGGACAATGATGGTAATACAGGTATATGTCTGTCAGACGTTTTTTCATTAGGTGGGTTATTAGGCTTCGGTATCATAATAACTTCTGATATTTTCCACTGCTGAGGAACTTATCTCATTCTAAATGCTGCGTTGATTATATGTAGCAACTTCTTAAGACATTTTGCTGGCAAGTTTTTCTAGAAGCTTTTTTTACATTTAGGTTATGTTTGCATTATTGAATTCTTTCATTTTAATTGATCGTATGCCTACTGTTGTTTGTCTAGACGAAGGTTTGAACGTTTCTTCCAAATGGTCAGCAAAAAAAGCAGCTTTATCTTTAGGGCTTTTGGCCCAAGTACCATCTGCTTTTATGATTGGTGGCATCTGCCCTTTTGTTTATTTAGTCCTTTTGTTGCTTTTCATAAAGAATACTCACTTTCTTTGTGGCCAGACAGACTTATTAAATATTTGTTAAAGCTTACCTCTTTGGATTCTTGTATTTACTTCTGCAGTTTGTTTTTGAGCTGATTGAAAATAGTTTTGCTCTCTTGTGCTCGATTTCTTTGCCAGATTTTGCGAACTCTCCGCTTTTCTTTGACCAGGTGTCTTATTTCCTGTGTATATGATTCATTTTTGTGAGGTTTATTTTTGGCCGGAGGAGTGATTTTCCATGCTTCGATCTGAATATTGTTTTTGGGCAACTCTACTTTTTTTCAAGTTGTGTTTGGTTTTTGATAGGGACTTGCAGATCAATACTTTCCTCAATTAACATATGAGAACGTTTCCCAATTGGTCTTTCCGCATATTAACCTTGGTGGCTTTTCTTTTTCAATTATTGTTTCACTGAACGTAAGTATGATTGGAGAATGATCCGAAGATAAACCTTCATTATTTGAAAAAAATAGTTCAACAAAAGATTCTCTTAAAATATCAAGAGCTTGGAGTTTTCACAATCAACCCCAGGAAAACGATTTCGTTTTAATTTCTGCTTTAATTATTTAAGTGTGAATCTCTCGTAGGATGAATTAAAGCCATTGATATTTTTGAACTTTACGGAAATCAGAGAAATGCTTCTTCCAAGTATTGAGCACGGCATCGATGTAAACATGAAGCTTTCCATGGTGGTCCCAAAAGTCGATAGAACTAAGTCTGAAGGTATGGTAAAAGCCGGTAACATCTTTAAAGAAGTTACAAGAACTATGATCATTGCTGAGTTTTTGTATTCTTAAAATTTTAGCCTTCGACCATTCACGCTTTTTCCGTCTATCAATTCTTCTAGCATGAATCGCTTTATTCTTCTGTGCGATTGTAAAATGTATTCACCTTTATAGGCTATATTCTGTTGCATGACAGCATACGCCATCCCTTATTAAACTAATCATTTTTGGGTTTAATTTTTATCAGACCTAGAGTCACCTGGGCAGCACCAACAACAGAAATTTTCAAAACCCACCATAGATCGTACAGATCATCAGAACAGGGGTTGTTTCTATAATGCTACTCATCTTCGTTTATCATACCTTCACAGTTTAAACGTAAGTTTCGTTTTTCTGTGATCCCTGGCTTATACGAAAAGGAGCATCTTAGATTTGCAGTGACCAATTTGATCACTGTCTACAAATTTAGCAGCCGATCGATGAGATCACATATTTTGGATGACTCGGGACCTTCCCTTAGAAATTAACACATGATCAATTCGACTGCGGGAAGTCTGACGAGGGTAGGTCCATGTTTCCAAGTGGATATTTTAATGAGGAAAGAATGTGCTAATCACAGTGAGGTCATGAGCGTTTTCAAAATAAATAATTTTTTCCCCATTATCGGTCACTAGATCATGCCTAGAAAATGGACCATTGTTGCCAGTTTTAGTATTAAAGTCACCAATTACTATTCTGTCGCCTTATCAAATGATGCCTCAATTGATGATATATTTCCTCTACCAAATAAAACAGATATATTCGACCAGTTAGGTCATTCCAGATATTTCTCAACGTTAGATTTAGCCAATACATTCTTACTGGGTTCCAGGGTATTAAATGCTTTATCTACTTAGATGATGTCATAATTTACGGAAAAAACTTGACCACAATAAAAAACTTACGGACATTTTTGAAATTTTTCGGAATCATAGTTTAAAGCTGCAACCGTCAAAGTGCAATTTTCTAAGAAAAGAAATCAATTATTTAGGGCATATCATATCAGACAGAGGTATACAACCAAATCAAAAGACAGTTGAGCACGTTATTAAGAATGTCATTTTCAATTGGACAAAAAACTGTGAAAACACTTTGGAAATTCTTAAACAAAACCTTACAACTCCATCAATTTTAAATTACCAGCAACAATAACATCCCGACAATTTTTAAGACATCCTAGAATAGTTTTAAATCCAAATCAAAAAACAAAAAACCTAGAAGAATTTCACAACTCACCTTGTGGTGGGCACTTCGGCATTTACAGAACATTCAAAAGGGTTAGAATGGTATAATTTTGGCCAAAGTTGTTAAGAGACATTTATCAATTTATAAAAAAATGCAAGCTTTGTAAACAAAATAAAATCTGTAGACATACCAAGATACCACTAAAGTTAACCACAACATTAAAAGAAGTATTTGAAAGAATCGCTTTTGACATAGTGGGTCTATTACTAGAATCTGATAATGGAAACAAATACATCATAACATTTCAAGATGGCCTTACAAATACTGGTGATATTCCAAGCTTCTCAAGCACTCCATCCTATGACAAATGGTGCACTCGAAAGATAAACAAATTCACCCCTTATGAACAAGTTGTTAAACTGATACCAAAAGTATCGATTTTATGCCGCGAGATTCACCAAGAGAAATGTGAAGAACTCCCAAGTGAATGTAAGGCAAGCTAAATCAAATTTGGGTTGTAGTTTTTTTTTTATTTATCAGACTGATGATATGTAATGTGTTGTCGCTTCAACAGTTGATATAAAAGGCCGACAAACAGTGACTTTTATTACATTAAAACCTTAATTATAAACATTTACATGACACTATTGACTAGGTCGAAACTGGATATTTTACAACTGGATTTGACGAAACAGGATAATTCAAAACGGGATATTTTAAAACGAGATAAGGTACAAAACGGGATATGGTACAAAACCGGATATTTCAAAACAGGATATTTCGACATGTGATTTAAACTTAAAATGATTTTTTGGATAAGTTCTGGAATATGGCCAATTAGGAAGGAACTAGGCGAGTTCTTAGCCGATTATGATGAAATTCTATATGTAGGATGAAAATGTTGATGAAAATTAATTAATTTTTCTCACATAGATTCTCTAAAGTGAAGAAAAGTTATATTAAGTAGAAGAATAAAAAATAGTTGAAGATACATTTTACTGACAGTAAACTCGATCAAGTCAATGATTATTTTAATAAGATGAGAAAAGCAGCAATTAAAAAAACCATTAAGTGAAGGAAAATTCTATCTCTCTGCTTATTCAAGTATGAAGCATTATTGGCCATATTCCAGAGGTTTTCCCAAAAAAGATTTTAAAAACAAATTTAATTATACAATTAAAGAAAGAAAAAACATTAAGTGAAGGAAAATTCGATTTCTCTCCTTAGAAATATTCAAGTATGGAACCTTACTGGCTTTATTCCAGAACTTTCCCAACAAATCATTTTAACATCCCATTTTCATCCTACATATCGAATTTCATCAAAATCGGTTAAGAACTCGCCGAGTTCCTCCCTAATTGGCCATATTCTAGATTTTCCTAAAAAATCATTTTAAGTTAAAATCACATGTCGAAATATCCTGTTCTGAAATAGCCAGTGTTGTACCATATCTCGTATTGAAATATCCAATTTTGAAATATCCAGTTTTAAAAAGTCCAGTTCTGAGCGGTTCCCATTGACTTACTATAAGATACATAATACATTTTGGTGCGAATTACAAATTTTCTTTATGATATTGCAATTTATTTATATTTATAAAGCACCTTAATAATTCGTTAAATCAATAATTGGTAATGAATCTAAATAGTATAATCTATTACATATAGTGGGTTAATGTTGCATTAATTTAGGCATTTCTTTTTATGTATTTTGAACAGCTCATCTCTGTTTTCGATCAAACATACTCCCCGGTTAACCGATTATTTGCTTAACTAAAGAATATTTAATTTGCATAATTTTGCAATTGGGCATTTTAACTCACCAGTGCTGGTTTTTAATGTGACTACTCTTACTTTTCCATCTTGACCTGGATGAACTTTAATGACTCTGTCTCTAGCCCATGTTAGTGAAGAAGTATTGTCTTCTTTTATCAAGACCAGTCATCTTCTTTGAAATTCTATAGTTGGTGTTACCATTTTGATATTTTCTGGAGCATGGTGGGATATTCTAGGCGCCACATTTTTCGGAAGTTCGTCGTTCATTGGTGTAAGCGGTCGAGAATTTAATATAGCTTCTACTTGAATTAGGTGTCTGCATTTATTCAAGAGTTGGGGCTGATTCACCTAATTCTCGATGAAGGTGAGCCCCCAAAATGTGGAGCTGTAGGTGGTATGTTATGCCATTCAATTTTTTGTGTGCTGAGATTTGCAGCTGGATGCAATAACCGCGAAAAATTCTTCAAATTTTCTGCGAGCACCTACAAAGTTAGTTGCGTGGTCACTATAGATTACTTTGGGTAAACCGCTCCTACCAGTAAAACGCTTTAAGGATGCTATGAACCCGTCTGTAGTGAGATCACTTACAATTTCTAGATGCAATGCCTTTGTTGTCATGCAAACAAATACACAAATGTACATCTTTAAAGAACCTCTTGGACCCTCGACTCTTCTATGAAATAAGCGCAATAGGGCCAGCATAATCTACTCTAGCATTCACAAACTGTCTTTCTTGTTTTAGTGTGATATTTTCTTGCAAAATAATATCATAGCTGGTTTAATTTACTGCATACCATTTCAAAATTTTTTCTCTCAGCAAAATCTTGTATTATCTTCCGTTTCCTTGTCATCATCTTCGATTTCTGTACTACCATCTATTTGGCTAGGCACTAACCTATTGGTTTCCGACACTTTTGTGTACTTATTTTATCAAATAAGGATTATATTTATAATAATTTTTTTTTGAGGTAATTTTTTTTATTTTATAATTGGATTTTGGTTGCACGGCACACTCGGGTGGGCTGTTAGTAGCAATGCTAAATTCAGTGTTTTGACGTTTTACAGAAAATTTCGTTGTTAATGGTTAATGATTCCAGGTTCCCTTATGAATGATGATGTATTCAAATTTAAAAGGAGTCACCGGATTGAACCATACCTTTGGAACCACATCTTTCGCCATTCGGAACCAGGATGAAAGGAGTATTTCTATATTTGAAAGTTTTCAAATACAGACTGCGGAGATGTACTTAGAGGAACTATCCTACGAGGAATTCACACTAGTCATGCAAAGACTAAAATGAAATGGTTCCTTTGGGGTTGATCAAATTAATTCCGAGCTCTTGATATTCGTTGGAGATACTTTGTAGAACTATCTTTTCGACCATTTTCAATTATTATGGAAAAGCAAAGGTATGCCTGATGAATGGAAAGTTGCTGCGTTGTGTCTTTTCCTTAAAAAAGGAGATCACACTAAATGCGAAAACTATCGTGGCATAGCTCTCCTCAGCACAGCATATAAATTACTGTCTTACATAATATTGCAAAAAACCATCCTCATGGGCAGAATAAATTATAGGTGACTACCAAGGAGGTTGATACTTTATAAATATTACGAAATAGCTTTTGACGTACATCAGGTGTTCTTGGACTTCCAACATGCCTATGATTCAATCCATAGGGTAGCTAATGGTATGCTTTGCGATCAAAGTTAAGAACAAGCTTAGTACGACAAGGATATGCTCTGTCTCCGATACTCTTTAATCTCATATTAGAACTTCTCTTTCGTCAAAGTGAAACTCCTCAGGACAACATCTTGTACCGTCAGTTCAACCAGGTTCTGGCCAATTCAGATAATATTTGTGTAATTGGACTGAATGGCATCGGTGGCAGAGTACTACTGGATCCACTTTCTCAACTTCCATTGGTCTCAAAATCAATGAGATTAAAACCAAACCACTGGTTTTAGTAACTAAGACGCAATGGATTTTTATATCCTAAACGAATGGTTCAGTGAGCTCTGAAAGGAGACTCGCCATTTGGTAGGCGCAGAGGTCACTGTCGGCGACGATGGCTCTTCGGGGATAGAGAACGACTTGAATTCTTCGAGTTGTCTAGAACAAGCTCGGTATCAAATCCGATGGAGCCAGAATTTTGATTCGGTACGGAGCAGCAATAAGATTATTCAATGTTCACTTGTTTGGTCGTAAATCGATTACGCTATCGATGTTCTTGTTTAGGTCTACAAATACTAGCGTCGAGGCGTACAATTTTTATAAAAAACGTTTATTTGCATATTTTGACTCCTTTGACAAAGCATTTCAAACCAATATTATCACAATTCATGTGCAGATGGACATTTTAATGATTGACGGTGTAACTCTTTAAATTCACTTGCGATTCTAACTAAATTTTCGTTTTTATGATCTCGTACATAGTTCGTGTAGCATCCATAAAATTGATTGAATCCACTGGAATTAAATAAAAGCCACTTTAAAGTTACTCATTGTAAATCTCATCATCTACTTACTCGCATAGTTCTGTGGTCGGAAGAAGTGTTTCTTCATTAATAATTTTTCTGACATTTATCAAAGTTAAACATTCGTAAGTTTTTTTATTGTCATATATTGTATTCACCCCATTATTCTTCAAGATTTGTAATATTACTTCCGAATTATTTGCACACAAGTAATTTAACGTGGTCCGGACTAGATCATACGAGTGACGTTTATTTGCATGGTCTATGGGAGCTAAACAATCATTATCTAAAGCAAAATTTTTCAAGGCACATTCGAGCGCAGTACTTAGAACTGGACAAAACTTTTTGGTTTGAACACGAACCGCTTCATCATCGCCTGCATAGTTTAATATTGTTGCGTTTACAGCACTTAAAAGTTCCGTCTCATTTAACACGGCATGAATACAAGCTAATTCAGTACGTTTCTGGCCCTGATAAAAAAAACGTTATAGTTATTAAAATTATATTCAAATCTAACTTTAATATTTACCAGCCACTGATCGTAACAAGAATTACTTTCTTCACTTTCATTAGATTCGGCGTGCAAAAGGTCGATCGAAAAAATTATTACAATACACAAAATTACTTGAGACTTCATCGTTGCTCCGTGTCCTCTGGTCGAATGAAGTATATGATGCTCATTTTTATAAAATTTCGTGATGATAACATAACCTGGATTCGAGAGCCAAAATGATAGTATTCGCGTCGGGTCACGTTATTTTTAATCATTTTTTTTAAATTTATGATTGTATTATGTATTTATGAAATGTTGTAAACAGATTACAGTGTTTCGAAATAGTTTTAAATCATAGAATAGTTGATTTGCCAGACATCTTAAATTAGAATAATACGAATTCGACTACTGTATTACTTTTAAAATTAAGGTAAAAACTGCCAAAGAGGACTTTTACAGTATCATTTAAATATTTATTTAAGAATAATTAACGTTTTTCTTTAATGTGTTGTCAGAACAAGATGATATAAGGTCTGACTGGTTCTGGGAATAAAAATAACGTTACAACTATTGAATTTTTATTCGGATCAAGTGTTTATAATTACAACCAATTGATTATAACAATGAAGGCTAAGTTGGTTTCCGTTTGGTTTGGCGTAAATAAAACCGATTGCAAATATTATTAAAATGTAAAATACTAGCAGAGACTTCATTGTGATTCCGTGTTAGAAAGTCAAATAAAATATTTTTGTTGCATAATTTTTTAAACTTAACTGATGATAACATAATCAAGAATTCAATGACAAAGACCATACAGTCTTGCAGTTATTTAGGTCAAGATCACGCATTGTTTTAAATATTATGACTTATTTTATTTCTGATAATTTGTTGTTATATTGGGGTCTCTACTTGAGTTCAGAGACTAAGCCAGCGTTCTTGCTGTCGTTTTTATTAAATTCTTAATCTTATGATTGAAGAAAACTAGGTTAGTGTCGTCTTTGTTTCCTTTGAGGTGATATATCATGCACTTGACTTTTCTTTAGAATGTCATCAGTCATATCTTATACTGATCCGTCAGGGTCCAACTCTAACACTCAAACATGACAATGGGTCTGATAAACCACTTGTATAACTTGTTTCACCGGAGATGGTTAACGGATTGGCTTAAACGCACCGTGGTCGTGAGTTCAATCTCCGCCGCTGACGCCATAACCGGTTGTGTGTAAAGAATGTCCGTTAGGCTATTCTTTAAATATTTAGGCAAATTATAAAGTTTCCAAAATTCTCAAAAAGTATGAGGCTGCCGAAATTGGGCAATATTTAGACAAATTAAAAAGTTTACAAATTTCTAAAAATTCATTATAGTCGGTTGGTCAAAATTAGGCAATATTTAGGCAAATTAAAAAGTTTCCAAAATTTTCCAAATTCATGATGGTCAATATTGGGAAATATTTGGACAAACTAAAAAGTTTCCAAAATTATCAAAAACACATTATAGTTATAGCCTGCCAAAATTTGGCAATATTTAGACAAATTAAAAAGTTTTAAAAATTTTCAAAACTCATGATAGTTAGCCTACCAAAATTGAGCAATATTTAGTCAAATTAAAACGTTCAAAATTTGTCCAAAAATCATGATAGTTCGGTCAAAATTGAAAAATTTTCAGGGAAACTAAAAAATTTCCAAAATTCTCAAAAAATCGAATCATGATGGTTGGTCTATCAAAATTGAGAAATATTTAGGCCACTTAAAATGTACCCGACATTTTAAAAATTCATGATGGTCAGTCTGTGAAAACTTGGCAATATTTAGACAAAAATTTAAAGTTTTCAAAATTCCAAAAAGTCATGATGGTTAGTCTAAATTGGTAAATATTTATGAAAAACTAAAAAGTTACGAAATGTTCAAAAATTCGTAAATATTATAATATACAAATTAAAAAGTTTCAAAAATTCTCCGAATTCATGATGGTTATTTGGTCAAAATTTGTAAATATTTAGGCAAATTAAAACGTTCAAAAATTGTCCAAAAATTATGATTGTTTGGTCAAAGTTTGAAAATGTTCAGGCAAATTAAAAAATTTCCAAAATTCTGAAAAAATCATGATGGTTAGTCTATCAAAATTTGAAAATATTTCGGCAAACTAAAAAATTTCCAAAATTCTCAAATGTTATGATGGTTAGCCTATCAAAATTGTTAAATATTATGGCAAACAAAACTATTTCCAAAATTCTCAAAAATGCATGACGGTCAGTTTGTCAAAATTGTGACATGTTCAGGCAAATTAAAAAATTTCTAAAATTTCTGAAAACTCATGACAGTTAGCCTAGTAATAATGAGAAATATTTAAACATATTAAAAAGTATCAAAATTGTCAAAAAATCATAATGGTTAGACTAATAAAATTTGGCAAGATTTAGACAAATTAAAAAGTTTACAAAATTTTCAAAATTCATGATGGTTAATCTTTCAAAATTGGGCAATATTTAGACAAATTAAAAAATTTTCAAAATTCTCAAAAAACCATGATAATTAGCCTATCATAAATAGGACATATTTAGGCAAATTATAAAGTTTTTAAAATTCTTAAAAACGCATGATCGTTAAAATAGTCTGTCAAAATTTGGCAATATTTAGATAAATTAAAAAGTTTCCAAAATACTCAAAAACGAATGATAGTTGGCCTGCCCAAATTTGGCAATATTTAGACAAATTAAAAGTTTCCAAAATTCTCAAAAACACAAGATAGTTAGCCTGCCAAAATTGAGCAATATTTAGACAAATTAAAACGTTCAGAATTTGTCAAAAAATCATGATAGTTTGGTCAAAATTGGAAAATTTTCCTATATAGATTTCCTATAAATCATCCTATATAGATCAGCCTATCAAAATTGGGAAATATTTAGGCAGTTTAAAATGTTCCCAAAATTTTCAAAATTCATGATGGTCAGTCTGTCAAAATTGGGCAATATTCAGGCAAATTAAAAAATTTCCTAAATTTTTAAAAATTAATAATGGTTAGACTATAAAAATTGGGCAATTTTAGAAAAATTATAAGATTTCCAAAATTTTCAAAAATCAGTACAGGTAGTCTGTCAAAATTTGGCAATATTTAGAAAAAAAATTAAAGTTTTCAAAATTCCCGAAAGTCATGATAGTTAGTCGGTCTAAATTGGTAAATATTTAGAAAAAACTAAAAAGTTACGAAATTTTCAAAAATGCATAATGGATGTTGGTCAAAATCGTTAAATATTATGGTAAACAAAAATGTTTCCAAAATTCTCAAAAGCACATGATAGTTAGTCTGCCAAAATTGGGCAATATTTAGACATATTATAATGTTTCCAAAATTCTCAAAATTCATGATGGTCAAATAGTCGAAATTGAGAAATATTTGGGCAAACTAAAACGTTTCCAAAATTTTCAAAAACGCGTGATAAATTTTGGCTATATTTAGACAAATTAAAAAGTTTTCAAAATATTCAAAATTCATGACGGTCAGTCTGTCGAAATTGGGAAATATTCAGGCAAATTAAAAAAATTCCAAAATTTCCAAAAACTATTCGCTAATAACAGTTAGCCTAGTAATAATGGGAAATATTTAAGCACATTAAAAAGTTTCAAAATTGTCAAAAAATCATAATGCTTTGACTTTTAAAATTGGGCAAGATTTAGGCAAATTAAAAAGTTTCCAAAATTTTTAAAACCTCATGATAGTTAGCCTAGCAATAATGGGGAATATTTAAACAGATTAAAAAGTTCCAAAGTTGTCCAAAAATCATGATTGTCGAACAGACTATCAAAATTGGGCAATATTGAGGCAAATTAAAAACGTTCCAAAATTTTCCAAATTCATGATGGTTTGTCTGTCAAAATTAAGGAATATTTAGGTAGACCATAAAGTATCCAAAATTCTTAAAAAAATCATAATGGTTAGCCTATCGAAAATGGCAAATATTTAGGCAAATTAAAACTTTCAAACAAGATTTCTTTCTTACATTGGCCAATAGTTCAATCGAAGTTCTGCCATAATCTCAATATGATTGAGAACAAGACGTTTTGAGCTTGAGGGCTGACTAATAGATCATCGTTGAGTGATGTGTTTCTGCTGGTTAAACGAACCCGCCTATGACCACACGCAATTTTTAAATTAGAGTGGCGCTTGGTTGATATTACCACGTGACCTAATGTCAGATATTCAAGAATAAAGTCATTATAGAATGATTTCAACTCGGTATATCTTTCTAATTTTTTATGAAACCTTCTATAAGTGGTCTCAACACAAAATTTAAAAAAAAAGTTCAATGTGGAAACCACTTCATCATAATCACCTTAGATTTTCATATGGTTTTGGTAAATGTCACTTACCAGTAGGGTTTCTCAACTAAATTCCTAGTATGGATCAAGATTTAATTCAAATTCAACTTTTATTTTGGAATTCATAATTGGAGTTTAAAAAAAAATTATTTTAGGTTAATTCTTATAACTAAACTTTTCAAACCAATTTTATCATAATTAGTTTTCGGGTGCGCATTTTAAAGCTTGACGATGCAATTCATTAAGTTCACCTGCTAGTCTAACCAAATTTATATTTTTATGATCTCGTACCATGTCCGCATAACATGCGTATATTTTGTCCACTCCGCTAAAATTTTAAATGAAAGTAAAATGTAAAAGGGCCATTTTAACATTTTTCACCATCTACTTACTTGCAATATTCTGTGGGCACACGAAGCGTTCCTTCCTCAACATTTTGCATGCCATTGATCAAACTTAAGCATTCTTTAGTTTTTTTATTCTGATAGATCGTGTCCAACCCTTTGTACGGTAAAATTTGTAATAATACTTCCGAATTATTTGCACACAAAAAATTTAACATCGTCCGGGCTAGATCATATGACTGACGTTGATGGGCAATACCTTCGGGAGATATCTCGCAATCTTCACCCAAATCAAAACCTATCAACGTGCACTCTATTACAGTACTTAGGATTGGACAAAATTTTTTTGTTTGAACACGAACCGCTTCATCATCACCAGAATAATCAAGCAATGTCGAGTTTACAGCACTCAAAAATTCAGTCTCATTGAAAACATCATGAATACATTCCTTTTCAAGACGTGACTGGTTCTGATGCAGCAAAAAAAAAAAACATTATAATTATTAATATAATATTCGGATCAAGCGTTAATACGTACCATCCAATTCTCATAACAAGGATCACTATTATCATTTTCGTTCGATTCGGCGTGCAAAAGGCCGACCAAAAATGTTACTAAAATACAGAAAATTAGCTGAGACTTCATTGCGGTTTCGTACTAAATGATTCAATGAAGTATATTGCACATTTTTATATAATCTTATAATGATAGCATAATCTGATTTCGAGGGCAAAGTGTTATTTAAGACTGTATGCTGCAAAATTATAGTTTGCAAGTCGGGTCACGTTGTTTTGAACAGGTTTTGTTTATTAATTTTTGTGTAGTGTATTTATGAAATGCTGTCAGCTGATTACAATGTTTTGATATGATTTTAATTTAATTGTGAAGATATGTTGGTTCAAATACGTACAGGTTACAATTGTTTACATCAACGTCTTATCAAAATTGGAATCAATATTTACATCTATTTTTAATTAAAAAAAAGAAATAGATTGTAGTTTTGTATCAAACTATAAGAGCATTTGAAGGTTAAAATGATAAATATTATGAGATCAAATTATGTTTTAAAGTCAATGTCAAATCACGTTGCATATGGAAATATGTTTGGCGATGGTATTCGTTAAGTTCACTTGCAATCCTAAGAAAATTTTTATTTTTATGATCTCGTACTATGTTCGAACAGCATGCATAGATTGTATTGACTGTTTGGCTTTTCTATCAAGAGAAACAACTGACTGTTTATTTTTTTTCCATGATAATCTGTTTCCAAAGTTGTAATAAATTAAAGCCTCAATCTCTTCATTAGCGGCTTCTGACAACACAACAAACTTCAAGCTCACCACCAGGTACATTTACATGTTTGAAAAATATCCACTTTAAAACTACAAATTTTGATATGAGGCAATTTGTATGCCTATGCGCAGGACTGTGATTCACGCACCTTTTAAAAAAGGGTACTCACAACTACAAGCACAACACAGTAGACTCGCTACAAACTAGTCCAAAACAAATTTGGAAGAAACTGACTAACGGTGTAAATTTGTAAGAAATTTAGTCATAAAGATGCACTTCTGAATGATACGGAAAATAGTAACCAACCAACCAATCTCAATCAATAGCAAGTGCCTGATCTATATGGCCAAATGCTGACGAGTACAGAGTTGGATGTAAATTCCGATATGTAAAATAAAACAAAAGGGTTAGTCGGGTGTGTTTGTGAAAAAAAGGATAATTTTATAGAGCTTCCTGCATTTTTAATTTTTATGAGAACAATCAATGAAACTCAGTTTGAGCTTTTGGAACATTTCATAGCCATTATTCATTCAACAAATTTTCCTCCACTACGACTGTTCCAGATCCACGCTGTTTAACGGTTATCTAGAGTGTGCATTAATGGGTAAAGCTGCGCGGTAGCTATTGGTGGTACAACCGTTCATGTGGCAAAATCACCACGAGAGGCATCCATATATTTATATCATCGATCGAGGCTGAAAACTAGACAAAATTGAAGAGGTAATGCGAAAATTATAATTTAAACTGGGTGTACAAATCATGATCAATGCCATACCACTCATCAGAACCTTCTATATATAAAGGTCATTTATACCGATAGTATACGAGATTAACCGCAAAGATTGATGTTGCTGATAGGTTACCAAATTCAACAATGCTCAATATTGAAAATAGAATTGTATACGTGTTTGGCTGATTTCCTTAAATCGAAAGCAAAAGAAAACTGCACGTTTGAAAACAATTGATCAATTCATGTTAAAAAAAATAGAAAGGAAAAACATGACCGTTTCCTCAATCCACTGCCAAAGTATTTTAGCTTATTGCGATGGTATACGCGAGAAGCTCATAGAAAAATTAGAATTGCTATTGGTATCGAAAATTTGATTGGATGATGATCTACGCAAGATAATTCCTAATTTCAATTGCAGTGTTAAACACAAGAGACCGGACTGAAGGACGTTTGGTGTAGCTATCTATCCAAACTTCAATTAACCCAGATGTTACCAAGATTTTTTTTTTTAAATTTTGTGGAGATTTTTGAACATTATAATATTGAAAGATAACTTATAATGAAAAACAATATCAGACAAATGAGAAAATATATTTAATATAATTCAAACATTTATTTAATTCATATAAATTCATATCACAATATATATCACAATGTATCACAACAAATTGTTAAAAACATAATAATTAATTATTCAAAATAAAATCAGTTCACTACCGGAACTTGTAAAGAACTTATTTATTATTTTGTATGACATTTTTGCAAGCATTCAAGATGTAGGGTTACATCACATTTGAACATTTCCTGGATGCTTGCTTATGGCACAATCGGCATCTTGCTCTGGACGATTGCAGGTGAACCCAATGATGGGTTCACCTGCAATCGTTACCCCCACCTGTCATATCTGAAATCATTACCCTCAAAGATAGAGAGTCATCTCTTACCTAGAGTATACCACTTTTAATGTTGCTTTAAAATTGAAATCGCTAGCATTTGACAAAATGTTAAAAAGTTTAATTTTCCACTAATTTTTCGATGTAATTGCGCATTTGCCACCGGCATACCAACGCTGTTAGCAATTAAGGGAAAGTACCACTCCTTTCCCCGAATTGAAGTTTGGTATAAACTCATATTTTGTTCAGGCCGATCAACACCACCTATTCCTTTATTATAATTGTATATGAGCCCCGGCTGCAAGACTTGCACTTTTTTCTTTTCCTTACTGGTATATTTTTCTACCATATTTGTTGAATAAACTGGAACGGAATTTGATTCAATTGTCACCACACTGTTGTCATTCTGTTTGCAGGTTACCAAGTTTTCTTCTTCGCACAAATCTGCCCTCTACGAAATAATAAATGTTTTTTTAAAACATTTATTATTTCGTAGAGGGCAGTTAAATAACCGGTTTTCTCTGAAAGTCCCTATTCCACTTAAATTTCTCTTATTGAGTTCTTCAAATAAATTGATACTAGAGAAAATATTGTCGAAATAAGGAGGATAGCTAATATTTAAATTCCGGGATTGTAATGCGTCAGAAAATTGCAATACAATTTTTGTGCCTAAATTTATATTCTCATATGCAGTTTTTTCTTTATCAGCTCCTTGATATAGGTTGAACCATATTACATAGCCTCGAATCGTCACTCCAATCCATAATTTATAACTCCATCTAATATGTTTTCCTCTGATAAATTTATTTCTACTAGGCTATTTTGTAATGTATTTATTGGTATTGTCTAAAACTTGGTTATACAGCTCATCATTGAAAAACAAATTAAATATTTCAAGAGGCGACAAAATGTCGTAAGCAGTACTATATCTAAAATGGTCACTTTTCGTTGGCAAGTCTAATTTCTTCCATGTATAATTTCTGTGGCGTTCTTTTCTTTAATTTGGTTTGTTCTTAAGGATTCTGTTTCAAATTTGATAGTGGTATATTATCTGATTCAGACCACTCGGATTCTTCAGGCCTACTATAAATTTCAGCCTGAATATTTAATACCGATCCTGGTAAATTGTCTAAATTGACCTCGTTTTCTTCCCCTGAATCCTCATCAGTCCAACAGTTATTTATCACAGTTGGAGGAAAAAAAATTATATCAACTGGACCGTTGTTTTCTTCTTCCGAATCTTCCTCCAAAATACTAATAATCTTCATTAGTGTTAACGTCCTACGAATAATAATACAAACAATTAAATTATATTTTGAAGAACATTGGTCTAATGTACCTATAATGGTGCACTAAAATATTGATTATAAAACACTTCAAGAAATCTTTGAGTACTTATTTTTATTATTAACAATACTATTGCATAATTAGTCTATTTTGTAATTTCACTGCAATAATAAAAAAAAAAAAATAACTGTAAAAACCGATAATTATTACCTTTTATAACTCATGATTTTGTGATCTGGACGTGTTACACTGTAAATCGAAACTAAAAATAACTTGCGAAAAGAATATTTTGTTTTTTACATTTATTTTAAAGAGAACATAACAATCAAATACAACGAGAGAAAAACAAGTTCTCAGCTGTATTAGTTGTTAATGCACAAACTTGGTGTACCATTTATAAAACAACGGGCACGTCTGGGGTAATAGCACCTCGTTATTACACCTCATACCTAATCTGTACCATCTTCACATGGATAATCTGCGGAATAACATTTTCATGGCTTAGGCTTTTGTAAAAAGATGGCAGTCTCTTGGTACGAAAGATAAAAGTGAAAATAAATCTTTAACATCTTTAAATTGCTGCCAGTCTCAAGGTTATAAAATAATCAAAGTTTTGGTTTTATTTTTATTCTTTTAAATCATTCTTTCATGCATTCACAGGCAATCTAATACGATTGCCGATATCGTTCGTCGAATGAACGATGGGACAGTTAATTTTCCGAATTTTAAAATTTTTAGGGGATCTGATTTCCGAGAATTATATAAGAAAATAATTGGATGCCGGCTTCAAAATGTAAGATTCTATTAGCGATGCTAATCTCCTATACTAGCAGAATTTTCCGGTCGTCAATAAATGTCAATAAATGTAGGTTTCTACTCTTGCTGCCTATCAGGAGACCTACTCCATAAAAGCTTCTGATGTTTCTGATTTTCTTCATTAATCTTAATCGGCCGAAATTTATTTTCTACATCACATTTGCGGTGTAGACATATATACTTATATTTCTGCCTAAAGTAAAAGTACGATCAGTACATTTTGTTGGAGTTTTGGCCGATGCGTCGAATTTGACTTTTATTTTTGCTGTCGAACTCTTTTCCATTAACATAACAGCATGATGAGTAGTAGTAGTTCTAATCATCTTCATCTATACGCTATCATCAAATAATTAGTATTCTAGAGCCAACTCACGATTAATGGAGTGGTTTAGGAACTAATAAGTCTATATTATACGGGATTCTTGCCAATGTCTTAATATTCCTTTTCTTCTTTGGAAAGGCTATACTTGGTTTATTTGTTTCCTCAATTTCCCAAAATTTTTATAACTGATTGTCAAACTCATTGGTGGTGATAACCAAAGTCTGATACAATGCCACATTTACACAAGCAGATGTATTTACAATGAGAATCCATTCCAGTTGGGTTTTTTGTGCAATAGTCTCATTTGATACACCCTTTATTTGAATCGGCCCGTAGTAATCTATGCCTAGAAATATATCGAATGGCATGGGTTCATAGAATGTTGGATTAGCCCAACTAAGATTTTTTGTATGATTTAAAAAAAGCAGAATATGGCTGAATTCCACTGATAAATAAGTCACATATTAATTTGAATTGTCATTCAAAGCTTAAGCTTGTTTGCGATATCTTTGGTTATGGCGGTGGACCAATCAGAAAAAAAGACATTATTTTTATTACATATTTAAAGGTTTGGTGTGTAGCAAGGTACAATTGATAGTCCTGATTTATTTAGGATTCACATTTTTGATAGGTTAAGCGCCTCTAAAATATAAGATCCATTTTCGGTAGTACTTAAATTTAAGTCAATTTGTGTACCATAATAAATAACTTATAATTTTTTAGTTTTCTTTTAAGTTAAAAAATTTCAAAAATTATTCAATTCTGTTAATAGATTTACTATTATAACTGTCGCCGATTACCTACTTTTTATGTTTCCAAGATTTTCAAATGTCACAGAAAACCTATGCTCAACTAAATGTTTTGTACAATTTCAGAGACATCAATGTCAAATCCGATATTCATGATCAGAATTTTCAAAATTCTTTATTTACATATTATATTAACTTCTATAACTATTCAAACCAATTTCATCTCAATTAAACTGCAGATGCGCATTTTAAAGTTTGGCGGTGCAGTTCGTTTATTTCACCTGCTATTCTAACTAAATTTTGGTTCTTATGATCTCGTACTAAGTCTACATAACATGCGTAAACTTTATCCACTCCACTAAAAATGAATAAAATCCAAGTTCAAATGGATGTTTATTATATTTAACCATCTACTTACTCGCAAAATTCTATGGGCGCCCGAAGCGTTTCTTCATTAATATTAGGTATGCCATCGACCAAATTTAAGCATTCTAAAGCTTTTTTATTCTGATAGATCGTGTCGAACCCATTGTACTGTAAGATTTGCAATATTACTTCCGATTTATTTGCACACACGTAGTTTAACAAGGTCCGGTGTAGATCATACGACTGACGTTTAGTGGCAAGGCCTTCAGAATATATGCACTCTTTATCGAAATCAAAACCAATCAAGTTACATTTTAGTACTTGATTTAGAATTGGACAAAACTTTTTGGTTTGAACACGAACCGCTTCATCATCGCCAGAATATTCAATTATAGTTGTGTTTACAGCATTCAAAAGTTCAGTCTCATTCAACACTCCTTCGATACAAGCTGATTTAAGACGTGTCTGGTTCTGTTTGCAAAAATTCATTATAATCAATAAAATTATATTTGGATCATTATAGCGTTAATACTTACCATCCATTGATCGTAGCAAGAATCACTTGCTTCACTTTCGTTCGATTCGGCGTGCAAAAGGCCGACCGAAAATGTTATTAAAATACAGACAATTAGCTGCGACTTCATCGCGGTTTCGTACTAAATGATTCAATGAAGTATATTGCACATTTTTATATAACCTAATCATGATAGCATAATCTGAATTCGAGGGCAACATGTTGCGCAAAGCTGTAAGCTGTAAAATGATAGTTTACATGTCGGGTCACGTTGTTTTGAATAGGTTTTGTTTATTAATTTTTGTGTAATGTATTTATGAAATGTTGTCAGCTGATTACAATGTTTTGATATGATTTTGAAGCAAATCACAGGTTTTGACTGTTTTTAGTCATGTGTGACATTCTAGTACATGTAGTCATTTTTCTAACTAAATTATAAGGAAACATTTCAACGGTAAAATGATAAATTTTATGAGATCAAATTATTCTATAATGTCAAGATCAAATCAAATCCAAGGTCGAAATTTATTGAGATATTTTCACTTCGATAACTAAACATTCAAACCAAATTTCGTCACAATTGGTTTATAGATGGGCATTTTAATGTTGGCCGATGCAAGTCGTTAAGTTCACCTATATATAAAGGGTGTCCAAGTAAGAAGTTCAAATTTAAAAATATAATAAAACAAAAACGGCTGCGGCTGACCTTGGCGTACTCCATTCGATCGATCCACTTTCTGAACACATGTTGGATTGTTTGCGGATCTACTTCGGCAATGGTTGCTTCAATATTGGCTTTCAAATGCTCAATTGTTCAATTGTTTTTCGTATAACACTTGTCCTTCACGGCACCCCACAAATAAAAATCCAAAGGCGTCAAATCATAGCTCCTTGCCGGCCAATTTACGTCATCATTTTGACTGATAATGCGGCCATCGAATTTTTGTCGGCCAACGAATCATCTCGCTGGAACCAAAGATCGTCCAAACCAATATCTTCAAGATAAGGCCACAAAAAAGATTTTAACATGTGGTGGTAGTTGATTTCGTTGACTGTAACGGGCGCGCCAGCCTCATCTTTGAAGAAATACGGCCAGCAATAATGCCGCCACGCCACAAGCCGCACCAAACAGTAACACGCAATAATTGCATTGGCTTCTTCACATATCCTTGTGTATTTTTTGATCCCCAAATGTGAAATAGTCCATTTTCCTTTTCCTTCCACGTTTTCATTCAAACTCTTTCACTATAGATATTTCCTTGGCTTTGGTTTCATAATATTTGTGTACATTTAAAGTTGAGTTAACAAATTCAATCAAGGATTTATATTGCTCCACAACAATCGACAAATCAATCTCGACGGATTGTAATTTCAAAATTGTGGCATTAAATCGTTCCAAAATCGATTTCCAAAAGACCATCATAAAAGCGGATTCGAGACGATTCATTTGATTGCTGATATTTTGGGTTTGGCTTCTAACTTGAGATGATACAGTAGCATCGTCTGAAATTTGCTGTAATGCATTGATTAGTTCCGCCTAGTTTTCGTACAAAACTTTACATGCATCAACGGCAAGATCATCTAGTGTCTGATAGATTTTTTAATAGTTTGTCCTTTTAAAGCGGAAGTTAGACATATTACTATCATTATCTTCTCATATTTTTTATTTAAATTTTATTTTCAGTTAGAAATTGTAATATTTCATTCTCCATGTCTTCAACTTTATGACTAACATTTTCCAAGAAGTTTAAGAAATGTTCCTCAGTTACACAATTTTTAACATATCTTATAATACAAGCCATCTGATCAGTATGTGATACGTCTGGCATAGAATCAACGTTAATCGAATAATATTTTGCATCTCTTACTTCCTTAAGTATTTCTTCTTTTACTTTTTTTAATACTCCAATTTCTTCAAACACGATAAGTATGAAGTTCCAGTTTAAGTGTGCTTTCGGTGGATTTCCATATTTTTCAACCAATTCCACTGCCATCAAAAAATTAGCATTATTCAGATCGGCAATATTTTGCGTTTTTCCTCTTAAAGGTAATGTCAGTCTAGCAAGTTTTTGTATAATGCACATAACCCGTTTGATCACCAAAGTACTCCGTTGTGGCCAGTGGTGTGATACACCTTCTCCTAATAATCGAAAAGGTGCACAAAACAGCGATTGTGTGCTTCCTGAATATACTAAATAATTTCGACGAATAAATGCCCAGTTTTGCAATTTCATTCGATTTTTCGAATTTCATTTAAATATCTTGCCACTTTGTCGGAATACACTTTTTTTGCTGACGTTCGTTTATTTGTGGGTTGGTCTCTCCTCCATTTCACCCACCGATGTTGTGAAATAACCGTTTTGTAAAACCTCTAGTTGACCAATTATAATAAGAAACCACTTACCCGATAAAAATTAAGTTTTATTAAAATTTTTTAGCACGATGCAAGAAGAAACTTCTTTCTGTTTTCTATAGATGTATGCAGTTTGTACTGACTATAATTTTATTACGCATTCCCACGTTCGTTCGTTATTATATTTTTATTTTCCTCAATAATCGTAGAGTAATATAATATAATAATTAGATTTAACACTAAAATAAAATGAAATAATTCTTAAACTGACAAAATCATTTTACTCAGTGTTTTGTAAGAAAGTAGTAAAATCATAGCGTATACACTGTATAGTTAATAAGGTAAGAGAATTATCGCATATAGTGTGTATAGTACGCACATTATAAAGCTCTACATGCGGTAATATGCTATACTCTACTCTATGCGATAATTTTCTTTGTCTCTATTTACAAAAATCTATAGTGGTGTGAGTGGACACTAAGCTTAACGAACATGTTAAACTGAGCGGAGCACAAATATATAGAGTTCTACAAAACATTAAACCATAGCTTATGCACTGTATAATTTTTTAGGCGGCATAATTCTCGCGTCGTGTAATTAAAGGATTCTTGTAGAGCATATGTTTTTTTGTTGATGTTTTTATTTAAATTTATTTACATACATATACAATTTTATTGTGCCACCGGTCTATTTTTAGCATTGTTTGGTCATATACGATTATTCCATTTGAGTTTAAAGCGTCGTACGGATTAAACATAAATAAAAAAAATTCATAACATTTCGTTTCTTAATTTCAATAAAATTAAAACTTCTTTTGTGCAAAATTACAAATTCTGATACTATATAAAATTTCATTTTACTGTTGCATCGAAATATAAAAAATGAAGGTGAGTACAGTGAAACAAAGTACATATATCGAAAACGACATTAGAGCTTTACTGCATGGTAAATAACAAAATTATGGGCATGTCACATCTCACTAATCAAAACCAATTTTAAAACAATTTTAATTCAAACGGTAACCGAAATACGTTAATTTAAAATTTTTATCGTGATTTTAATATACGAAAAATAATTTCCCCATATAATTCCCGCGGTTTGTATAACAACATTTGTTACCCAAGACTCAAACCACCCAAAGAGTTATTTGTATCCAATTTAATCGTAACAACGAAAATGTTGAAATTACAAAATTGTATCTATCTATATTTTCCAGAAGTAACATATTACATGAAAAACAAAACAAAAATCCACATTTTGGAGAAAATTGTTGCTGGTTGGGTGGAATTTTCATTCCGAAGACACATTTAAAAGTTGGTTTCGTTATCGATAAGCCAAAGAATTTTTTTTTTAATATTAAAACTCTGAATGTTTAGAATTATTTAGATTTAATTCGGTATTAAAATTGAAAAAGTGGCTGGCTGCCTAATTTACTCCGCACATCATAAATAAAATGGATTTAAAGTTAATTTGAAAAGTTAAGTGATCAAGTGATCAAAGGGTACAAAAACTATTTTATTGTGATAAAACGAAGTGTAATAGACGAACTTATATTTAAAATGCAAAAATTTGGTAACGAGTATAACCATGATGGAATGGACAATGATACCGACCAGATACGACCAAAATATAAAGTACAGCCACGCGTCGAGGCCGAGGCGAAAAGTGGAGATGACTCAAATGTGTACGTATATATATGATGTGATTTATTATGTTTCTATGTATGAATCTATGTATGAAGCATAACATATTTATGACAGACACTATATTGATATAAATTTGTCTTAATATTTTTAGATATCTACAACCGAAAGAGACGGCACGTAAAATACGTCGACGGTCGGATTTGAACCAAATGCTGTGCGGAATAATCGATAAAGAGTTACTAGCAGTAAAAATTTTTTATTTCTTTTTCTATTCGGCAATTGGTTCCTTATTTCCATTGATGGGTGTTTATTTCAAACAAATAGGCATGAGTCCGTGGCAATGCGGTTTGCTTATTGGTATACGGCCATTTGTTGAATTTTTATCGGCTCCATTTTGGGGCAGCTACGCAGATCGATATAAAAAAAAGTAAAATGTTGTTACTCGCATCGCTTGCTACCTGGATTATTTTCACCGTATCATTAATATATATTCAGCCACCCAAATTAGTTGTATCCACCATAAAAATGCAACTTTATACGAGCTAAATATTCCCGGTGGAGCACGAATTTTAAAGAGTTCGATTAGTTTCGATGAAATGTTCGGTAATCAAGTGACAAGTAATAATCCAGAATTATCAACGTGTCGAACTCACACATCGTTTTTTTCCAGTGGCGGGCTACTCACCATTAGATGTAAATTATCTGTTTAATACTGATCCGGAACATCATAACTGGGTGTTTTCACGAATTACATCGATTGTCTAGTGTACCGAAGACATCCAAAAAGTGTTTTTATTATTACTCTTGCTGATAGTGGTTGGTGAATTCTTAAGTGCGCCCGCTATTACATTGGCTGATCCCACTGTGATCACCATTCTCGGAAAGGATTCCGACCGATATAAACACAAACGTATGTTTGGGTCATTAGGTTGGGGGCTTGCTATGCTCTTGATCGGTATTGTATTAGATTATTCCACATCCTTTCCAGATCATCCTTGCGGTCTCCTGCTAAATTCAAAGAAAATTCAAAGATTTGAAAAGAATATCCTTCTTGTTTGTGGTCATGGGTTTCGGTATTGGCCTAACTTTCACCTTCTTGTTTTGGCATTTACAAGACTATGGTGGTTCACCAACATTATTCGGTGTGGCATTCGTTATTAATCAAATTTCGGAAATAATTGCAAATTTCTTTGCGTTTCGAATAATAACACTGATCGGGCACGTAACAATTTTATGTTTGGGCCTTATTAGAAACATTCTACGATTTTTATATATTTCATATTTAACGAATCCATGGTGGGTCCTACCAATCGAATTCTTGCAAGGAATTACCCATGCCGCAGTATGGGCCGCATGCTGTTCGTATATTGCACACAATACACCACAACAATTACGAAATTCGGCAAAAGGTGTATTACAAGGAGTTCATTATGGATTGGGTCGTGGATGTGGTGCAATTATTGGAGGTTTGTTTGTCTATTATTTCGGAACAAGATCCACATTCTATGGATATGGAATTATCTGTATATTTGTTTTGGTCGGCTATATACTTCTAAATGTCTTTCGTAAAGCAAAAGGTGTTGTTGCAAATATTAGCGAAGGTCCTCATCAAGTCGCCGAAGATACATCACATTTAGTACCAGATGATGTGCCCATTAATCTTATACCAAAATTTCCATCAAGTAGTCAATAGTACGAGCTAAATAATTTGGGAAATTGTTATGGTGTATGTTTCAAATGTCAGGTGGAGCCCTAGATATATACGGTGGGGCTCTCCAAAATCCATAATGTATCATTGTTTTACAATAAACATAATTTTTATAAAGATTGTATTTATTTTTTATTTATTTGTTTGACTTGGGCGTCACCGGTCACTCCACCAATGATGTTATTCTGATGGAATATGTCAAGCTCCGAAAGTTAGTATTAATGTTTATGTCTTGCTATGAACTTACACGAAAAACTATTCTAGCTGAAATTTGTCTCAAATTTGTGTGTTGTCCGCCATTCAAACCAACTTTTTCTAGTTCGGCAGCAACAAATTTAAGATTTCTCATTGATACGGGAGCCAATTTCTCGGTCATACCTATAGTTTTTAGAATTAACCATACCAATGGTCCTATTCTGAGAGCAGCTTTCGAATTGAAATTTAGCTTGATGGTAGTTCTGATAAAGTAACAACTCATTGCTTCAGAGACAATATTTAAAAGTTTATGCCATTGTCGCAAAGACCGACGTGTTGTCTTGCGAAATATAAACTATCAGTTTTGCTCCTGAAGCATCCATTATTAACACAAAATCCAAAGTATGACTTTTAAATACAACACGACGTCGTTCATTACATCTAAAGAACCGAAATATTGCCATATTCTCATCTATGACGTCTCGATTCTGCTCGTCCCAAAGCCACACGTCAAGAATTCGAAAATATGGTAAACCTAGGAATTTCCTAAGTATTTATCCGTCATCTTCTGAAGCGGCATCTTCCTTGCGCATATTGTAACTAAAAAGAACAACGACTGACGTTCATTTAAGGATAACCATAGTGACTTAATGTCGTGACTTAATTTCGAATTAACTTCAGTATAATAAGGGCCTACCACCACATACCTATTGCAGAAGAGGACATTTTCAAATCTCAACAACAACATTAAAAGTTTTGTGTCAAATCAATAGTACACTTAAAAAATTTTAGCATCATGAAGGTGAAATAGTAAATTTGGAATTTACAGGTGAAAACTAATGCCATTTGTTCCAGGCTACGGCTTGGAGAAATTCGTTTTTCTTATGGAGTCTTTATAGATTACAGTTTAATGGTGACAAACTGGAGTTGATGATAAATTGTGATTTTTTTGTGCTAATAATAGATAAACATTGCCACCGGGAAACCGAACCAATTCTGTCAATACTAACTAACTTTTCCTTTCCCTACACCACAAAAAAAAATATTAATTATCGATCGCTTAGGTGCCAGTCGAGTCAGTTATAACTAACTGGGTCGAGTCAGTTACAACTTACATTCGTTCCACTCCTTCCGAATTACATCGGCGAAGTGCAACTTTACACGATTGAGTAGAAGAATCGCCAGCAATCTTTATGTGCTGCACTTTAGTGGCAAAATCTATAAATATTTTGAAATATAGATTTTATTTTTAGTTTTAGATCGAAAATTATGGGACACATAAAAAGGTCCACAAACATAAATGTTAGAACTATGAAATGGCCTTGGAATACTAACACGTTCGAGTGGCCGAATATATCTCATTACCTGACTAGTTGTTCGAAGTTTCGCAAGAAAGCATCAAACGCATTCCCTTACGGTTTTTCGACACAAATGTCTACCCTTCCTTGCGGACCGGCGTTTGCATCTAGTCACGGTAAATATCCACACGACTGCTGAAGCCAATAAAATATTGAGACTCTTCCTCTATATCTTGCAAGGCAATTGTTCTTGTAAACAGTAAGTTTAATCTTGTGTTATTATTTGCTGGTTATTTGCAATGTTTGATGTTGACCTATGCGAATTTTTGTTCGATAAAGTTTTATTTAAAGATTCAACTTTACAATTTTCCAAAAAACAATTGGTATGTAGCTGATGTCACTTAAAAAATTCGAATCGTTTTACAGGGTTTATACTAGCTTCACTGAAAATGGCTCGTCTGATAATGTGTAAATAACATTATCAGTGCACCATCCCTAGAAGGTATGTGCTTTCTTTGGATTTTCTAAAATTTAAACTGCTAGATCATTTGAATTTGTGGCTCTTAACATCCTACTATAAATGAAACCGTGCAAAAAGGTTGAATTTATTTTCAAGGATTAAAATCCTTATCAATCGGTCTATTGCCATTGTATAATCCATTCTTTATCGCCAGGAATTACTTTTTTCGAAATTTTCGAAATTTTCGAAAAGTAGATCTTATGTTTTGTTTTAAATGAAATATGCAAAAAAGTCTCCTCAAATTTGATTTATTTATAGTATCCGTAACGACTGAACTGCGATTACCAGCTCTCCACTCGAAGTTCTTATTGGTTGTTTATTTCAAATATGTTAGTCGATTCTTTATAAAATATAACTCTCAATTTGTGTTAGCTGTACAAATTTAGCTGTGCTCATATTAAAATGAGAGGAAAAGCCTAAATGGCAAGTAGTTTTATCTGGAAGTATAGATTTGCAGTAATTCTAGTTCAAGCTATGCTCCCAACTTTTTTATTAATTAAATATAACTTCTCAATTAATTCCCGATACAAATAAGTGTTTCCACTTCCTCCGGAAAAACAATCAAAAACTGTTACCTAATACTATGACCTTATAAGCAATAAAAAGGCGCTATCGTAGGTGCTACTCTAGAGAAAAAAAATCTTTCATGAAATTATTTTTTAATTATTGAAAAGTTGTAATTTATTTTAAAAGCGGTAACATTATCTTTGATGGAAGACAAATAATTGTGATGGAAGCGCCGTTGACTCGTAACTTCCACAGAATGATATTGACGATGTAGTTAGAAATTGTGGTCGATTGGTTTTTTTGAACAAACTCCTAAAAACTTCTTGGTTAATGATGTTAACACTAGTATATGAACTTTTAATTGTCAACGATGAGTTTGAACAATAAGAATTGGAACTCGATAACCAATCTAGTAGATTTGGATGAACTTTGTTCTAATTTTTAAAATATATTCGAGATTACAACTTAAAAAAAATCTATATGCTTAGTATAATCCAACCAATATCATCACAATTGGGTCGCAGGTGGACACTTTATTGTTTGGCGAAGCAAATCTTTTATTTCACCAGCGATTCTAACCAAATTTTGGTTTTTATGATCTCGTACCATGTTCGCATAGCATGCGAATACTTTATCCATCCCACTAGAAATGAATAAATCCAAAATTCAAATCGGGTTTTGTTATATTTTACCATCTACTTACTCGCAAAATTCTGTGGACGCACTTAGCGTTTCTTCATTAATATTTTGTATGCCGTCGACTAAACGTAAGCATTCTTTATGTTTCCTATTCTCTAAGATTATATCCAACCCATCATTCTGTAAGATTTGTAATATTACTTCCGAATTATTTCCACACAAGTAATTCAATATGTTCCGGCTTATATCATACGACAGACGTTTAGTGGCAATGTCTACAGGAGTTATGCAATCTTTATCCAAATCAAAACCAATCAAGGTACATTCTAGAACATTACTTAGGATTGGACAAAATTTATTGGTTTGAGCTCGAACCGCATCATCGTCGCCTGAATATTCTATTAATGTTTTGTTTACAGCAATAAAAAGTTCAGTCTCATTGAAAGTGGCGTGAAAACAAGCTGATTCGTTACGTGTCAAGTTCTGTTTAAAAAAAATGTTAAAATTATTAAAATTATTTCTGGATCGAGCGTTGTCATACTTACCATCCATTGATCAAAACAAGGATCATTTTCTTCACTTCCAGGCGATTCAGCATGCACAAAACCGATCAGAACTATTGTTAAAATACTCAAAATTAGTTGAGACTTCATTGTAGTTGCGTATTGTAAGATCAAATTAAATATGCTGCTCTCTTTTATATAAATTGGTGATGATAACATAATCTGAAGTGAAAGTCCAAGTGTTATACAAGACCGCAAGATCTAAAAATTGTATGACATTTTACAGACGTCTTATCAGAATTTCATTAGTAAAAAATTGATTGTGGTTATGATTCCAAGGTTAAAATAATAATCTGCAGGGTTAAAATTTCAAAAACAAAAACATTTATTTGCATACTCTCTCACTTCTACAACTAAACATTCAAAACCAATCTTATCACAATTGGTTTGCAGATGGACATTTTAACGTTTTCCGATGCAATTCGTTAAGTTCTCCTGCAATTCTGAACAAATTTTTATTTTTATGATCTCGTACCATGTTCAAATAGCAAGCATACATTTTATCCATTCCCCTTAAAATTGGACGTAAACGTCAGTAATTATTTTGGAATAAAGTTTAACGTCTATACTCACTCGCAAAATTCTGATGACACGCCAAGTGTTTCTTCATCAATATGTTTTATACCATCGATCATTCGTGCGCATTCTTTACTTTTTTCATTCTCAATGATCGTTTCTAAGCCGCCGTTCTGTAAAATTTGTAAAATTGCTTCTGACCTATTTGCACACATATAATTTAACAATGTGTGGGCTATCTTGTGCAACTGATGTTGTTTGGCTTTGCTATCAGCGGCAACACATCTTTCATCCAAATCATAACCAATTAGGGTGCAGTCTATCATACCATACAAAAGTGGACAGTATTCATCGGATTGCGATCGAACCGCTTCATCATCACCTGAATATTCGACCAATGTAACGTTGACAGCATTTAAAAATTCCGTCTCCGAAACAGTACCGGCCATACAGATGGATTCAAGACGTGATTGGATCTATTAATAAAAAAAAATCGTTATAACTTTTGAAACTTTATATTCGGTTGAAGCGTTAATACTTACAACCCATTGATTATAACAATATTCGTTAATGTTTTCTTCGGCTTGAATAAGGCCGATCGAAAATATTATTAAAGCGCACCAAACCAGTTGAGACATCGTACTGTTCCGTTTTCAAAGAAAATCAAAAGTATTTTGATGCCAATTTGAAAATTTTTACATGTGATACCATAATCTTAATTTGAGGCCAAAAGGTCTATGCTGCAAAAGATATTTTATTATGCTGGTATTATGTATTTATAGAAGGTTGTTATCAGTTAAAATGTTTAATTAGTAAATTATTACGTATAGTCGTATTACATAGTACGGTCCACATCAACATTTTTTTTAAATTTATTTTTTCTAGTAATTTTCTGTCCTATGGAGTTTTTCGATTCTAGTGAATTTTTTTTTTGCTGTATGAAAAATCAATAGGTTAACGCTCGACCTATTCCTTCAAGATTCTTACATAAGATTACCACATTTTATTCTACTTTAGACTACCGCTTGTTAAGACTACCACCAATGTTTGCGGTCTGTATACATAAATAAGCAAGTTTACGAATTCATTCAGCATCCTCATTCTAACTTCAGGGTGATACTGTTCTGAAAAATTTATAATTCTAATCTAATCGGAAATGAAATTTTTTAAGTATCACATCTTTAGATTTGATTAAAAGTAATAATAATTGGTTTCTACAGGCCATTGCAGGCCCGACCCGAATCAACATTCGGGTTCCATCAGATTCGATCCCTAAACTGTTCTTCGTATTGTTCTAAGACAAGTCATTATCTACTTCGAGGAGCCCTTGTCTCCGACAGGGACTACTGTGCCCTGCCGAAAAGCAGCTTTCTGCTTAGAGGTAACTGCACTATTCACTTAAGATCAGTGCGCAAGACGTCATTGAGTCAGCGTACACGCTGTCTTTTTCCTTCATAAACGAGATCAAAAGTTTTCATTAAATTTCTAATCTCGTGATTATATAAAACTCGGTAGATGTCGTCATCGTCACATTTGGGACCTTAAGTTAAAAGAAGAATTCTTCTCTCTAATCTCATTATCCTTCTCTCATACTCATCTGTCGGAATCCAACTCTCTCACTCGACATGACACGGGTCTGATCAACACATTTTACAACTTCAGTTTTTCGGGATTTGCAAAGTATTTTGACTTTAGTAGTCGGAAAATTGTCACTATTTCAAATGTGTGGTCACCACTACTAAAATCTATTGCGTCTGAGTCTCTAAGAGACCAGTGATCATATATTTGGTTTAAGACTCATTGATTTTGGGACCAATAAAAACCAAAAATCATGCAAGTGAATCTAGTAGTTCTTTAACACCATTGCCATTTAGCCCAAAACTTTACTTGCCGTACTAATCGAATAAAGTTAAAAATATATAGTTCAACAAAGTGTACCCTCCAAATATCGAAAGCTGAAATTATTGAAAACAACCTCAAGGAAATGGGTTCGTTTAGCCTCTGAATAGCCAGCGTTAATTTCTCGTTAGATGGGTCCTCTATGCACAACCCCGCAGTTTGTATTTGCAAACTTTCAAACATGGTATTTAACACTTGTTGAACATTGATTAAATCAGAGAAATGCTCCTTCCAAGTGTCGAGCACTGACCACTTTGTTTTTTTGTGTGATTGTATCACGCCTTTGCCCTTCTTTACAGGCTTTATTCTGTTGCTCGACAGAAGACGAAACTTCTCATCAAACAAATAATATTTAGGTTTAATTTTTATATTACCATATCTAGAGGCGCCTGAGCAGTACAGACAACCGTAGTTTTCAAAACCTCCCTTAGAGTGTTCACGTCATCAGAATGGTGGATGATTTCCATAACACTTCTGCTCACCAGATTCTGTTATTATGCTTTCTCATCTTTGTTTAGCAGACCTATACAGTTGAACCGTGAGTTAGGCTTTTCTTGAATCCCTTATTTGTACAAAATGGCCATCTTAGCTTTGCAGTGACCAATTGATGACTAATCTTCAAATTTGGCAGCCAACCGATAAGTCCCTCAGAAATTAACAGATAGTCAATTTGACTGCGGGGCGTCTTAGGATATGCTAGCCACAATGAGGTTATGAGCGACCGTAAGGGACATCATTCTTTCTCCATTATATATCTATAATATATGGGTACCGGTCGAAACTGGATATTTTACAACTAGATTTGACGAAAGAGGATAATTCAAAACTGGATATTTTAAAACGAGATAAGGTACAAAACGAGATGTGGTACAATACTGGATATTTCAAAACAGGATATTTCGAAATGTGACTTAAACTTAAAATGATTTTTTAGGAAAGTTCTGGAATATGGCCAATTAGGAAGGAACTAGGGGAGTTCTTAACCGATTATGATGAAATTCTATATGTAGGATGAAAATGTTGATGAAAATTAATTAATTTTTCTCACATAGATTCTCTAAAATGAAAAAATGTTATATTAAGTAGAAAAATAAAAAATAGACGAAGATAAATTTTACTGACAGTAAACTCGATCAAGTCAAAGATTATTTTAATAAGATAAGAAAAGGAGCAATTAAACAAAAAACATTAAGTGAAGGAAAATTCTATCTCTCTGCTTAAAATTATTCAAGTATGAAACCTTATTGGCCTTATTCGAGAACTTTTCCAACAAATCATTTTAAAATCCCATTTTCATTCTATATATCGAATTTCATCAAAATCGGTTAAGAACTCGCCGAGTTCCTCCCTAATTGGCCATATATCAGAACTTTCCTAAAAAATCATTTTAAGTTTAAATAACATGTCGAAATATCCTGTTTTGAAATATCCAGTTTTGTACCATATCTCGTTTTGTACCTTATCTCATTTTAAATTATCCAATTTTGAAATATCCAGTTTTGTACCATATCCCGTTTTGTCAAATCCTATTTTGAAATATCCAGTTTTAAAATGTCCAGTTCTGAGCGGTTCCCATAATATATATATAGTCGCTATGTCGTGTCGGAAGTACGGACCTATGTTTTGACATAATTCAGTCTGGTTTTTGCTATTTCTAGCATTAAAGTCACCAAATAACATTCGTACACCATGCTGCGGTATCGATCCCATCAGATCATTAAATTATTGTAAAATGAGTCTTTATCTTTGGGTTGGCTAACATCAATAGTCGCATGAACATACATTATGGACTGGTTGGGCTTTCTAACTAGTCACATGCGTAAGTATAGTTTTTACCGTAACTTAACAACCTACGATTATCAATTGCTTTGAAATATGAAACAGCCCTTTTCACATGGGGTCCAGGGAGAAAATCAGAGCCAAGATTGCTGAGGTTATCTTAACTTTAAAGCAATGTATAGCATTGACACATGGTCTTATTTTTTTGGCTATCGAATCTCTTTCGATAGAAACGACTATAAAGCGATACACTTTCATGGCTGATATAGTGCCATTGAACGCGTCTGATTTTCTAGTCACTATAGACTGCACGTTCTACATACCAATCCTTAACTATTAGTGCGATAACATGAGCAGAGCTCGGTTCAAATTTTGGCGGTATCCGCATGTTATATTTTGTGAAATTTTCTAACAAAGGAGTTTTGATGGTGTTTGATGGTGATTCTTAAGAAATCAGAAAAGCTTAATTGCTAAGCTAAGTTATGCAAATTTTTGATATGGTGAATTTTCCAAAGGAAACCGTTTTTCTAAATAACTAAAATTGATTAGAAGAAAATTAGGTTTGATTTTTCAAACGGCACAGTTTTTAGCTTCTGTACAAGCATAACCGATGTATTTTGTGATATTCTTCTAAAAGTTTATGAAAGATCAAATTATCAATCCTCTAATTAATAGGTGGATTATCGGCACCATATGCGTTTACGTCACAAAATTTCCAACACCTTTCGTGCAACACACTCGAAATCTGGGTTTTAACGGGCATTGAATCCTTAAACGGTTTTTCAAAAAAGGCTAAGATTTTGAAGGATAAACCTCCATACCAAGTAAAATACTAAGCCGTCATAGTGACCAACTTTCTAATCCCTTTATTTGAGGATTTCCTATTGAAAATGAAAAATCATTTTTTAAGTCTTACAGAACTTTATTGGTTTTTGGGATTTGGCGCCTTGAGCCATACTATTTTATTATCATAAAAAAATTTTAAAATCAACCTAGAAAAATTAATATTTCGTTATAAAAATTTCGAATTACAAAATTTACGTTAATTACTTTAAATAAAAGTATGTCACCTACTTACAGGTTTATTCTGCATTAATTAATAATTACACAGTTAAAATTAAATTTTAATTTAAATAATATTATTCTTATAAATTTATTTAATTCTAATATTATTTATTTAAAAAAACGAAAATTTTTGCCTAAATTGTTATTTTTAAATCGCCAAAAACTATTATAAATTATACACAAAATGCAAAGCCAACTAATTTTTTCCAACTTTACAATCTGCCTTATCGATTTTTTTATAGTGTTACCAAAAGTAAAGAGGACTCTTCTCGTAAAAGCCAGAAAATTAAAATAATTCAAGTAGAAGCAGATTTTTTTAAATTTGTATACAACCGGAAAGTACATTGTCCGGTTTGATGCTGTTTCTGGCCGGACAGTAAACTTTAAAATCTGACTTGAAACTCCAAATGTATTTAGGTAGTAATACTGAAAAACTTTGGTTGACCATAATTGATTTTTACATTATCATGAATGTAATGTAACTTGACCTCTATTTGGTTTTAAAATTTAAAAAAATGAGCTGGTGTAAGGAACTTATCGTTGTAACCGCGACATGTTGGTGTTGAAAAATCCCTCGATCGCACTGCATGTGTTGAAAATTCTTCCAATTTTACTCTTACCTCTTACTTCCCCAAAAGTTCTCGTTAGTTGCGTTTTTACTGATTTCATTACCACCTAAATACCACATTGAATAGGTGCTGCTGGTGGAATGAATCACCACGTAACTTTACCTTCAAAGGATTAGAATTAATTTGATTATTGTTATTTGTTAAAAATTTACAAACTTTTTGTTGTCAAACATACGAAAATGCACAAGTATGCTTTCGTATAGGTATTGAACATCTCCGTCGTACGGCACGTATCTTGAAGGGACCACCATTAGTTGATCCATCAATTTTTGATTTTTGCTTCAGTCGCATTTAATACATCTCTGACATATTTTTTTCGTCACGTCTCTGCCCGATGATCCAGAAATGTAGTCTAACCAAACATAAAAATAAATCGTGCCTATGAGTGCTGATGCTGGGTATGTACATCATAAATGACTGTTATGGCAATAACAATGACCTTGATGATATAATTATCGGATTCTTAGTGCGGTAGCGCTGATTTTTCTAGTCGGCCTCCAACACACATGATTCAATCAGTATTGAATTAATGGATTTATCTGGCGCAGACAACTTATGACTGGTATATTTATACTCCAACGGAAACTGCGTGGTGTTTCAAGTTCCTTCAATGTCAACTTCTCAGTTAGTCTCCTTTCATTATTCGTTTTAGTCCGTTATAGGCGGTATCATATTGGTGACACTTATGATACTATAGACATCTTGATTTTGATTTCTTTTCTTGTTTCGGATATTTTATATTGATCTGGCCAACTTTGTTCATTCATCACCAGCCATACTGACCCGTTCCATTACACCTTGTTATATACAACTTTTCAATGTTGTCAAACGTCTTGGTTGACTGGACAACCAATCAAAACCAATTTTCGAATTGCTCCATATTAAAACTGACTATATGTTGATTCTATCTAAAAGAATATTTTGCTCACTTTGGATAAATTTATAGCTTAATGCGCACTTGCTTATCTCTTAAGCACTTGCTTATCTCTTTTTGGATGCAAATATTGATCAATTTATATACCAAGTACATATAAAAATGTACTTGGTATATAAACTGATCAATATTTGCATCCAAATTTGACCGATTAATGGTGATCTGAAAATATTTTTAAATTATTTTGCTCTGGGTTATTTAAGAGATCTCGCATTTAGGGATTATTTTGGGATATTTTTCTTTAATTGAAGCTTCATTACATATATACTATTTCCTCTTTTAATGGCACCAGATCAGCTAACGTTAACGATCCAGTGATTAGGTCATCTACGTATAAGTATCATAATTCATAGCCCTGCAAGCTTTGTGGAAATCATCCTTATGCAAATCTTCCAACTTCGTCCACCATCTAATAATCATGAAACATGCAAACGCTCTGCCATAAGTTACAATATTTGACGTGTACGGGGTATTTCTTAATTTTCATTACACCACAGTGCTACCGGAAGCGGGTAAGTTTTTTTAATAAGCTTGATCGAATGTTGGGACCTATTATGATATTTTGGTTTAAAGACACGCCAGTGGTTGATTTGAGCTGACTTTTAAAAATTGCTCGTATGGAGTTGTTGGAAATGGTTATCTATTATAAATCTCCTCTTTATATGGATTTCCGAGGTTCCTTTAATGACAAATTTGTAATGGATATTTCGCACGTTATGTGATTCCGATAAAACATTCTTCACAATTTTCCTTGGTCATGTAGTTGGTCTTTGTGACTTCTTATAGACTGTCCAAAATCGTCGCAACGTAGCATCTATGTCAATAGTGGTAGCAAATGACTGAGTGGCTTCTTTACTACTATTTTTTGTATGCAGCTCATGCAATACCGCCCAACTTGGTTTTATGTACCCTTAAATTTCATTTGCCAAGTTTATGTTGTCATCTCCAAGCAATTCAAAAACAATTTCTGCTCCAAGTAATATTACGATCCGCTAACTCGATATTGAGCATGTTATCCGTATAATTTCAATACAACCTACATGGTTTGTCGTAGGAAGAGACTATATAAAGGTTGGATCGCTGGGCTGACTAACCGCATCCGTAAAATTCCAATTTATTAAAAAGTTCAATAAAAAAAGATATGAATTGCGTCAAAATTATACTAGACTTACACGCTTACGATAACGGAGACGAAGTTTAAGATTAAGACAAAACAGAAAAGATCATGTGTCCCACAGGCTATACATTGCTTTACAGTGGAGATGACCTCGGCAATCTTGGTATTGATTTTCTTATTGGGCCCATGTAACACTGGCTGCTTTGGATTTCAAAGCAGTTGATAATCGTATGTGTAAGCTAAGTTAACGCATGCAACTAGCCAATCTCAATCATTGTGTGTGGATGCATCCACTGATGTAAGCCAACTCAAAGATAACGACTCGTTTTACAACAATTTTGATGATACCAGAGCACGATGTCAAAATAGTAATTGATGACTTTAATGAGCTGGCAAAAATCACTTATATAAAAAAACAAACGTTCGTATTTCCGACACGATCTTGCGTCCGATAATAGAGAAAGAATGATGTACTTTGCGATCGGCCGCGACCTTAATGTCTTTAGTAAAAATATCCACTTGAAAACATGAACACACCCTCGTAAGACGTCTTGCAGTCCAATTGGCCATTTGTTAATTACGAAGGGAAGGTTTCTAGATCTAGGTCTATCACCATTTGGAACCAGGATGGAAACCTCCAAGTTTATATCGATGCAGTCCTCAACACTTGTGAAAATAGAATTTCTGTGATTACCATAATGGTCAAAAAGTGCCAAATTCTGTATTTAAAAGTTGTTAAATATAGACTGTGGTGTGTGAATAGAGAACCAAACCGAGGAAAAATTTACACTGACCATATAGATTGATATTCAGAGGGAATATTTTGTGGAAATGTCTTTTCGGCCTTATTTGATTAGTATGTCAAAGTGAAGTTATGCCTGATGAATGGAAAGTGGCAGCAAACAAATTACTATCATGCTATAATTATTCAACATCTTGTACCGTCAGCCCAACCAGATTATATCTGTGTAATTTAACTAAATGGCAACGATTTCAAAGAACTACTGGATCAACTTGTACGACTCTGAGTTTCCGTTGGTCTCAAGATCAGTGAGTTCAAAACTAAATATTATATGATTACTAGTTTTAGAGGCCAAGACGCAGTGGATTTTAGTAGTGATGACCCCACATTTGAAAGAGTGTCAAGTTGTCGATACCACTGGTCACTTGTCATTCACTTGATAATTTTGTGGAAGGGGATATTAAAGCACGTCTTGCCACTGGCAAATGTACTTTGTATACCTTAAAAGCTGAAGTTGATCGGATTTGATCTCATGTATGGGTGTGAAAGTGTAACCCTGACGGATGAGTACGAGTGATAATTAATGTCATTTGAAAGAAGAATTTTATTCACCCACGAGATCAGAAATTTAATAAAATTGTACGGATGATGCAGCGATTTCTGAGAAAAGAGCCCCCATTTGGCAGGCGCAGAGGTCACAATGGGCTCCTCGGGATAAAAAACGACTTGTTGTCTTCGAGTTGTGTATACAACAATACAAATAACAAGCTCGGGATCAAATCCGATGGAGCCAGGGCCGCTTTAAGAAGTTTTCGGGCCCTCTAGGCACACCATCAATTTCGAATTTTGATAATGAACCAGAAGTTGTCTGCAATGAATCATTCAAATTTCCACATTTTATGAAGAAGTCCTGCAGCTTCTACTCTTCCTGTCGATCGATTTTTTAAGTGATTTATTAAGTAAACATATTATGTACTACTTTTTTTCAACTTTCAGCGTCAGCAACACCGATTAAGTTTAATGGATAACTCGAACACGGAAGTTCGGCTAAAGTTGACATCACTTTGAAATTGTTCACCGCTATCGTTTGTGCAAGTAAATGCACATTTGTTCAAGTTCATATTTATTTGAGTTGTTCCTTCGATAGACATCAACTTAGATGAATTAAGATCACCAAAAATAGGCGATGATGTGGTTTTAGTAAAGAAATCCTGCATTGCCGCTGTTATAGTTTCTGACTATCGAGCGATATCATTTGAAAATCCACAACAATTTACCATTTTTATAAATTGTATTTAAAATTTTTTGGTTAATTTTATAGTTTAGTAAACATAATTAAAATAATTTTTTCATAAGCACAAATATTAATGCAACGCATAGAATATATATATATATATATATATATATATATATATATATATATATATATATATATATATAATATATAATATATATATAATATAATAATATAATAATTAGATTTAACACTAAAATAAAATGAAATAATTCTTTAACTGACAAAATCTTTTTACTCAGTGTTTTGTAAGAAAGTAATAAAACCATAGCGTATACACTGTATAGTTAATAAGGTGAGAAAATTATCTCATTAAATGAGTATAGTACGCACATTATAGAACTCGTCATGCGGTAGTATGCTATAAACCATTCTACGAGAGAATTTTCTTTGTCTCTATTTACAAAAATCTATAGTGGTGTGAGTGGACACTCAACTTAACGAACATGTTAAACTGAGCGGAGCACAAATATATAGAGTTCTACAAAACATTAAACCATAGCTTATGCACTGTATAATTTTTTAGGCGGGATAAATCTCGCGTCGTGTAATTAGAGGGTTCTTGTAGGTTCTTGTTTTTGTTGATGTTCTTATTTAATTTTATTGACATACATATACAATTTTATTGTGCCACCGTTCTATTTTTAGCATTGTTTGGTCATATACGATTATTCCATTTGAGTTTAAAGCGTCGTACGGATTAAACATAAATAAAAAAAATTCAAAACATTTCGTTTCTTAATTTCAATAAAATTAAAACTTACATATTCTGACACTATAAAAAACTTCATTTTACTGTTGCATCGAAATATAAAAAATGAAGGTGAGCATGTACAGTGAAACAAAGTACATATATCGAAAACGACATTAGAACTTTACTGCATGGGTAAATAACAAAATTGTGGGCAGTCACATCTCACTAATCAAATCCAATTTTAAAATCATTTTAATTAAAACGATAACCGAAATACGTTAATTTAAAATTTTTATCGTGATTTTAATATACGAAAAATAATTTCCCCATTTACCGCGGTTTGTATTACAACATTTGTTACCCAAGACTCAAACCACACAAAGAGTTTAAATTGTATCCAATTTAATCGTAACAACGAAAATGATGAAATTACAAAATTGTATCTATCTATATTTTCCAGAAGTAACAGATTACCTGAAAAGCAAAACAAAAAATTTTGGAGAAAATTGTGGCTGGTTGTTTGAAATTTTCATTCCGAAGACAAATTTAAAAGTTGGTTTCGTTATCGATAAGCCAAAGAGTTTTTTTTTTAATATTAAAACTCTGAATGTTTAGAATTATTTAGATTTAATTCGGTATTAAAATTGAAAAAGTGGCTGGCTGCCTAATTTACTCCGCACATCATAAATAAAATGGATTTAAAGTTAATTTGAAAAGTTAAGTGATCAAAGGGTACAACAACTATTTTATTGTAATAAAACGAGGTGTCTTTGACGAACTTATATTTAAAATGCAAAAATTTGGTAACGAGTATAACCATGATGGAATAGACAATGAAACCGACCAGATACGGCCAAAATATAAAGTACAACCGCATGTCGAGGCCAAGGCAAAGGGTGGAGATGACTCAAATGTGTACGTATATATATGATGTCATTTATTATGTTTCTATATATGAATCTATGTATGAAACATAACCTATTTATGACAGACACTATATTGATATAAATTTGTCCTTAAAATTTGTAGATATCTACAACCGAAAGAGACGGCACATAAAATACGTCGACGGTCAGATTTGAACCAAATGCTGTGCGGAATAATCGATAAAGAGTTACTAGCAGTAAAATTTTTTTACTTCTTTTTCTATTCGGCATTTGGTTCCTTATTCCCATTGATGGGTGTTTATTTCAAACAAATAGGCATGAATCCGTGGCAATGCGGTTTGCTTATTGGTACGCGGCCATTTATCAAATTTCTATCGGTTCCATTTTGGGGCAGCTACGCAAATCGATATAAAAAAGGTAAAATGTTTTTACTCGCATCGCTTGCTACCTGGATTATTTTCACGCTACCATTAGTATATATTCAGCCACCCGCCACTGGTTGTATCCACCTTACAAATGCAACTGCTTACGAATTAAATATTCCTGATGGACCACAGAATTTGAAGCGTTCGATTAGTTTTGATGAATTGAAAAATGTATCGTTCGGCAATCAAATGACAAGTAATAATCCTGAAGAAAATTATCAACGTGTCGAACGCGCTATTCGGTTTCCAGAGGCGGGCCAATCACCATTTGATGTAAGTCATTTGTTAAATTATGATTCGGAACTACATGGTAGCTGGGTGTTTCCACGATTTACATCGATTGTCTATCGCACTGACGACATCCAAAAAGTGTTTTTACTATTACTCTTGCTGATAGTGATTGGTGAATTCTTAAGTGCGCCCACTATTACATTGGCTGATTCCGCTTTGATCACCATTCTCGGAAAGGATTCCGATCGATATAAACTCCAACGTATATCTGGGTCATTAGGTTGGGGGCTTGCTATGCTCTTAATCGGTATTGTATTAGATCATTTTACATCGTTTCCGGATCATCCTTGCGGTCCCCAGCTACAAGAAAAAATGTATGGAATATGCTTTGTCACATTTTCGGTACTAATGGGTGTTGCTCTTATTACAGCAACACAGATTACATTTAAGTACGATCAATTTGAAGAGCTCGCGCCACAGGATGTTGAAACGCAAAATCAACCATCATTGGCTGCACCAACTAATGGAGCTGCACCACTAAATTTATCTCAAACAACACGCGCAATGGCAGAATGGGTCACCGTTTTAAGAAAATTCAAAGATTTGAAAAGTATATCCTTCTTGTTTGTGGCTTGGGTCATCGGTTTCGGTATTGGCCTAACTTTTACCTTCTTGTTTTGGCATTTACAAGACTATGGTGGTTCACCAACATTATTCGGTGTGGCATCCGTTATTAATCAAATTTCGGAAATTATTGCAAATTTCTTTGCGTTTCGACTAATAACTTTGATCGGGCATGTAAAAATTTTATGTTTGGGCCTTATCGGAAACATTCTACGATTTTTATATATTTCATATTTAACGAATCCATGGTGGGTCCTACCAATCGAATTCATGCAAGGAATTACCCATGCCGTAGTATGGGCCGCATGCTGTTCGTATATTGCACACAATACACCTCAACAATTACGAAATTCGGCAAAAGGTGTATTACAAGGAGTTCATTATGGATTGGGTCGTGGATGTGGTGCAATTATTGGAGGTTTGTTTGTCTATTATTTCGGAACAAGATCCACATTCTATGGATATGGAATTATCTGTATATTTGTTTTGATCGGCTATATACTTATAAATGTTTTTTGTAAAGAAAAAGATATTGTTGCAAATATTCTTATTAGGGAAGATCCGCATCATGTCGCCGAAGATACATCACAGTTAGCACCAGATGATGTGCCCATTAATATTACACCAAAAGTTCCATCGAGTAGTCAATAGTACGAGCTAAATAATTTGGGAAATAGTTATGTATGTTTCAAATGTCAGGTGGAGCCCTAGATATATACGGTTGGTCTCTCCAAAATCCATAATGTATTATTGTTGTACAATAAATATAATTTTTTTAATCAATAAACATAAATTTTATAAAGATTGTATTTATTTTTTATTTATTTGTTTGACTTGGGCGTCACCGGCTGCACCACCAATATGATGTTATTCTGCTGGAATACGTGAAGTTCCAAACTTTAGTATTTTAAGTCTTTGTATAACTATTTATGCAATAATATAATTTTTATGCCAAACTTTGCTTTTGAATTAGTTGTTTCTGCGAGCTGCGTTCGCTAACAAAATTCTTATTAATGTAAAACGAACGACAAGACTAAAGGTTTAGAGGTAGTCAATGCCATATAGTTATGTTATTTTTTGAAGCACAAGATGTGCCTTTGATGTAAAGCATCATTATTAAATGCATTACAGCTGGGGACTGCTCAAGAAATGATTTTTTTAAATTTTTATATAAAATTGTATTCACGCAAATTGTCCGTTTTTTTGTAAATAGCTACTTGCACCAAAAATCAAAGTATTAAATTTTTTATTAGTAAGTGAACTTCATTTTTTGCCCAGTTCTAATTGTTTATAAAACCTATTAATCGACAACAATTATCCGGTGGATGATTATATAATTGAAGATGAAATAGTTCCGATTCGAGACGTGCGAGATGATTCTGATTCCGGCTCTCGAAATAGAGAATTTGTATCTAATTTTATTCAGGAACAACAAATTGTATTATGAATTTTTTTTATTCTCATTTATTAAAAGTTTGAGGGTTTTAAAGTAAATATAAACAAGATTTTAATGCAAGTACATTGTGTAATTGCTAAAAAACGGTGTATTCGATCGAATTCAATTGTTTAATTATTTTAATAAAATTCGATTTGTAGTGTTTTTGGATTCTTCCCATTAGCTTTGAGATGATAGGAAGCAGGGATATCGGACGATATGATTGAGCTTCATTTGATGGTTTACCTGGTTTCGGTAGCATAAAAACTTCTGCAACTTTTCAGGCAGAAGGAACATGCCGTAATCTAATAACAGCATTAAACAAATGGGTTAGTTGAACAATAGCTTTCTTTGGTACTTGCTTTAGAATTTCTCCTGTTAAAAGATTATATTCAGGAGCCTTTTCGGTCTTCAGATTGAATTTTATTTTCCTATTAACTTCTTTCTGGGTTATTAGAGGGATTCTGCCCCTATAGTCGTTGCTTCTATTTTCGATTACATTATCCGATTCGGTCTCATTCGGTTGGAAAATACCAGCCAGGTGATCAGCAACCACTTCAGCTTTTGATTTGTTATCCTTGACCCACGAGCCATCACTTCGCTTAATAGGAGGGATCTGCATGATTGGGGTTTTCATTCTTTTGATTGCCTTCCATAATGAAGTAGTCCGTATTTTCATCAGCAGTCAACTTTCCAAGAAACGAAGAAAATGATTTTTCATTTAGCTTCTGAATTACTCGCTTAAGCTGCTGTGATTTGTTATTTAGGATCATCTTGTCAGATGGACTCCTCGTTTGTTGCCATTTTTTATTAGCTTCCCTTTTTTCTAAGACCAGGTTCCTAATTTTCTTGGGCACCTTTTTCCAGTAGTTTTGGTTGCTGTTTCTTTAGTGTTATTCCACGCGGCTAATTGAATGATATTTGTGAAGATTTCAACCTCTTCCTCTAGCTCCGTTACTGTTTCGAATCATGTTTGAAGGTTAATAATGCTTTCTAATTCAGATCTGAAGCTAACCCAGTCAGTTGTTTTATTGACAAGAGTTGGTCTTGTTTCCTTCCTAATTATCTTGTCGCTTATGGTAAGTATCACTGCAGAATGGTCAGAGACCATTTCTGAATTATCGTCTACTTCAATAAAATTTGATGAAACTTGTTTTGATATAAAGAAATCCAGTAGATCAGGAGTTCTAACTGCGTTCGTAAGCCAATATGTCGGCTTGCCAGTGGAATGAATGTTACATCCCATTTCATTTATTGTATTTCTTAGTTCGTTACCTTTGGTTGTTCTAAGCCTAGATCCAAAGTCAACATGTTTTGCATTAAAATCACCTCCTAATACAAATCTACCATTGAAATGTTGTACAATATTCAAGTAGTTTGATTTCTTCAGGTTGTATCTATAGGTGGAAAATATACCGCTCCTATCTGAAGGCGTTGCTTGGGAGATTTAATTTCTACTACGGTAAGATGGGTTTCAGGTGATTGATAATGCTGGCATTCATGGTGTTTAATATAGTTTTTCATTATAACAGCAGTTCCATCTCTTGCTTGGTTATCCGGATGAATTGTTTCGTAAAGTTGGTAACCCTGAATTTTTAAGTAAGATTGTCTTTATGAGTGGTCTCAGATATCAGACACACATCGATATTTTGCATTTTTAAAAAGGCTTTAAGTTCATGTTTTTAATTTTTAATACCATTAGCATTCCATGTAGCAATTCTCAATTTTTCAATTCTCAGAATTGCCCTGTTCCAATCTTTGTAGCCTTTCAGAAAGGTTGCATATGGCATTCGAAACATTCTGTTTCATTTCCATCAGAGTATTCGAATGTGTAGGATTCAACACTGATCCTGAGCTGACCTTTTCTGTCGCAGCCACCTGTGCATAAGATATACCACCTCTGACATGATGACTAAAGGATTCTGTTAGTTGACTCTTTTGTAAACTCATTGGTTTATTTTGATTATTTCTTCTTGTTTAGGAGTTCTTTTGCTATGAGACATCTTCGGTAGCTTGCAGGGTGGGCCTGTGCACAGTTTGAACACTTTGCCGCGGTGGTCATGGGTTTCTCACAAGCAATAGTTAAATGTTTCTCAGCACATTTAACACATCTAAATTCGTGTTGGCAGAACTTTTAAGTGTGGCCATATCGCTGGCAATGTTTACATTGTGGAATTATACGATTACTTCTAACCACCTCGATCTTTACTCCCATAGGGCACATATGTTTTATTTCGTAAATTTTTCTTATATCTTCTTTGTTATCGAAGGTTAGCATGAATAATGGAAGAGGGATTCTTATTTCTTCATCCCCTTTCTTAGACCTTTTAATTTTATTGACAACATCAAGGATTTTAAAACCCCTTTCGCACAGTTCACTTTTAATGTCTTCAGGGTTGCATGATTGGTGTAAATTTCTAACCATAACACTTATCGGTCGCGTATGCTTATTTTCATATGAATGCCAGGTTGTGTCTTGTTGCTGCGAACCGTTTAAATATTCTGTTAGATTTCTATAATCTGTCTCGGTGTCTACATTTATTTTCAGTTGATTGATGTTCATCATTCTAGCTTGAAAATTGATGTTGTTATCCAGTAATGACTTGTTAATGACTGAATAGTTATTCATTTTGTCTGATGCAGTACCTGCTTGATTACCTTTTTCTGATGAAAGCTTCCTTTTTTTGGATTTGGGTAGAAGCCATGTTGTTTCTTGTGCTACTATGTCTTCTTCTTCACTCGAATCAGGTATAGCATAATCATTTTTTTGTGGCTGACTCTTTTCTATTATCAGTTTTGATTTTTGGATCTCATTTCGTGCTTCCTTTAATTCGGTTTGTAATGTTTGGATTATTTTATCATTTGAATCACTCCCAGATATTTGTTGAGAACTACTGTAGCTCATCTGCCGAGGATCATTACTTTTTGCTAAATTTTCCACAGAGATACTTTGTGGCCTTATAGGAGATCTCATCGTTAACTTGCCCATTTTGAATGGGTTGTCACTAGTACTTCCACTCGTGAAATTGTCTGAGCCAATGACGTCATGTTTGTTTTGCAATGATTGACCCTCTCCAGAACCCATGGGGTCAAACTCCGTAGAGGGTGGATTTTCCTGCAGTGCTGACCGATTCGATGCAGACGCAGACCGAGAAGCCGCTCATTGTAAGATAGACGTTTCCTAGATTTTATTTTATTATGATGCGGTCGTTCGTCAACAAGGTACCTACTACGCCAGAAGTTCACCATGATTTCATAGCTATCCTGACCGTTTGGCTGCCATAGCTGTCCAGGGCGCACCGTGAGGATATTATTCAATTAAATATATAATTTATAATTTTTCTCTACGTGGAGGTGACAGTCAGACTCTACGCCCCACTAATGCCTTATAAGCGAAAGTTTATCAAGAAATATTTCTCTTTATAAGAAAACAAAATTTGTAAACGAGAGAAATAGGTATGAAATAAGAAATTCCGCTATCAATTTAAGATAACTGATCAATTTTGATTTGACAAATAGTAATCTTATATTTTCCGTGGCACTTACTGTTATCGTATTTTCATTGCTACATCTACTACTGTGTTTTCAAAGCAATGTAATTCATTTGTTTTTATTTACAAACTTTCAAGTCCACAATTCAATGAACTTTGACGTTGTACTATAACGAAAATGTGATTTAAACATTTTTCTAATCAAATTCAAATTTAAAAAAACTTTTAAAAAAACAACATTTATTTGCATATTTTGACATCTATTACAAAACTTTTGAAACCAATATCATCAAAGTTAGTTTACAGCAGGACATTTTAGCACTTGACGATGCAATGCGTTTAGTTCATCTGCAATTCTAACTAAATTTTGATTTCTATGATCTCGTACCAGGTTTTTGTAGCATGAATATACTTGATCCACTCCACTAGAATTAAACATAAGCAAATTTTAAACTTGATTCTATTAAATTTCACCATCGTTATACTTACGCGCAATATTCTGTTGGTACTGTAAGCGTTTCTTCATCAATGTTTTGTAAATTTTCAATTGGATTTAAGCATCTCATAGAATTTCTATTATCATAGACCGTTGCAAAACCTTGGTCCTGTACGATTTGTAATATAATTGCCGAATTATTGCTACATATATAATCTAAAAAGTATCGGTATTGATTATACACTTGTTGGTTTTTCGCAATTTCAACGGGAGTCCAACATTCTGTGTATTCATCATAACCAGCAAAGGTACATTCTACTGCACGATATAGACCTGGACAATAAATATCGGATTGATCTCGAACCGCATAATCATCGCCCGAATATCGTAATAATACGTTGTGTACAGCAGTTGTAAACTCCCTTTCATTGTACGCTTCTGCGTAACAAGCATTTGAAAGACTTAACTGATTCTGGGAATTAAAAAAAAAAAAATATGGAATTATTGAAACTATATTCGTATGATAATTATTTATAAAGTGGTAATACTTACACTCCAACGATTATAACACTGAGATGCTTCTTGTCTTTCGTTCGATTCGACGAGCATAGAGCCGACCGAAAAAATTATTAAAATACACAAAATTAGTTGAGACTTCATCGCGGTTCCGTGTTATACGATCGTTTGATCGAATTAAATATTTTGTCCATATATTAGTAGTGATAATAGTGATAATATAATCTGGATTAGAGGGCAAAGACTAGCCAAAAAAAGTTGTTGTACAAGAGTTGTTTTGCTGCAAAAAGATAATTTTTAATTTTTTTCTTTTTTTTCCACAAAAAAATGCGAAAGAGCAAATATCTTATCTAAAACATAAAGGCTTGTAATAATAACATTATATAATCAGCATCCGAGTATGATTTTTGAAATCTTTAAATTAGTTAATCGTAATACTCGTATAATTTGCATTGTACTGGATTTTTTGCTCAAAGTTAAAATTTAAATTCCGGTACTAACATCAGTTTGGGTGGCCTACTATAAAATGTACTGAAGTAAGGACATCAATATCAGTTGGGAAGGCCAGTAAAATTCGATCGACAGTCAGAATATATGTCCTTATAGAAATCTCTTCTAGCAAAAAAATTATCAGGATGGCTAAGAACGCGTTGTTTGTTTGATTCGTCGTTAATCCAATGTGTATGGCCCTAGTAGTGGTGCAAATGCCTCCATTTGAGTTTTTTCAACTTTAAAAAATGCTCGCCTTTTAGTAGATCTCCAATTTTTTATGTCAACGGATTTGGTGTTGATTTATAAAGCACTTCAAAGATTTCCTGATTAGCTTTTATGTTTCTTCTTTTCCCTTGAGAACTCAAAATCTATGTTTCATCATGGTTAGAGTTTTGTTGTTTCTAAAGTAGATTTAGATATTTGGAATTCCCTTTATGCCAAAATGGTTGGTGTAGCTTCCGAAGATGTGCATATATAGCCGACAATTCGATTTTTTCATCTTTTACGTCAGACTCGATTTTAGCTTTTAATAGACTACCTATCAGGTAGGGAATGACCAGGTGTTAACCCTTTTAGGTGATTTGGGTCTGACGATATCGGCGTAAGTGGGCGTGAGTTCAATTTTGCATCTTCAGTTTGAATAACAAGGTTATTACCTCTTCGAAGGTAAACAAGGAGTTTTCAACTACTTGAACTAAATTGCGCTTAGTTGCCCTTACTAAGATGACGACTTTTTGGTAGTATTAATTTCCCACGAACTCGATCTTTTTGGCTCCATTGGTGGAAATTATCATGATGTGCTTGAAACTTGAACATGTCGTATAATTCTTGGACTTCAGATCTAGCGCCAACAAACCAAGTTGCGCTGTCGCATAATAAAATGCATCCTAAACCGTGTCATCCTAAACGAACCGTTTTAGTGTGGCGATGAATGCTTGTATGATAAGATCAGAAACTATCTCTAGATGAGCAGCAGCTCGTGTTGTGAAGCATATACATATGGCCATGAATGTTTTTGTATTATCACAGATTTGGTAGTGCGTACTGATAGCCAGCAGTGCTTGTGGTGCAGAGCATAAATGGCTCGTTCGAAGAACTTCTTCATTTTTCCATAGTTCAGTTATGCCTTATCGCAAAAATGTACGGATGCATCTGTAAAACCTTCGTCAAATTCTAGGAAAACCACCCTTTCATTACAATGCACTGGAATATCAGAACTGCGATGACCTATTAAACAGTGACTCTAATTTTGGCTTTTGTAAAAGTTGTAGGATCCAAAAACCAACTTATTACCTTATATAATTGACTTGGAAGCAAACCTTTACTGATAATATCAGCTCTATACAAGGTTAAGATTTAGCTTGAAGAGGTGGCATTCATAATCGAGGATGAAATAATATTGTCGGAAGGCTTTCGTTTTAATGAGCTTTTTATTTCTGTTGGACGAAGATTATTCACAAAAATACTACTACTAGTCCTATCAGCCTCAATGGATCGTATAACTTGGCTAGATTCGTTTATATGGTCTACCTAGTTAGAGCCTTGCCCTACAGGAATGTTGTGAAAGTGAATTTAATCTCGTGATGGCTGTCATATAAGTCCAAACGTTTTTGTGACGTCGGTATCCATTATGTTGAGATTAACCTCGCGTTTGCATGCGTTTGGAGGTTTTCGTCCTTGACCAATGGGGTTTAAAATCATGTTTTGCTGGAAAATTGTGTCATTCTAGTTCTCAAACTTGTTGAAATTACTACTCCAGTGATTACCATATTGCAATATCGGATTGTTTATGACATCAAAGTTCTACCAGCTATAATCCAACCGAAGGCCGTATTTTGTGATTTATGATCGTTGAATTTAATTTGTTCTTCTAACATAAGTCATAAGTCATAATTTGAATCGTTTACCGGCAAAAATTTTACATCGCGTATAACCAAAAACACTCCTCCCATGTTTAATGGAATCTAAAATAGAATGCCAATCGAAATTCTACGAAACAAATCAAGGAGGATGACAACGTATATGCAAAGAACAATGGGTTCAATGGAAAATGAAAAGAGAGAGACACACATATCAAAATGCTTGGGTGGAACATAATTATTTAAACTGTCTTTTACGAATGACGTGAAGTGCCGCACTTCTATTTTACTAAATGGAAAGCACAGGTCAAATTCAAATCATTCGAGAACACTTGAAATACCAATATTTATTCAATCGTGAAACATTTATTCGTCACATGAAATGAATCAACCTCCAAATACACGATGCGATACAGAACCTGCCCAGATAGTCCAGTCGCACCATTAAAAAGGTCAAATCGAGTTGCTCTCGAGTAAATGAAATCAAAAGCATGCGACATTTGTATTTAAATCATTTTAAATCTACTTACCAATGCTGTTGGTATAGAATGCAGTTTTAGGACGTATATCTGTTCGAGCAATCGTAGATTTTGATTCTCTTTCTACCACCAGTAACGGCTTCTTAAAATCACCTTAATGTAGGAGCGTGTGATGTTTCTAATGAAAGGTTTCATTAACTGGAGCTAGAGTGTATGGACTTCTTTCCCTCTTGCATGCCATTACTGACTGTAAGATAGTCAAGAATTTTCCGGATTCCCATCTGCAAACTTAAGGGATTATCCTAAGGTTTTTGCAGCGAATGCAAACAGTGACCAGAATTTAGTATTAATGGAATGCAACCTTATTTTGAAAAAACTAAGAAGACAAATTAAAGTTATAAGAAGATATGATACTAGACAATTAAACAGGCCTTCGACTGCAATAGCTTTCAAAGAGATGAGAGAGGCAATAATTCATTCAACTGCACATGAAATAGAAAAAACAGTGCATGAAAGATGGATCGGAATAAAGCAAATGATTCAACAAACGGCTAAAAATACCCTAAAACCAGAGGAGAAAGAACCAATAACGGTATGGGTCACAAAAGGAATAGTATCTAGTGAATTTGAGACCGCATTTAAAGAATTATAGAAGGGTAAAGTTCCAGAAATTGATAATATACCCATTGACCCCATACTATATAGGTGCGATGGTATCAAGAAAGAAGCATATAGGTTGATTAACCAGAGCTACCAGATAACATCGTAAAAAGCCTACTAATAACTGAACCAAATAAAGCATATCAATGCTCACAGTACAGGACTTTATGCCTGCTGACACACGCTTCGAAAATATTACCAAGAATTATTCACAAAAGAATGGAACAAAAAATAAAGGATCACCTGAGTTAAGACCAGTATGGTTTCCGTAAAAGAAAGGGGACACGAAAGACCATAAAAGCACTAGAACATATACAGGAGAAACAGATTGATAGAGAAAAGAATACATATCTGGCTTCTGTAGATCTAGAAAAGGTAGCAAGAGCTGGAAAAAATTGTTTCCTGTTATAAATCTGAGAGGTATTGATGAAAAACACACTGATACTTAATATATACGGACTACAGGAAGCTAAAATCCAGATTAATAATACAGAACTCTCAACAACAATAAAAAAAGATGGCAGAGAGGGGGAGAACATTGTCCCCGCCCTTATTTATTATCTAAGAAAAGAAAGGACTTAGGGAAAAAGACAGGAGGAAGACTAATTTCCATGATCAGATTTGAAGATGGTATAATGCTGTCTAGTGAGAGAGATCCGAATAGAGCCCTGGAAGAAATTAACTGCATATTCGAAAATTATCATCTAAAAATAATAGAAACAAAACAAAGGTCATGGGCTTTCAGTAAACGAGAGGAAATACCAGTGGGCAATGCTCTGAGACATGGGAAGAGCTACACACCATAATCTTTCAGGGTATGATTGCAGGGAAAAGAGGATCGGAAAGACCTAGGTTGCAGGTGTTTGACGCAGGAGTCTCGGAATATGAAGAACTGAAGAGAATGACACAATATCAGAAGAAGTGGAGAAAAAAAGGAACTATGTTGTAAACCAACCCCAGGGTTGAATACTAAAACAAAAAATTAGTCATACAGCCCATGAAAAAGGAACATCTTTATTATTCAAGATGCGATTAAGAAGCCAGAAACTTCAACACAAGGAAGTTCATCTTTTAAGAGTTTAAATTGTTCAACACAAAATAAACCCCGATCTGTCTGTCTGGATAGTGAAACACCAAAAAAAGATTTAAGGCACTCTCAGATATTTCATCAAAATCGTTGGTTACCCAATTATTTTTTGCTCTGCCCGTCATCTCCGTGACCATCTTTAATTCAGCAAGATCAATTATTTTTATTCATAAGCTTTATAAAATCACAGAAAAACGCAAAACGATTGTGAACATAAGATATGGGTTTGTGGCCTTTAGAAACTTTGTCTAGACTCTAGAAAATCAGATACCGACTATTGTTCATACAGTTCTTACACTAGTGAATCTCGTTCTTTTGGAAGATTTGGATGAGAAGCTCAAAACTCTCATCCAACTGACTAAATTTCAAAAGTTTAAAAGTATTTTCGTAAAGAGATCGAATTTATTTAAAACTTTTAGAAAACAGTTTCACAGTTCAAAATATTACGAGCTATTGTGTGCACATCATCCGCAATTTTCCATAAATCTTGATTAAGATGCAAATCCACGTAATCTATGTAACATTCATGAGCCTCTTGCAGTCCACTGTAAAATTGCAAAAAACAAGGTCATCAAAATGCAATTATCTGATACACATATATCGGTTTCAATCATTTCTTACTCGCAAAATTCTGGATTTATTTGATACGATCGTAGCACTTTGTCCTGCAAGGCAACAAACGGATATTTATCGATCATAAAAAAACACTCAAAAAACACATCGTTATTGTAAATAGTTAGCAGACCATCGTGTTGCAATACTTGAAGTAATTTCTGTGCATTATCGGTACAAAACAATTTTAAGATTTCGGCCAGGATTTCGGTGCGCAAATAATTTTCTTCTTTTTGAAACAACGTTAGGCACTCAACGGGCAGATTATATTCTAGCCGCATACAATGAATTGCTCGATTTAATTTCGGACAATATTTATTGGCAAAATGTCGTACTAAATACACCATTGGCATTCTATCACGAAAATTCCATAGCGTTCCGTTGGCATCCAATTCAAATTCGGTTTCATTCATTTGTTCGCCGATACAATCCGCCGCATGTTGCTTTTGTATCTATACAAAATGTTCATATGAAATATTTTCAAAAGGTTTGATCACCAAAACTGTACGGTACTTACAAATTTTGCTCGGGCACATCGCACTTCCCTAGTATCTCTTACATCGTACCGTGCCTGTACTGAATATGCGAAAAATATTAACAAAACACTTATAATGATCAACGACTTCATGGCTCTTCTCAATGATCTACTGTACGAATTTAAAAAGTAAAATGCGATTTCGTTATCTAATCTAAACGGCCATACGGGGTCATAAAGTCATTTAAACACATTGCTGTATATAGCTACTCTATACAATAGAAGTTTATTTTATTTTGTTCATTATTTTCGGTAAAATTTGCATAATATAGTGTCTAACTACAGGTAACGTTAGGTTAGGTCAAGGTGGCCGTCGCAAAAGACGTGGCATAGACACAATTGGTCCGTAGTCTTACCACAGCAAATATATTATTCACTCTCTACCTACTGGAACCAATTCGAGCTTCTAATAAAGCAGTTGATATCCCTAGCACTCATCCTACTGAGGTCTGACAGATCACCCAGGAGACGAGCTCTCAGAAATTTCAGCCTGTATCGAGACGATAAAAATACATTATACATGAGACACAATTTGTCTATCTGATTTTATAAGCTTCTTCCATTAGGGGCAGTTTCCACATGGCAAGCGGAACTTCGTACCAGCATGGCATGATAAAATGCAACAGGAGGTACCCTGTCGAGCAAGTTCATCAACTTTTCAATTTTCCTTTATATTGAAATGTCCTGGCACCCATGTAAGCTGAATGTTGAATTGTTCTGCCATTTCGTTAAGAGATGTGAGAGACAGTTCCGGGCTACTTTCGACGTGATAAAGCCTGACTGTAGAACTTTAATGGCAGGCTGACTGTCTTTAAAAATACCAATATCTCTAGCAGGTATTACATTATACTTCATCCAGTCTATGGCTTCTTTGAATGCAATGAGCTTAGCCTGAAAGACACTACAGTGATCAGGGGGCGAAAAGAATTATTTAAATTTAGTTCCTTGCAGAACACCCCACAACAGACCCTACTGTCAATTTTCGATCCAACCGTTCAAAAGTTAATCTTACTGGGATTCAGAACTGCTTCGTCCGCCCAGTCCTCTCTGGATGAAATAACAGTCAGAAATTTAACTTCGAGATATGATGACGGAGTGGTATAGTCAACGGCTTTGGGGATAATTTTATTCATTGCTTTATAATATTACTACAGGTCCACAGAGAAATTGATTTAAGCCTAATAGCTGCACACGCAGCCATTTGTATAGCTAAAATACCAAGAAGGATTAGATGAAAGAAAATCTCTTATGCCTGAGTTGAAGTGGTTCTGAGTACACCACTTATACACAGGCAGGCAGTTCTTTAAAACTTCATCAGCCGCTTATCGTTGGCCAGTATATTCAGAGCTGGCCACCAAACTGTAACTCCGTTTACAGTAGAACAGGTCTAACTACAGAGGTGAACATGCAATGTACGATGTGATGAAGTTTAGTCCACAATAAGACCCAGGAATTTCACATTATCTGTGATATTGAAACAAACTCTATTAAGAGCCGGTTGGTTGAAAAATGGAAGTTGGTACTTCCTAGAAAAAGAACCAATTCAGTTTTAAAAGAATTATCACTTAGACCGCACCTATTGGTCCATTTGGTAAGGATACCAAAACCATTTTGGATAAGATCTTCGAGGGTGCTAGGCTATTTGCCGGTATATTTAGTTGAACTTTGGGCGTTTAACAGTTAATTGCGCTACAAAGAATATTTTTAAAGTATAAATGTAATGACTTCATATCAGGGAACACTAACTTGCACAATATGGGCGGTATGCCGTTGAATAGATTCAAACCATCCATCGCATTTTTAAATCCACCATTTAACATCATCTGGTAAAAATTGGGTACTGAAACCGTTCGGAAAAATGTAGCAAAAGAGGCAAATAATTTGTTATATTTGTACTAAATTGACAATATGTTAGACTGAACTGTGGTAAGGTGGTCTAGTTCCAATTGACAAAAATGTGGCACCACTTTGAGCAAACTATGCAAAATCACAACCGTCAATATTAGTAACATCCACATTTTAGTGCACTACTGTTTACTGAATCATGCATTCGGCGCAGTTTTATTTCATCTCATTATCGACTGCATCACGCGGAAAGGTCAAACTATAAAAACAAACCCAACGTTTCTTGTCTTATCATTTAAACTATGTGTATTATCGAACTAAATTAACATCCCCACAAATCACGTATTCGATCATGAAGGTTACCAGCCAATGGTATTAAATTTTGATTTTTATGCGACTTCACCAAATCGTTGTAACATGCCAGTGTTCGTCCGAGCGATAAACAATATTCCGGATTTATTACATACGTGGTGGCATCATAACGAATATAGACGGCTACCTCCGATAATATCTGGGCACATTTATTAAATTCACTACTAAACATAAACGTGTGTAAACCACCATCTTGTAAAACTTGAACCAATATTTCAGCATCGTTGTCACACGCCCAATGTAACATGACACCGAGTATCCGAAAATGAATTATGTCCGATTCATAGTATAAAGGTATACGACACTCGTCGGATACATTAAGTCCTAACGACAGGCAATCAACTATTCGGCTTAGTACTGGGCAATAATGTTGTGTGAATCGACGAAAAACGTCGTTACTTCCGTGGTGTTCGAAAAGCGTTTGACTGGCGCTTAATGATAAATCACCTTGATGATAAATTGCGTTCATGCATTCGGTTTGGAGTAGTTGGAGATGCTAAAATTACAGTGATACGTTATCGTAAACATTTATTTTTATACAAAGCACATTTACCTGTGATTCTATGGCACATCTGTCATTGTGACCTTCCGAATGAATAAGTTCGACACAAAAAATACTTAAAATAATCACTTCGATGCACAACTTCATTATGTAAAACTCTAGACTAATCTATAAATATTGCTGTTCAGCTCTACAGTGCATACTAAGTTGTTATCAGTAATTTGTGTAAAACTGAATTACAATTGTCAATCGCTGCTTGAACTGCGAGACGCGTTATCATTACGGAGCCATGCAATAATTAAACAAAATATTTTAAATGGATGCCATATGTTTGCAGCTACATTTTTACTACATCATTTTCCATATGTACAATTTATTGTTCTTGTCATCTTGTAAACATGAGTGGATCTGTAACTTTCCAACTACGTAGTAAATAATCTCATGGAATAAATGAACTTCCGCTCATTAAAAAGCCTTACGTCAATGTTAAGCATCATGTATTATTATCTGGTGGAAGAAATTTTTAATTTTTGGCTCAAATTTCACACTATAACGATCAGGAAAGAACCGGAGCTTGCAAATTTTTAATTTTTGATCGATTTTCGTAAATTTGGAAAGGCTAACCCCTTTGATAAATTTTTTGCACAAATTTTTTTTGTTGAAATGTTTCAATATTTCGTTGCTGTATTTATACTGATGACTAGAGCTTTTGATTAAGGTATCATTCATCACAATCGGCCCACTTTTACGTGATTTATTGACATTTTCTCGATTTCCGTAAATTCACAAAGGCTAACCCCTTTGATAAATTTTTTGGACAAAAACTTTTTGTTGAAATGTATCAATATTTTGTTGCAATATTTATACTGATGACTAGAGCTTTTGATTAAGATATCATTTATCACAATCCGCCCACTTTTACGTGTTTTATTGACTTTTCTCGATTTTCGTAAATTTGCAAAGGCTAACCCCTTTGATAAATTTTTTGGACAAAAACTTTTTGTTGAAATGTATCAATATTTGGTTGCAGAATTTATACTGATCACTAGAGCTTTTGATTAAGGTATCATTCATCACAATCGGTCCACTTTTACGTGTTTTATTAACTTTTCTCGAATTTCGTAAATTTGCAAAGGCTAACCCCTTTGATAAATTTTTTGGACCAAAACTTTTTGTTGAAATGTATCAATATTTTGTTGCAGTATTTATACTGATGACTAGAGCTTTTGATTAAGGTATCATTCATCACAATCGGGCTACTTTTACGTGTTTTATTGACATTTTCCCGATTTCCGTAAATTTGCAAAGGCTAACCCCTTTGATAAATTTTTTGGACAAAAACTTTTTGTTGAAATGTATCAATATTTTGTTGCAGTATTTATACTGATCACTAGAGCTTTTGATTAAGGTATTATTCATCACAATCGGTCCACTTTTACGTGTTTTATTAACTTTTCTCGAATTTCGTAAATTTGCAAAGGCTAACCCCTTTGATAAATTTTTTGGACAAAAACTTTTTGTTGAAATGTATCAATATTTGGTTGCAGAATTTATACTGATGACTAGAGCTTTTGATTAAGGTATCATTCATCACAATCGGCCCACTTTTACGTGTTTTATTAACCTTTCTCGATTTTCGTAAATTTGCAAAGGCTAACCCCTTTGATAAATTTTTTGGAACAAAACTTTTGGTTGAAATGTATCAATATTTCGTTGCAGTATTTATACTGATGACTAGAGCTTTTGATTAAGGTATCATTCGTCACAATCGGGCTACTTTTACGTGTTTTATTGACCTTTCTCGATTTTCGTAAATTTGCAAAGGCTAACCCCTTTGATACATTTTTTGGACCAAAACTTTTTGTTGAAATGTATCAATATTTCGTTGCAGTATTTATACTGATGACTAGAGCTTTTGATTAAGGTATCATTCGTCACAATCGGGCTACTTTTACGTGTTTTATTGACCTTTCTCGATTTTCGTAAATTTGCAAAGGCTAACCCCTTTGATACATTTTTTGGACCAAAACTTTTTGTTGAAATGTATCAATATTTCGTTGCAGTATTTATACTGATGACTAGAGCTTTTGATTAAGGTATCATTCGTCACAATCGGGCTACTTTTACGTGTTTTATTGACTTTTTCTCGATTTTCGCAAATTTGCAAAGGCTAACCCCTTTGATAAACTTTTTGGACACAAACTTTTTGTTGAAATGTATCAATATTTTGTTGCAGTATTTATACTGATGATTAGAGCTTTTGATTAAGGTATCATTCATCACAATCGACCCACTTTTACGTGTTTTATTGACCTTTCTCGATTTTCGTAAATTTGCAAAGGCTAACCCCTTTGATACATTTTTTGGAAAAATTTTTTTATTGAAATGTATCAATATTTCGTTGCTGTATTTATACTGATGACTAGAGCTTTTGATTAAGGTATCATTCATCACAATCGGCCCACTTTTACGTGATTTATTGACATTTTCTCGATTTCCGTAAATTCACAAAGGCTAACCCCTTTGATAAATTTTTTGGACAAAAACTTTTTGTTGAAATGTATCAATATTTTGTTGCAATATTTATACTGATGACTAGAGCTTTTGATTAAGATATCATTTATCACAATCCGCCCACTTTTACGTGTTTTATTGACTTTTCTCGATTTTCGTAAATTTGCAAAGGCTAACCCCTTTGATAAATTTTTTGGACAAAAACTTTTTATTCAAATGTATCAATATTTTGTTGCAGTATTTATCTTGATGACTAGAGCTTTTTATTAAGGTATCATTCGTCACAATCGGGCTACTTTTACGTGTTTTATTGACATTTTCTCGATTTCCGTAAATTTTCAAAGGCTAACCCCTTTGATAAATTTTTTGGACAAAAACTTTTTGTTGAAATGTATCAATATTTTGTTGCAGTACTTATATTGATGACTAGAGCTTTTGATTAAGGTATCATTCATCACAATCGGGCTACTTTTACGTGTTTTATTGACATTTTCTCGATTTCCATAAATTTACAAAGGCTAACCCCTTTGATAAATTTTTTGCACAAAAACTTTTTGTTGAAATGTATCAATATTTTGTTGCAGTATTTATACTGATGACTAGAGCTTTTGATTAAGGTATCATTCGTCACAATCGGGCTACTTTTACGTGTTTTATTGACATTTTCTCGATTTCCGTAAATTTTCAAAGGCTAACCCCTTTGATAAATTTTTTGGACAAAAACTTTTTGTTGAAATGTATCAATATTTTGTTGCAGTATTTATACTGATGACTAGAGCTTTTGATTAAGGTATCATTCATCACAATCGGGCTACTTTTACGTGTTTTATTGACATTTTCCCGATTTCCGTAAATTTGCAAAGGCTAACCCCTTTGATAAATTTTTTGGACAAAAACTTTTTGTTGAAATGTATCAATATTTTGTTGCAGTATTTATACTGATCACTAGAGCTTTTGATTAAGGTATTATTCATCACAATCGGTCCACTTTTACGTGTTTTATTAACTTTTCTCGATTTTCGTAAATTTGCAAAGGCTAACCCCTTTGATAAATTTTTTGGACCAAAACTTTTTGTTGAAATGTATCAATATTTCGTTGCAGTATTTATACTGATGACTAGAGCTTTTGATTAAGGTATCATTCGTCACAATCGGGCTACTTTTACGTGTTTTATTGACTTTTTCTCGATTTTCGCAAATTTGCAAAGGCTAACACCCCTTTGATAAATTTTTTGGACAAAAACTTTTTGTTGAAATGTATCAATATTTTGTTGCAGTATTTATACTGATGACTAGAGCTTTTGATTAAGGTATCATTCATCACAATCGGCCCACTTTTACGTGTTTTATTGACTTTTCTCGATTTTCGTAAATTTGCACGAACCCCTTTGATAAATTTTTTGGACAAAAACTTTTTGTTGAAATATATCAATATTTCGTTGCAGAATTTATACTGATGACTAGAGCTTTTGATTAAGGTATCATTCATCAAAATCGGGCTACTTTTACGTGTTTTATTGACATTTTCTCGATTTCCGTAAATTTGCAAAGGCACTTTGAGCCTTTGATAAATTTTTTGGACAAAAACTTTTTGTTGAAATGTATCAATATTTTGTTGCAGTATATATACTAATGACTAGAACTCTTTTTTATAAATCAAACTCAACCTTATTAAAATAAGGGACTGGACCTATAAATGAAACCGTGTTAAGTTTGAAGTATCTAAGTTTGTCTGTATAATTTTTGCGCCAGAACTTATGATCGAATAACAAGAATTATTTTGTTTGTATTATTTTCAGATTCACTGTCGATGCCAACACATTTTCCGTCGAATGATGAAAGGTCTAGTGCAATATTTAGAGCCGAACAATCAAACAGTTGTACGTATATAAATATTACAAATTTAACAAAAATTCAATAAAAAATATTACATTTATGTCAATTCTAGCCAAATCTATAAATGTAAATCTATTAAATCAACCATTTCTGTTCTCACTGCTGGGAATTGCTGCCACCATTATAACATTAATTAATAAAAACGTCCAATTAGCATTATAATAGGAAACGTCATAGCAAAATTAACAATTCAAATCCAACCAAAAAATAAAACCTATATTTACTATTATTACAAATTAATTACGAACTATAATTTTGTTTATGTTTACTAATTAATAAATTAAAAATATTCACAACACACTTAAAAATAAAAACACAAACACGTTACGAGATATGTAATAAATACGAGAGTTCATCTGTCAAACAATGGTCGGTCTATTTGTAATTAAAATGTAAAAAAAAAAACAAATAATTTTAAAAATATGGCTTATCAACCAATCCAACCAATATGTAATAATTATAATTTTTGTAAATAATTAATTAAATAGTATGTTTAATTAATAAGTCCGTACACATATCAAATTTATATAAATTTTAAGGGGTGCAATTAATTTAGTCGATATGTAGGGGGAGGGGATACAATATATTTATGTAGAATTAAATGACATACATAATTATATGCTACATGTGTAATACGAAATAAATAAATTATTTGTAAATAATATAATTATTATAGTTAAAAATATTTAAAAAAGTTTTTTATCATTTTTTAATCCGTTCAACCAATGAGACACACTTTCATCAAGCAGTAAGTATTGGCATCTACGTATGCCATAAACCAAATTTCAGGTAGTTTTAAGCCCGAAATAAATGTATGCCTCAGGTCTACTACTGTAAAATATGTAAAAGAAAAATAAACATTTTTTACATTAGGCTCCGACGAGATTCGAACTCGTAATCTCCTGTTTACTAGACAGGCGCTTTAACCAACTAAGCCACGGCGCCTTATTTCTACTTTATTTATAAATTAAAAACCAAATAATAAATGGCTACGATTACGGTGCATTATAACGATGTGTACATGTCTCACGTATTGTTGCACATCTTTTATTTTAAATTGCTAGTAATACAAGCAGAGTGGCGCAGCGGAAGCGTGCTGGGCCCATAACCCAGAGGTCCGTGGATCGAAACCACGCTCTGCTAATTTTTTTAAATGTTTATTTGATTTGGCCGATGCACATTGGTTCTTCTGATTTTATTGGGATTTCAATTACAGTAAAACAACTACAAAACGAATATTGAGAGAAGGGATAGTACTATTAAATGGTTTGGTCATAAATTGAAGAGGTTACATCTAAATGCCTTACGCTTTAATTCGAACATGACTGGCTAAGTTTCATAAAACCCATGAATTTGTCAGAATCGATTATGTACCTGCTTTTATATCGTAAGGTCAAGAATAAGGGTTTTTATTTTACTTGATGTTGTATAAAATTAATTCAATAATATCCCATCAAGCACAATAGTTAACCCATAAAAAAACTCAGAAAAATCACGATGTTTAACCCATGGAATGTGTGAAATTCTACCCAAAAATATAAAATTTCCAAATCCCAGAAAAATCATGATGGTTAACCCATGAAAATTCTGGACAAAAATAAAAAATTTCCAAATCCCAGAAAAATCGTAGTGTGTGAAATTCTGGCCATAAATAAAAAATTTCCAAAACCCATTAAATTCATGATGGTCAACCCATGAAATGTACGAAATTCTGCCAGAAAATAAAAAATTCAACATTCAAGTCAATTCATCAAAGACACATCTTCATCATGCAGTAAGTAGTGTCATCTGTATAAATTATTTATTGGCTTGGCCACTTTTGTCATGACTAAAAATTTGTGTGCTAAAAAGACACGGGTCTGTAAAAATGTTTGTATAATTGCTACCATCACTGTGGTACAGCGCTTTTTTTAATCCTACATGTACTAAATCCTACTATTTTATATTCACCACTCTAGCGAAGATTTAACTCAAATATGTCACAGTGTTTCTGCTGACATTTATAAATTTTTAAAAAAAGATTAGTTAATTATTAGCTAGGTTACAAATAGCTGAGATACATATTATTTGATATCTAAACCGATATTAGTGCATCAGTTCTAATTGAATCTAACAGATGTACATACTACAATAATTGGAGTTTTTCACAACAGTATTATCGTAGTGGAACAGTTTAATTTTTGAACATTTTTTAATTATAAAATTATCATGTGGACAAGCGTTTTGCAGAAAATTATTTTTATAACTGAACTTAGGTATTTTAGAACAGTTTCGGTATTAGGTCGAAGCTCTTTTCTTTATCCATTTTGAATTTCAGTCAGGTTACAGCCCGAAAAATTTGTTTCACTGATTTACCACTTCAAAATATGCAGAAATAATTATCTTTACATTAGGCTCCGACGAGATTCGAACTCGTGATCTCCTGTTTTCTAGACAGGCGCTTTAACCAACTAAGCCACGGCGCCTTCTTTAAATAATAAATTGCTGCGACTTACGGTGCATTATCACAATGTGTACATGTCTCACGTATCGTTGCATATTTTTTTATATAAAATTGCTCATAATACAGGCAGAGTGGCGCAGAGGAAGCGTGCTGGGCCCATAACCCAGAAGTCCGTGGATCGAAACCACGCTCTGCTAATTTTTTTAAAATGTTTGTTTGATTTGAACGATATATATCGGTTCTTCTGATTTCATTGGAATTTCACTTACAGTAAAACAACTACGAATATTGAACGAAGGGACTATTAAATGGTTGGTCATATAGTCAAGGGCTTACTTTTGAATGCCTTACGCTTTAATTCGAACATGACTATATAAGTTACATAAATCGCAAGAAGTAAGTACTAAGAAATAAGTAAGGTCAAGAATAAGAGATTTTACTTTACTTGATGTTGATAAAAGTTAACTTAGTTATATCCCAACAAACACGATAGCTAATCAATAAAAAAGTGGGATTACGGCCGAAAGTAAAAAATTCTAAAAAAAACATAATAATTATGATGGTTAACCCATTAAATGTGTGAAATTCTGGCCAAAAATAAAAAATTTCCAAATCTCAGAAAAATCATGATGGTTAACCCATGAAATGTGTGAAATTCTGTCCAAAACTAAAAAATTTCCAAATCCCATAAAAATCATGATGGTTAACCCATGAAATGTGTAAAATTCTGGCCAAAAATAAAAAAATTCCCAAATCCCAGAAAAATCACAAAGGTTAACCCATGAAATGTGTAAAATTCTGGCCAAAAATAAAAAAATTCCAAATCCCATAAAAATCATGATGGTTTTTAACCCATGAAATGTGTTAAATTCTGGCCAAAAATAAAAAATTTCCAAATCCCAGAAAAATCATGATGGTTAACCCATGAAATGTGTGAAATTCTGGCCAAAACTAAAAAATTTCCAAATCTCAGAAAAATCATGATGGTTAACCCATGAAATGTGTGAAATTCTGGCAACAAATAAAAAATTTCCAAATCACATAAAAATCATGATGGTTTGTTTACCCATGAAATGTGTGAAATTCTGGCCAAAAATAAAAAATTTCCAAATCCCAGAAAAATCATGATGGTTAACCCATTAAATGTGTGAAATTCTGGCCAAAAATAAAAAATTTCCAAATCTCAGAAAAATCATGATGGTTAACCCATGAAATGTGTGAAATTCTGGCCAAAAATAAAAAATTTCCAAATCCCAGAAAAATCATGATGGTTAACCCATGAAATGTGTGAAATTCTGGCAACAAATAAAAAATTTCCAAATCACATAAAAATCATGATGGTTTGTTTACCCATGAAATGTGTGAAATTCTGGTCATAAATAAAAAATTTCCAAATCTCAGAAAATGCACGATGGACCCATGAAAATTGTAAAATTTTGGCCAAAAATAAAAAATGTTCAAATCCCAGAAAAATCATAATAGGTTAATTCTAAACAGTAAACGTGTATTCAAGTCAATCCACCAAAGACACACTTTCATCAAACAGTAAGTAGTGTCATCTATGTAAATATTTTATTAGCTTGGCCACTTTTGTCATGACTAAAAATTGTTGTACTAAAAAGACACGGGTTCGTGTTAAGGTTATATGCATAAGGTTTGTATATTTGCTATCACCACTATGCTTGCAGCGCCCTTTCAATCCTATGTGCACTAAATCCTACTAATTTATATTCACCACCCTAGCGAAGACTTAACCCAAAAATTCATAGTGTTTCTGCTGACATCTATAAAAATTTAAAAAAAGTTTAGTTAATTATTAGCTAGGTTACAAATAGCTGAGATACATATTATTTGATATTTAAACCGCAATTATTGCATCAGTTCTAATTGAATCTAACAGATGTACCTACTACAATTTGTGGAGTTTTTCAACAGTATTATCGAAGTGGTACAGTTTAATTTTTGAACATTTTATAATTATAAAATTATCATGTAGACAGGCGTTTTGAATAAAATTATTTTTGCAACTGTACTCAGGCATTTTAGTATTGTCTTGGTATTACGTCGATGCTCTTTTCTTTAATCATTTTGAATTTCAGGTAGGTTAAAGCCCGAAAAAATGTTTAACGCTGTTTAACCATTATAAAATAGGCACAACAAATATTTTATATTAGGCTCCGACGAGATTCGAACTCGTGATCTCCTGTTTACTAGACAGGCGCTTTAACCAACTAAGCCACGGCGCCTTTTACTAAAGATATTTAAAAATCTTTGTTGAGACGTGTTTACAGTTCTAGACGTGTTCTTTCACGATGTGCGCTAATCGGTGTATTGTTGCTTGTAGTTAAATTTAAATAGATTAGAAGAAGAATATGAGCTCAAATCTTATAAGCAGAGTGGCGCAGTGGAAGCGTGCTGGGCCCATAACCCAGAGGTCCGTGGATCGAAACCACGCTCTGCTATTTTTTTTTTTAAATTCTAGTTTGAATTGATTGAACCGATGGACATTGTTTCAATCAACTTACTTGACTTGAATTCTTCTTATATTAAAACTACTACATAATGATATTGAGAGCTGTTCTTATATTGAGGGACTGTTCTTTTAAATCGTTTAGTTATTTAGTGATGGGGTTACTCCTGAATGGCTAAATTAATCTCATAGACCAAATTTAATTCTAAACTGATTTACTATCTCACAAACTTTCATTCGGTTTAATTTCATACTTAAGCCGGATGCTAATAAATATTTTGATCAATAACAAAAAATTCCATTAGTGCGATGTCCGGCAAATTAGATGTCGATATAGCTTAAAAGGCATGGAGCGTGATGCAACCACGATATCTATATCGTTACCAAATGTCAAACCAGTGCGCATTAATATAATCATGATATTTATTATAATTTCGTATATTATATGAGGCTACGATTTTATCCAGATTTGTATTATACATTAAGATGCGAGCACATCCGTTATCGGTTTAATATAATGATCACTGCACATTTATAAGATGGTCATCATTCATGTGTATAATTATACGAATCCAATCAACGTTTTGCTTAATGATGATCTTCAACATGCTTACAGATTTGTAAATCAAGTTTAATTCGGATTGATTATGTGTTTGGGTATAATGCGAGTTTCACTAATTAATGAGATCATGTCATTGGGATTTTAAAACACGAACAATGTGTAGCAATATAGCTTAGTGACATCCCCATTAGCACACAGCACACCTAAATATCATTAACGCTCATTATAAATTTCAAAACTCGATGCGGTAATTTAACACTCATATCTTTGAAGGATGTGCTGAAATTTTGTAATATTTATGGCTTGTTCAATTGGTTTGATTGAGTTGCTGATTCTGGCGGCTTTTCTTTGATTCATCCCAAAACAAATTTATTTTATGACATTTTAAAGTATCAAAACAAATTTTTACGATTTTTTGATTATAGCTTTACGCGCGTATATACATCCGCTCATCGATTTTATTAAATGGCCAAGCAACGGTAAACAATCATAATATAATTATAAGTCAATCGAAAATTATATTGATCTGGTGTAACCCTGAGACTGCGGTATACTCGGTGTTACATGCGCAAATATTTTTAAATATCTTTTGATTGCTTAAACGTCAACCATAATCATTATACTTTCTCCGTTATATCTGAGCCACTAATTATAATAACTCTTATAATAGTTGGGCCTAATTATGTAGCATGTAAACAAATACAGTCACAGAATCTGGGCACATCAAAAATGTACATTTAGTGGACCAAAACACAAACAGATATTAACCTTAGTTTATGAGGTGATGAAGCCTGCTCAGCTCAAGTTGCAATCAATTTTACTCATTAGTGTTCCAGTCATAAAACACGACATTCTTTAAGTTCCCTTGGACTTCAAAATACAGTCAGTAATATTTGCTGGTGCTAGACTGACTTCTACAGGCCTAAATAGGTCAGGTAGTTTATTGACAAAGCGCGGAAATTCAAAAACACGTGCCCTATATTTTCAGTTTTACCCTCGAACCCTGGACAGTATGGAGAATCATCATGTTTGAACTTCTAAAGATAAGCACGAAAACAACCATGCCCAGTTAGGAACTGAGATGTTTCACAAGATCTTTCAGACCAGTTTTCTGGTAACGGCAGTTTTAAAAATGCCGACATATCTGTGTTCTGCAACATATGAGTTAATACTCTCCCTTGTAGTACTCTTCCGGTTATATTATAGTATTTTGTGCTTCTATTGCTTTTTTTAGCCACCAGCCTTGTTAAATACAGGGGAACCTCTATACTTCTAATGCGTCTCAAAAGCACTACCATCTAGCGAAATTAAAACAATTTTTAACATCCAATCACTGCACAATATATTTTGAAACCCTAGTTTTTGATAGTTAAACGAATTGCCCTCTGCAACTCGGCTCCAGAAGATCCTTGTCTTTATACCAAAAGGAGACGGTTGTCCAGATACCCAGCCCAAGGCATATAGTCCAATTATCCTTACCACGATTCAATTAAAAACGATGGAGAAAGTTTTGGATTAACATATAAGAAGTGAGGCTCTAAAAAGGAACCCGCTTAATCGAAATCAGTTTACTTATCAGGCTGGCAAATCTACGGTGGCGGCTCATAGTAGTTTGATCACTAAAATTGAAAACACTTTTGATGTTAAAGAAATTGGTCTTTGCCATGGAAGATGCTTTTGACAATACCTCCTATGAGTCAATTGAGATAGCAGCCTGCGAAAAAGGAATTAAGATTGCCATACTTGAGTGGATTGGTTCGATGCTGAAAAATAGAATTATTACAGCTCAATTAGGTAGTGAATCGGTAACTATCAAGACTGTAAAGGGATGTATCCAGTGAATGGTATTCCATTACTAAGGTCAATGGACTTGATGTCCAGGGTTAAGTGGATGACTCGACAGTAATAGCTAGTGGGAAATTCAACATTTTTTTTCCGAACTTATGCAGAGTTCACTAGGGCTGGTATACCAATGGTGTATTCAGGAAGGAGTGTTTTTCGTTAAATGGGGTTACTGGTAATTTTACCAGTGAGGTTTAATATCTAAGAGTCATTCTGGATCAAATACTAATTGGAAACAACACATACTTAAGGTTCAAAATAGAGTCACTAAGACACTCTAAGCCTGTCAGAGGCTCTATGGACGAATCTAGGGTTTACATTCTAAAATGATCTATTGGTCATTTCTAGCAATCATTAAGCCCATGATCACATACGCTTTAATAGTGTGGTGGCCTAAAGCTAAGGAGAAGGCAACAAAGCTAAGGTCGTGGTGACATTACTAAGTAGGGTTCAACGTTTGGCTTGCCTCGGTAACTTGAGAGCAATGGGTACATGTCTGACTGCTGCAATGGATATGCTCCTAGGACTGGCTTCATTACACCTGCATGTTGAAAATGAAGCTACAATTACGGCCTTTAAGAAAATTGTCAATCAAGTCATATGGTTGACCATTTGGAAATCCTTCTGGAATTTCAGGCAAACCATTCCATTAGAATGCCTTCCAACAGTACGGCAGCCAAACTGATAGGGATGGTTGGAGGACAGAGGACCATCCCTTGAAAGAGAGTCCATGGTATGGTACACATGGTATGGTTCAAAACAGTAGACGGAGCAGGAGTATGAATATTCGGGAGTCGAAATGCCCTTTCCAAGTCATTGGGATGCAATGCTATAGTTTTTCAAGCATAAATGCACACCATAGAACTTTGTGCCATAATATGCATAGAAAAGGGCCTAAATAGCACTAAGGTCTTTATTGTATCGGATAGTCAAGTGGCCTTAAAGTTTTAAGAAGATAACCACAATCAGCAAACAAAGTAAATAATGGCCAGAAATTTAGACGTCAAACGCTAAATTGTACTACAGAACTAAAAAGGATAAGATGTGTCTCCTTTGTTGCACATTTACTGATAAGGATAAAGTTTTCAAAGCATTTTTCTAACCATTTTCTTCCTTCCGCTGGTGTTTCTTTCCACGAGGAATTAAACCGCCTCAACGATGCTTCTCTAAATTTTGCGAATTTTGCGATCCGTCACAAGAGAACGTCAGAAACGGTGACCGCTTATCAGCGCTTTATAGATGTGCAGTTTTACTTTGAGCGATATATGGGGAGACTTGAAGACTCTAATATTGGCGTCAAATGCTCGGTAGCCTGCTGCGATCATCGATGACGTGTTTACAGAAATGGAGATTTGTTCGGTGATCAATGATCTCAGATATTTAAACTCATTTACCCTCTTATATTGTGTTCCTTCTGAAATGAAGTCTCTGCGTTTTTGCCTTCTCGTGGTGACATATGTTTGGTTTTCGTTGATTTGAAGGCCAATTTGTTGGGCTGATATTTCAAAGGGGATGAGGACTTCTTTCAGTGAGATGATGTTGCGACCCAGAATGTAAATGTCGTCAGCGTATCCCAAGAGCTGGGTTTATTTGTAATATAGATAGCTGCGTTATGCTTTATTGAGCTGGCAGATGTCATATTTTAATGATAAGTCGAAGAAAAATTAAGCTCTTGGGTTTTCTTGCCGCACTCCATATTTTGACTCATTCATTAAAAGTTTGCACGTAGATTCCAATTTTGACGGTGTGCCCAGATAGGACAATGCGTTCCACAACGTGTGCCTCCTAATGCTGTCGTACGTTGCCTGGAAGTCTACGAATAGAGTATGTATAGGGATGTCCTTTTCGTAGCGACTACGTTGGCCAAAATCTTGTAGTCTGTTCAAAAAGCAATACGGCGGTTGTTATTGCAGTTCAACCGATCTCCTTTTTTATGTAGCGGACAGATAAGAGTCATCTTTCACCCTTCTGGGATGTTTTCTTTTGACCAGATTGTTGCTATACAAGTTGAAACATGCGGTGGAATATATGATCGCCGCCATATTTGATCATTTCATTGCCGATACCGTCCTCATCTTTTCCACCCGCGTCTAACGTCCTGCTCTTCAACGTATGTTGGTGGTGGTGGTGAGGTTATCTCGCCGGTAATATCAGATTTACGCAAGATAGGTTAGAAAAAGAAATCCTCCACACTTATAGGACAGTTTTTGTGTCTATTTGTAACTCTCCTGCTTCATTGCGAATAGCGCTGCAACATGGAGTTTTGCAACTATATGTATCGATATCTATCCCTTAAGCTTAAATTTGGATGTTATTTGCGAGTTGTTCATGCCAAACCTTTTTCTTTTCCCTGCAAAACCGGTACGAGGTTTTTATGATAGATTTCATTGATGTACGAGATCATTTTTCTAAATAGCCCTTAAGCAATCGTCTTCCAGCCAAAGATTTTTAGGTCTAGATGAACGGCGGCCTATAGTGAATATTGATGCATCGCTTACCGCCGTTTTAATTATGTCCCATTGTTCTTGAATGGAGTCAAGACCTGGTTTGTCCTTCAAGATTACTGATATAGTTGTCGACATTTTCATTCTGCAACTACCAGGAAGTGGTCTGAATTTATGTTGGCTCCACGTTTGCAGAAAAATGCCTTTTGAACAAGAGGGTGTGATCGACTTGATTGACCATTGTCCCGTCGTTTGATTTTCATGTGGGAAGATTGTACTGGCAACTACCATGTTGTACAGTAATGCTAGCTCAGTGGTGCGTGTCCCGTTATGGTTTGATGTAGGGTGCAAGGTGTTTGGGCCAATGGTACCGCGATATGTGCTGCCACCACTACCAATTTGGGCATAGAAGTCACCTAACATGAGTTCGTCATAGAACTGTCCTGGATTTAATCTGGTGAGGGGCCATCCTCTGTGACGTCAATGAAACCTGAGTTTGCAAACTCTATTATTCACAGGTTTGAAATCAGTCACGAATGGATGAAATCGGTTGTCAATCAAGAAACCGATTTACAGAGAGTAAATTCGTAGCGACTGTAATCCACGATGTCATTGCCGATTAGACTTATTCCTGGCAGTGCCATGAGGTCGAGCTTATACTTCCATGTTCCAAATTTTAAATCGTTGTCCCTATATCGTGTCCGAGGTCGTTATGAATTCAAATTTATCCGAGGCTTTTGTTGAGGTTTCGTAACAATGAGATTTTACAGGTTGCGCTGTAAGCTCAACGCCTATCCACTGTAAGAAGACCACAGCCATCACACTTTAGCCTACTCTTTTAAGGGAGTTGTTGATAGTGGCCACCACGAAGAAGTAGAGTGAGCGCTTGTTAAAGTTGTATGCAGATACGGCACAAGAAGCGAGTCTTTTGTTCATCCCCATGCATACACATCAACAATGCCAAAATAATTTATGGAGCGAATCAAAGTTCACAAAATTCGAAAAGTTGAGACTTTGGCGAGATACTAATTTGGATAAAAGTTACGCATTTATTAGAATTTAGCTTTATGGTGGTGCTGGGAACCGAATTTAGTAGCAGCTAAATTTGATGTAGCTGAACTTGCTTCTTATAGATTGATAAAGCTAGGCTATCCGGCTTAAAACCCAACAAATTCAAGAAAAGTCATTTTTTTTAAATGTACTGACATTTACTATGTCCCCATATGTTTACAAAAATTCGCAAACGAATTAGGATAACTTTGATCCCAAATCCCAAAACATTTCCTGTTACACTATCAACTATCAAGATTATACTATCAAGTATAAATCATTTATGTGCAGCTTTTAAACATATTTTTGCTAACATTGAACTATGTATCTTCATTCCACATATGATACCTCAGCAAAATTCTTCCGGGTGGTCATTTTCTATTAAAGTATCTTTTGTATTCTTGAACGGTATTATATATGTGCAAAAAACATTGTAATTACAATTTAACACAAAACGCGTCAGTAACTCATAATCTCATGGTTTTTGCTTTATACTTTAACGGTTGGAAAGAAAGAACCTCCTAATTGGCAATTACAAGCATTTTGTAAAATCAAACAAAAAATTGATCGTTTATCGGTACATCTTAAAAGATATTATACACAAATATCCGAACCGCCAAAATCAATAATCTTCGGTGCTAATGATAATTTAATTAATGGTTTGCCCAAAATCATTTAAAATTTATACGATTTTGCAATAATATTTTGATATTTAAAATTTAATTTGATTTCAAAATATTTTTTTTAAACGATTTTTTGATTTCACATTTAATCAAAATATAACCATAGTCAAAATATTTAATTATGTAGGGTTTTCCAATTGGAATGTCCGAGTATTATTAGTTTTAAGTAGTAAACGTTAAGTCACTAGCAATAATTTAAAAATTAAAATTGTTTGGCAATATAAGCGTAGGGCATCGCGCAATTAGTGCAGTGGTTAAAGCTTGGATGTTAGAATCGGGAGATACCGGTCGAATCTCAGCGGGAAGAGGGGCTACCGATTTGGTTAGCGACAGCGTAAAGTAGGTCGGTAAAACAACCTCGAAAGAGTTGGGAAAGCTTTGACCTCAGAACATATGGAATATAGATTAAAACATAAAAAACAAAAATCCAAAATTTGAAAATTTTTTTAAAATACAGAAATTGCCAAATACACAAGGTTTGCCAATGCAAATTTAATATTGTCACACAAAATCGAAATTCCTCAAAACTCGGAAAAACTTATGAAGGCCAAATATATAGGTTACATCAAAATCCACAGTTCCGAAAATGCACAATGCTTGGCACTACTAGTAAATCGTGTTGTACTTACCAAAAATGCGAAATGTTTAAAAAGTCCAGAAAGTACTTTAAGCTCGCAAAAATTAAGATATCTTTGTTAATTCAAAATTCGAATTTTTCTTGAAAATCTGAAATTCAGAAGTTGGTCAGTTTATAAAATAATTTTCAAAAATTCCAAATTTTTGTTAATCCTTGCTACTATCACCAAAATCCGAAATTTTGGAAAAATTCGATTAATAAAATAATGGATATTCTACGAAATATGAATTTGTTTTGTCTTAATTCGAAAATAACACCAAAATCCGAAAATTTTAAACCACAATAAGCCATGCAAATCGTGATCTTGTTACCAAAATCAAAAATCCGAAAACTCTTTTCAAAAATTCGGAAAATACATATAAGTGCACATGAAAATTGTGACGTTGTTACCAAAATCTAATATCGCTAAAATTCCGGATATTACATAAAGCCCATGAAAATTGAGAATTTCTTTAAGATTTGAAATTTCAAAAATTCATGGTTTTAAAAATATGTCAAAAGTATTTAAAATTCCAAGAAATTCAGGTAAGTTTCCCAATAAAAATTTATAATATTTTTTCAACATTCAAATTTCGCAAATTTCTTTGAAACCTAAATTTCAGAAAGTACACGAAATTTAATGATATTGTTACCAAATTCCGAAAAGCTCAAAAATTCGGCAAAATGATAAGCCTATGAAAATTGTGGGTTTTTTTACGAATTCGAAATTTTAAAATTTCTAAAAAATTGGAAACATACTAAACTCATTATGGTTAGATCATGACAATTCTAGTATTATTAAAAAATTCCAAAATTTTAATATCACTTTATGGTTAGCTAATTAAAAATTGAGACGTTTAAAATTTTTAATTTCTTCCATAAAATTAGGAATATTTATTCAACAGTTACCACAAAGTTTAGAGTTCAAAAATTACATGTTTATCAATAAAAATTTGTAAATATTTGCAAAATCCAAAATATTAAAAACAAATGGAATTTTTTTAAAATTGTGATATTACTACCAAAATCACAAATCCCCAAAATTCTAGATAACACAATGGTAAGTCCATGAAAATAAGAATCTTTATTAAAATTTAAAATTCAAAAGTTACAACAAAGGTCAGAATTTTGAAAATAAACATTAGTTAGCCCATGAAAATGGCGAACAAATGATGGTGAGTCTCAGAAAATGATCAATATTCAAAATGTTAAAACGTAAACTAAAAAATTCAATAATTTCATATTTTTCAAAAAAAAAAAAAAAAAACATAGCATTTGTGATATTATTACAAAAATCTAAAATCCGGAGAATATGATGAACATTTTTTCAATTCCCAAAGTTCGAAAATAACTTCAAATTCTGAAAGAAAGATACAATATAGAAAACCCATTTAAATCGTGAATTGTTACTTAAATTCGAATTCCTTAAAAATTCAGGAGAACGCGTAATGAAAATATTAAATTTTCAAAATTCGATAATTACTTCTATGGACAATTCATCTAAGTTGGCCATTGGAAATTATAATTTTGTTACCATAGTCCAAAATTTATGAAAACTCCAGAAAGTACATAAGACCCATGAAAATTGAGAATCTGTTTTGAAAATCCAAAATTTAAAAACTATTTAAAAATATTATAGTACGCTCATGGAAAAGTTATATTATTTCCAAACAATTACAATATTCGGTAATGACTCCAAAAAATTTAGGATTTTTGACCAAAATTATTCAGAATTTAAAAAAAAAATTAAATTTTAAAACTTAAGATGCTGCTTCGCATTTTTGACTAATGAAAACATTATGCTTGGGACCTTAAATTTGTGATGTTTGTACTAAAAATCTGAAATCCACAAAAATTCAGATAATACATAATACGCAGAGCCCCTTAAAATTTGGAATCTTTCCCAAAATTATAAATTAGAAAATTTCTTTAAAAATTAAAATTCAAAAATTCAGAAATTCCCGGTCAATTGTAAAAAAGTTTTAAAAATTCAAAATCTTCCAAGATCCAGAGAATTCATGATAGCTAGTCAATGAATATTACAAATTTGTTTATAAAATTCTTTAAAATTCGAAATTCGAGAAACACGTCGTTTACCAATGATATAACCAAAAGTCTAAATCCTGTAAAAATCCGAAAATCGCATGATGGTAAGCTTTCGAAATAAATGAATTTTTTGTTAAAATTTTAAATTCTAAAATAACTTTAAAATCCGAAAATCAAAAAATCAAATATTAATAAAAATCATGATATTTTCAAAAAACGAAATTGGGATATTGTTACACAAATCCGAAATCATTAAAAACCCGGATATGACGTAAGCCCAGAAAAATTAAGGATTTCTGTAAAATCTGAAATTTAGAAAACTCATAGTGACAATTGTAATATAATTTTGAAAAATTCAGACAACTCATAATAGTATGCCAATGAAAATTGGCAATCTTTTTTCCAAAATCCCAAATTCACAAAATTTGTTTAAATTCAAATTTCGGAAAACACATGTCTTTGAAAATTTTAAAATTTTGGGCAACATTTTAAGCCTTTAAAAATTTAGAATCTTTTTTTAAATTCAAAATCTGAAAATTTCTATAAAATCTGTAATTCGAAAAAATATGATGAGCCGTTGACAACAGCAGTATAATTTTACAGTTTAAAATTCTCAAATTCCTCTATGAAAATGAGAATATTTTTTTCAACGTTGAGAATCCGATAAAAATACGATATTTTGCCCATAAAAATTATAAATTTGGTGCAACACCGAAAATTTTTTAAAATTCGGAAAACAAATGGTAATGTTATCAAAATTAAGAACTTTTTTTTTTTCAAAATCTAAAATTTAAAAATTTTCTTACTGTCCATCTTATGAAAATTGTGATACTGTTACCAAAATTCAAAATACCCAAAATTCTAATTTCACGTGATGGTTAGTCTATTAAAATTAAGAATCTTATTTTAAAATCTATAGATCGAAAATTACAACAAAGTTCAGAATTCAGAAAATATATTATAGTTAGCCCATGAAAATTGTGAAACTGTCAGCTAAAATTGAAATCTTCAAAAATCCAGAAAACAAATAATTGTAAGCATATACAAGTTGTCAATCTTTTTTCATAATTTGAAAATTATTTCCAACTCCGAAATTCAACAAAACGACGTGATGGTAAGCTGAAAATACTGAAAATTTAAAATTTTCAAAATTCAATGATTTCAATAATAACTTTAAAATGCAAAATCCGAAATGTACGTCAAAATTTAAAATTTGGAAATTCGGACAATCCTTTGGCAATTTCATTTTTGTTAAAATCGAATATTTTTAAACTAGGTCAAAATTCAGAATTCGGCAAAAACTTAACATTGGCAAGTGGAAATAGCGAAGTTGTTACAAAAACTAGAATTTCTTCAAAATTTGGATATGAAAATTATAGGTCCAAGAAAATTGTAATTTAGAAAAAAATTCAAAAATTATATGGAAATTGTGAGTTTATTACCAAAATCCGAGATTGTTAAAAATCCTAAAGCCCATAAAAATTTCAAACGCCAAAGATACTTCAAAGATCAGAATTCAAATACACGATAATTATGCACGCCCATGAAAATTGTGAAAATATTAACGAAACCTGAAATCTTGAGATCTGAGGTCGGACTACCAATATTTCCCAAATGAAGTTGGGATGACCCATCTTGTGCAGATATAGGTTTTGTGGAAGATAATCGGTCATATGTAATGGTTGCCAATGATGGCAGCGATGTTCCAAAATTTCTTTCAAATTTCTTTCCCATTAGCAGGGCTAATATTTCTGCTCTAAGTATAAACTTTACCTAGTTTTATCTTTTCCCAACTAGAAGCGTTTAGGAATTGGTCGAAAATATCTGATGCATCCCACAATCGACATTGGGGATGCTTAAACTTTTAAGCAAACCCCGTACGCGGTCTTCTTACTTATGCACAACAGTAAATGAATAAGATAATCGATCAGATGATTGCACTTAATGTAGTCAAAGAGAGTCACCGCTAAAGGATCTCCCCAATGGCAATTATCAAGAAGGAAAACGGCAAAGTTTGACTTTGTCTTGACGTTAGGTACTTAAATGGCGTTAGGAATATGAATTCATTCTTTTTGTCACTGATTGATGAGCAAGACTTAACCCAGGCAAGGATGAGGTAGTTCTAAAATTCCAATTCTCGAAAAATGTAAGGCAATTAAAACGGTTTCTGGATGTTGCAGAATAGTGCCTACATTTCATCAACAGGCACTTTACGTTATCAGTCCCTCTCACTTTCCTTCTAAAAACGAACTTTAGAAACGATCTTTCTCGTATTGTCTTATAAATCTGAAGTTGAGTTTTGCTTAAACATGTCCTTAATTATAAGCACTGATTCCTGTCACGCCTAATTTTAGAAACAGTTATATTCAGTGCGATGATGGCAACGATTGGCCAATCACCTTTATGTGTAAATGGCGCTTAAAAGCAATATTACTTTATGTAGCAGGATTGCCAAGCGAAAGTCGAAACAGTCCAGAAGTTACATTTACATGTATAGACCATGTCTGACGATAATGACAATAAATACCAAGGAGTGGCAAATTGGCAAATATACCGGCAGTATTTATACCTACCAGAGTAATTATCCCATCAAATTGGTTTAGGATGAACGAGATATTGTTCGACGCGAATAAGGTCACGAGCGATCATATAAAAAATTCGCATAAGCGGTCAGTTGTTTATTGCCACAACAAGTGGTGTTGATTGACGACATCTTGTGGAAATAACCTACCAACGAAGGGTTCAAATACCTCAAAAACGGTGCTGAACAAATCTTTAGATATTATTCAAAACCTCAGTTACCTGATAATTTTTCCGCATTCCTTGATCCCGCCTACCACCAATGTGGGTGAGAATTAGCAAAACTGCAGAGGTCTTCCAGCGATACTATATTATTGGCCTATAATATTGTTACGGATGAAGCGTTATTTGTGAATTTTTGGTGTGACCGCAAATCCAATAAAAACGCCTACCGAACGAGTGACTTTCCATTGATATCATTGTGGTAACGCTGATTGAATATGATTTCGGTTGCAAAACTAAGACACTGAAAATGGACAACCCTTTAAATATGTCTGCATATGAATATAAAACGAATAAATAAATTTAACTTTGAAACCAGTTCGATTTCCTGGAAAGCTTTTCTCACCAAATTCACTAAAATATTGCCTAATTATTAAGTTTGGCGACTGTGTGACGACACTGCGACCCAACCAGATTTTCGACGGTCAAATATTACGAATTTCACCACCACAAATTATCTACATTAAAATTAAAAAAATTGTATGCCTCGTGCTTGCTCCATTCATCGTTGAAATGGATACTATGTACATAATCGGTTATTAAGAAATGGCAAGATCTCAATTACGTACAAAATAATTTGACCGCGCGTGAGAGAAAAGATCAATATCCACGTACCATAATTATTACTATAAAATTTATATTTCATAACACAAAACGAAATTTTTTTTTTTATTTTTATTTTTTTTAATTCATAAAAAAAAACGCGCCGATTATGATCGGCATGATTACAAAAAACGTTTTATTTTTTTGTTTATTTGATTTGGTCGTTGTTATATTTACGTACACATTTATATGCGCCTTTCTTTCGTATTCGTTCGTATTTCATATACTACTCTACTCTCTACACCATTCTCGCACTGTCTGATCTCGAATTAAGATATAATTTGATCAAATTAACAAGAAATTAACATAACTACTTTTGTTGGGTTGCGATCGTATCTAATTGGTTTTCATTCTCACGCTTTTCATCTATCCGTGTATATATATACTTATGAGCGCAACACGATATAGTATTCGCGGCCGCCATGCTTTACCTAATACCGAGTGTCAAAAAAGTTTCGGAACGACCCATTGCGAAAAAATTATGATTTGATGAATTTCAAAGAAGATTCTGATAGTGGTATCAGTACATGCTCCGAAATTGGGTTGGTATCTTAGTAGCACGAGTCATGGTTATAATTTTTCGGTGAGTGGTAAAGCAACAATTGTGGTGTGAGATTTTGAAAAATTGATATTGGTTGTTCAAAAGACTTTGAACAAATGGCAACATAATCTCTAAGGGTAACTCTCTGCATGAAGATTGGATATACGAGTGATATTGATATTAATTCAAAAAAACCATTCGTGAATAGAGTAGATCAACCAAGCAATTGGCGCAGTGGTTAAAGTTTTAATTATTTGATTGCAATAGGTGATGACGATGAACACAATTATGGTCCACTGTTGGAGTGCAAATACATCGGCCACACTATCATTCATGCTAGTACAGGGTGGCTGGAGTAATGTATTGTATAGATGGATATTTAACCTGTATTAGTGCATCCTCGATTTGGAGCGTTGCGGTAAAGTAGGATGTACAATTAGCCATGTAAAAGTTGGGAGAGCTTTGACCCAAAAAAAACTCATCGATATAGCGGAGGCCACAAGGAAGCATTCAAAATAGGTAAAAGTAGAAAAATCATTTTTTGCCAAAAAATCCATTCCTATAAGAAATGTATCATATCCGGAGCCTTTTAGACACTTGGTACACGACTATTCACACAATAATATACAAAATCGATCAACCATTTTTTTTATATGGCTTATTGTGCTCGATCGAGTATAAATACGTGTCTGTCTATCCATTGAAAGTTTTTTTGTCTGTTTTTGATTGATTTTGAGTTAGAGACTATGTACAGCCTAATGATCATTTGATTTGTATCAATGGCAATACAATAGAAACGTTTATAGTTTCGGATGTTGTTGAATAGTGAATAGAATGATTGAATAATAGAGCTTATAATTTACATTATGTACGAATGTATGTATAAGTATGCTAGAAGTAGGTTAGCGATGGGAACTAGAGATTTTTTTTTTTATTATGTGCGTTACTTTTAAAGATCCACTTTATGTACAAAAGATCACAGTGGTTAAATTTAAGAAAACTTTCAAACGATCTTGTTACCTTGATCGTTTCAATTTTGCAAACTTTTTTTTTTGTGTTTAAAAAATTGTCACCGTGACATACATTTTGAGAGCATTCAGAAGTTTTGTATACTTAATTAATTGTTTGCGAGGATTTATACTGGATGTTGATCAATCGTAATTAAATTTGAGTTTTCCACACGATAAAATCCACTTATGAGTTTGAAGTGGAAATATAAAACAGGAAATATAAATATAGATTTAAAGATCGCTGACCAAAATGCCGTAACCAATTATGTGTAAAATCGTTGGGCTGCAACCACCTACAAAGATTGCCAATCGTAAAAGAACATGGTCAGGGAGATCTTGTAAAATACCCCAGTAAATGATCAATTTTGGCATATAATGCTGTTGATTTAAGGAATTTTCATAGCTAAGTTTATATAGTCGATGGCATACTTGTATAACAATTGGCACATGGGGGAAATAAATTATTTGCATGATCCGAGACCTTGTCTTAGAAATTAACACATCGTAGATTTGACTTCGGGAAGTCTTACGAGGAAGTGTCCTTGTTTCCTAGAGGCTATTTTAATGAGCAAAAAATGTGCTAGCCACAATTAGGTCATGCGTGCAGGAGAACGGACCTTTGTTTTCACATTAGTCAGTCTGATTTTTATCAGCTCTAGCATTAAAATTACCAATCACTATTTTGACGTCGTACTTCGTTACGGCTCCCAATAGATTATCAAAATTATTTTAAAATGAGCCTTTATTTTTGGGTTGGCCTTCATCAAAGGGCGCATGAACAAAAATGATTGACATGTTTGCTTGTCACATGCGTATACGTAGCTTACACAAAACGATTATCAACTGCTTTGAAATATAAAACAGCCTTTTTCACCTGAGTCCAAGGAGAAAACCAATACCAAAATGGGCGAGGTCATCTGTACTGTAAAGCAAAATATAATCTTGGAACATATGGATCTCAGTTTTTTGGCCATCATTTTTTTTAGATAGCAACGAGTTTTAAGTAATACTCTCATGGCTGTTATAGTGCCATCAAATTCGCATTGTTTTCCTTTCCGTTAACATAAGCGGGAGTCGGGATAAATTTTGAAGGTATCCATAATATTTTCTTTTGTTGATCTTTTTCAGCAATTTAACTTTTGGCATATCTCAATATTGATTAATATTTATTAGTACCATAGAATTGTCGTAAATTATTAATTTTTACTAAATAATTTTGAGCTTTTTACTTAACAGCGTTTCTCTGCCAATTTAGCTTTAGTATGGGATGGTTAAATTTGCCTTTCTTAGGTCACCTAGCTTTACTTTATTTTAGAGGACTTTTTAACTCTTTATTTATATTTCTTTGAATTTTTCGATTTTCCGGTTTTCCTTATCAAAGCCCAATTTTTCTGATTTTCATTTCTTACTTATTGCTGTAGCAGTCATAATGGTGAGGTAATGACAAAAGGTTTCATAGTTGTTATTTGCTTACAACCCTTTCTTAAGGGTGCCTCTGGCCAATCGACGACCATAAAAGTCACGGATGTTTCGTGACCACTATGATCCTCATTTGTGGCTTCTATACTTAAAACTTCTTTTAAATTCAGTATACTAGTAGGACTATTGACTATCAAATAATCGTCTGTTGAATTTGTGGTAATGGCTGGACGCATGAAACTTTCAAAATATAATCATTAATACGCAAGTTTTATTATTAATCTCACGTTTTCTTTGTTGTAGTCTTCCGTTCTTAGCATCTTGATTATCTCTGTTGTTTTTCAAAAACATCTGAAATAAATAAATGTTTGCTATTTTAAATTTATTAATTACGTCACTACAAAAATGTCAAAATTCTTATTTTGGTAAAGTTGTATCTGTTTCTGTGGTTTGGTTACAAAACGTTTGGTTGGTTTTAGTTGTATTTTTTTAGTTTGTAATATAAATCATATAAACATTGGAAGTCTTTATTGAAGTCACCAGGTTTAACTTTACAACTTTACAGTTGGGGCCCCAGTCCTTTGGGTACTTTAGGACTGGGTACAAAAGTAAATTAGTTTGATTTTATTTCTTTTTGAATCATTATTTATTTCACGATAATTATGATCGATCATATATCATTCAATGCCATTAAACCAGGAGCAAATATCAGACACCGCAACTATGGAACTTATGCCGACAAAACTGGATACGATGGTCTGAAGTATAATGTTGGGTTGCGTTTTAAAAATGGTTGACTTTTACTAGATTTTTTTCTGGTCCAAACCAATGAGGTCTATTGGTATCATTTTAAAAACTGCTGAATTTTGTGAGAGATATTTTGCTTCCGCTTGGGAAATCCTTTTTTGTGATATTTTTATCCACTGTACAATATGATTTGCTCCTTCAGTGGTTAATATTATTGGTGGGTACAGATGAAATTTAGAAAATTTTGAACCTAATCTAAACTGGATTGTAGATCTTGGTATCTAATGTACAATTTCACTGTATCTAATGTACAAGTTCCTTGGTCAGAACGAATCTCTTGTGATTGGCATTTTAAAATCAAAAATTTTAAGATACATAGCTATTGATACTTCCTTAATGTATAGTAATTGTCATATATTATAATAAGTGTAGTTATTCTGTAATTCAATTACATTATAAGTGTAGTTATTCTGTCATAAACCATTTCATTAGAACTGTCTTGACTCTTTTCTACCATTCCAATTGTGAACCCAGCTTTATGATGTGGTTAATATAGGAAAGGCCTCTGGGCACCTTGTATATCGATTGACTAAAATGGCCAACTATAATCGTGATATAAATAACTGATAAACCACCTAACGAGAAAAAATCACAAAGTCGTTTAGTTTGCAAATTAATTTTACATAAATCGAAAGACTAACCATCTTCAAACACAAAACAAACTCATGGAAGCTACATAAAGCATACACTGCAAAAAACCTTATCATGACTCTCAATTCTAACTTGAAATGGAAGGAGCATGTCAAAAAGAAAAAAATAACTTAACAAAAGTACCCAAAAATTGCCAATATATAGATTACAAATGAAATGAGGCCACTTGACCTGGTGAATTTACCAAATAAGTAGATTGGTTAAATCAATTATGGGAACCATTCTTTAAGTTACCAAAACAAATGAACATTTTATCAGCAATGTAAAAACTATTCTTGAAATAAAAATTGCTTAAGGAGAACTGTCTCAGTTGTAATAAATAAAAATTAAAAATATATATCTTAAGATTGTCAATGTCTACATAACAGATTAATAAGGTAAAACACGTCCAATATCTTTCTAAATTTCTTGATGACTTAACCGATACCTCAATATTTTTATTCGAGAATCTGTCCTAGATGTAAACCAACCTACAGCCTCTCGAGTGGTACTGACAACTAAGTTTTCTATAAGACAGCAGAACAGTACCTCCTCAAAGGAGTGTTTGATTATATTTAGAAATCCTATGTACTTGCTCTATGGTTCCATGTTGACTTCGGAATCCAAATTGATGGACCGGTATAACCTGACGCTCTTCTAATACTGGTTTAAGTTTAGTTGGAATCATTTGTTCGAAAAACTTCGATATTGTTGAAAGCATGCTTATTTTCCCCCGGTCTTTTGAATCATTGTGATTACGGAAATTTTCCATTTCTGAGGTATATAACCAGTTTGCATGATTGCGTTGAAGATGAATATTATTACTTTTAAACATTTATCAGGTAGTTCTCTTATCATTTTTCCCGTAATAAGATCATACCGCGTTGCTTTTTTCGGGCTTTTATGATTTTTTTTTTTACTTTTAATCCCTACAATCTTTTCTGGGGCCGAAGCTCATCCAACTCTTTCGCGGTTATTTTAACGTCCCACTTTACGCCAGCGAGGGCGCTGGCGCAGGAATACATATTCGCGATTTCTAAATATCCATCTGCGCAATGCATTGCTCCATGCCAGTCTGTATTGACATGGACGATGGTTTGGCCCATAGACTCTGCACTACAACAGGGGGTCATAGTTGTGTTCATCGTCATCACCGATCGTAATCACGAGATGAAAACTCCCTTTTGCAACCCTCCCCCGTTGGGATTCGAACCCGGTACCTACCGTCCCAAACACCGCAGCTTTAACCACTGCGCCAATTGCTCGGTTATATGATCCTTGATTGTATTCTTTATACTTTTCCACTTAAACTTAATTAGCTTGAAGGACAAATCATTATCCGTTTGCTGAGGTAAAAAAAAATTATTAGCATCTTGATCAGGTGTAAACACTTCCTTTAGATGAGCAGCGAAAGCTAATGCTTTTTCTTCATCGCTTCTTGCCCAATTTTCACTTGCCATTCTTAAAAAAAATCTCTTTTTCTTCTCTTCTTCTTTCTAAATTTTTCGTTGCCTTTTACAAAGAGTAATCTGTTCTTTTTTGCCTGTTCGGTTGCCGAGAGTTCACTTAAATAATTCTGTAAAGTCTAGTTTTGTTCTTTCTTCAGTGTAATTCTTAGAGTTATAATAGCGCGATTAAACTTCCTGTTTAATAAAGGAGATTTGGATTGTTGCCATTATTTTTCGTTTTTCTTGAGCAAGGTTCTGAATGTCTCGGGGCAGTTTATTAACTTTCTCTGTTATATTGAGGATATAGAATTTTTTATGCCAACTCTAAAACTTCGTTTAGCATTTTAGTAGCCTCTTCAATATCGGTTGGTATTTTAAGTGGAATATCTAAAGAAGTACCTTGTTCGACTAGCCTTCTATATTGGTCCCATTTAGTTCGCTTGTTTCCTACCCTTAGAACATTGGTGCTCAACATTACTATTACAAGTGAATGATTAGAGGGCAGATAGTAGCAGTTGGTTGCTTTAACATTGGTGCGTGCAATATCCTTCGTTAAGCAAAAGTCAATTAGATAAGGAATTTTTTTTTATCTGTTGTCCAGTATAGGGCGATGTTAGTCTTGACCCCCAGTTGATATGTTTAGCATTGTAATCTCCCCTTGCAATGAATTTATAACCAATTAGTTAAAATAATCTATGAACTGTGGTTTTTTTATAGCGTGTTTTGGAGGGCAGTATACTGCTGACATTACACAGTTTCCATACCACTCCTGCAGGAAGATGCTCGTTGATTGAATATGTTCTTTCTCGTATTTAATAAGTCTTACTTGTGTCTCAGATATTATTTCAATATTGTGCTCAATGAGGAATACTGGAACCTCGGCTTTGTGTTGTGCTAGGCCATTTGCATTTTATATTGTTATTTTAAGGATATTCATTTTTACGACTATCTGCATCATTATCCATGAAACTTTGCATCATATCGGTGAGCTTGTTTAATGCTAAAGAGATGTTTCCTTCATCAATATTTTGCATTTTTGGAGCAGTTCCTTTAAGGATACTACCATATGACACTCCATGATGTACGTTAATGGTTACGGTTGCGTTCTGATTTTCACCTTGAATGTTGATAGACGATACTTCTTTTTTATACATTTTTTTCTCTCGTTTGAGTACATTTTAAGCATTCACTGCTCTCCTCGTTGCCGTAGACTAATTCTTTGTTTTACTTACAATAAGCTTTATTATATGTTCGTATTCTTACCATTTAATGCACTGTATTGGCCCAGTTATTTTTCTGAGTTCCTCTATAATGTGATTTTTATATGCAGAAGATATTTCAAACTATATTTTCCATGCTTTTCTTTTGTTTTTTTTTTTTCAAACTAAAAGAGAAAGTTCAATTTTGACCAAAAGTTTTAAAAGAACGTGGCAAAAATAATATAATTAAAAAAATTTTTTTGACAAGATTAATCATGTTTTGATCTTATTTGGAATCTAGATCTCAAATTAAGAGAATAAGTAACTTTTTATCGAGGATGATTGAAGTCAAGTTAAATTAGCCACTTTGGTCGCTTTTCACTCTTTACATAAATGACGTTGTCAATTGGTTAAGACACATTGCCAATTTGTGATGACAACATTAAGATTTTCAGAAATAATAAAAGCACTTCAAATGTAATAGACTCCCAATATCGAATTCAAAGCAAGTAGCTTTACTATACTTGGTGTAAAGATCCGAATTTAATAATGATCGCTCATCTGTAAATAATTATTAGCTTTTTATTGATTATTTTATTGATATGTCGAATATACGTTTAGGGACTTAGGAATACATAATCTTTACCATGAATTTCTCGTTTCATATAAGCATATTGTGTGGTGCGTTTCTAAAGAAAGTTCAATGATCGGCAGCGTAAAAAAGTTTTCAAAGAGTTGTCATAATCGTTATGACAAATCCTTATGGCAATATTTATATTTATATATATATATATATATATATATATATATATATATATATATATATATATATATATATATATATATATATATATATTATATATATATATATATATATATATATATATATATATATATATATATATATATATATATATATATATATATATATATATATATACTCCTGTACGCTGCGTGTTAAAGATTTTCAAATTAAGTTTCCTTTCTATAGACAAAACTATAGGGCAAATTCTGAGCCAGTTCATAAATCAACTCCTTCCGTTAACATGTTTCGAGGGCCACAGTGAGATCATGTGCGATCACTTAGTAAACAGCATCGTTCCCTTCAAATCATCCAGATTGTAGTAATGAGTCTGTATATAATTGGGTTGGTTGGAGTACTTCCCAACCCCAGGGTTCTACAATTATTTTCCCATGAATGATCGTAACAAAAAAAAAAACATTTTTTTTTTGTAAATTAATCATGATCTAAATACATACGCAACACATGTATAGACGTGTACATATCGATCAAATTATTCATCAGTGCGCGCACACACTTCACTACACACAGTTACGACACTGTGAAATAAATCGTGCGATCAATTTACAATATATAATAGAATATTATTTATAAAATTATTCCATTTCTTTAGATTTATGAGAAAATTTTTAAATAAAAAAATATATATATATTAAGATCATTCGTATATTAAACGTATTACGATCGTGAGAGATCACGTTTTAAAAGAAAGAGAAAATTGTTCGTTCGTTTTGCAAAACTTGTTTACTCAATTTCAATTTCCTTTTAACATTTTTTTTTTTTATTTAATTTTTTTTTTATTTTGTAAGAAATAAAGCCACCTGTCTTCGGTTCCCACGATCACAAAATTTGTACGTTTTGTTGTTGTACGTTTTCTTGCTTGTTATTTATGTTTTGTGATCATGATCGTGTTACTTTTTGGAAATTTTTTTTTTTGTTTTTTTTTTGTAAATTCATTACGCGACGACTTGATGATGATGTAATTATTGGAACTTTAAATTTTGTTTTTAAAGTGTTATAAGGAAAACCAAATTAATTAATTTAAAATTAATAATTTTTATTTTTTATGTTTTTAAGAAAAATTATTATCACTTATCAGGTACATATCTTATAGAAAAATAAAATCTATATTTATATATAGGTATATATAAAAAATTTGTGTAACATTAATTTAATTGCACTAAAAAATATTATTCTAAACACAGTATGCGTTAAAGGGTTAACTCTATTAATATTATTATAGAAAAATAACTCTAATTAAAGCTAATTTAATTAATTATTTAGATTTATCGATTGGTTTTTGATTTTTTGTCAAATCTATATATGAAAAAGCTTTTTCTTACATGATTTATCACAGAAAGCTTTTATAAATATAATTCTATAAAAAGTATGAAAGCTTTTTTTTATTAAACTATACAAATAACATAAAATATTTTAAAATTTTGGAAGACAATTTGATTGTTCTTGGTTGCAAATTTACAAATTATATAATTATAAAAATTAAAAAAAAAAAAAAACTTTAAAAAATAACAAAACGAACTTGTTCACTTTATACTTAAAAAAAACACTTAATTAATTAATTAAAGCACATATTAGGTTCACTAAACTTAAAAAACTATACAAAAACTAAAATAATCCACATGATGCGAAGAGCGCGAAGACACACAAAATTTACCACGGACGCCAAACCAAATTCGAATCTTTCGGATCGATTAAATTTGGTGAAATTGGTGGTGTTTGCGACTGATGAACGTACTGATGTTGTATTTGTGGCGGTTGATGTTGTCCATTGTACTGTTGTTGTTGCATTTGTTGAAATTGTTGAGGAATTTGTGTACCATTGACGGGAAAATATTTTGGTCGTGCTTGCATTGGTACCACTTCTTTTAACGGTTGCATACCATCTAAACGGCGTACACACGAATTTAAATGTTTAATCAAATGTATTGTGGTACAATGATCGACACCGTCTAAGAAATGTGTTACTTCGTTGGCACAATGCTTGAATCCGGCACGAAATCGATCGACATACGTTTGGTCGGGTCGAACATTTAATTTATTCGAATGTTTTAATTTTTGGAGGTGGCGCACTGTTAATTCCAATATATCAGCTTTTTCTAATTTTGCGACATGTTCACCTTCCTGTAAATTGACATGGTAAAATATAAACATAATCATTAGTAAACTGGTAACAAAATAGTTTTGGTTGTTCTCGTTTAACTTACCGTTTGCAGAGCCACCATCATAATTTCTTTTAATTCGTCAAGACATCGATTGATTCGTGCCCGGCGTTTACGTTCCAACATTGGTTTCATAACTTTTCGGTATTGATACGTTCGCGAAACTGGTTCTGGTTCCGATTGTATTGGCTGATGATTTGGTGCCATTACGACGATTTATATATTATAATCTCTTATGCCGTAAAAATAAAAAATAAAAAAAAATTCTTAAGCTGCTGTCTTATCCAAGGGAATGCGTTAAATTGCTATAAAAATTGTAAATTACAGTTCTATATATAAAGAATTTTGAACGAGCGTCTAGAGTGGGATTAAAACTCCGCCTCTTTACGACGTAACCAACCAATCACCGATCGCACACTATTTCTATTTCATATTTTATGTTATTTGCTTTGTCGTCTTCGTTTATCCACTTATATAAATCTTTTTATATGAACGACGGCAAAACAACAACAACAACAACAGCACGAACCATGATGAATCGAAAAACCAAATAAATTTTCACACGAAATTTATTCATTCATAAAACTATACAAAACAAAAATTTTATGTTGAGGTTAGGTTAGTTATGTTGTGCGTGATGAAGTGAGATGGCATGATGGAAAATTTAAACGATATCATGATGGTATTATGTTGATTAATGATATGAATTTATTGTTGTTGTTGTTTTAGCTTTATGTTACGGAATTGGATTTGTTGTCTTTTGTGTTGGTATTGTCGTTTATATGATTTGATTATTGAAATGTCAATATATTATATAGTAAGGGGATGCAAAAGGGTTTTTGTTTTTATGTGATTTAAATTATAGTACCATGGCAGGCAATAGATGGCGTTAGTAGGGTAGTTTTTAAGAATTGAAGTCCTTTTTATCAGTCCTTTTTATCAGTAGTTGGTATTTTGTTGTCACCCTTCCGCACAATTTGTGATCGTACCTTGCGTCTGCAAAATCATCGAAATGCACGCAAAGTGAGTGCTTGTCATTGATTCAAGCTTAGTGACTTCATGTGAAATTTGTAGCGGTAAACTATTCCGTTTTATTAGAATTAAATTACCATCATTGCACTGAGTATTGTCATTTGTGAAACGACTATACATAAATGTTTCTTGCGTGACTTTAAGGTTTTGCAATATATGCATCCTTGTGTGTTTACCCGGGCCATTTCGATTTTAAATGCTCGAGGATTATGTAAATTTGTTGTTAGGCATTTAAAACTCCTTGACATCCTAGATTTGAATTATTTTATATCTTAAACGGCTTACCAGAACTTGTTCGTTCGACACATTTTTCAATAATGCGTTGAAGATAGACTTATTTGGGGACTGAGAAGTGAGTATATTCAAAAGAATCAATTATCGGAAGGAGGTGACCTTAGACGTTCGATTCTAAAACAATTAACGATAGTTTCAAAAAATTTGGACGATACAAGACAAAATGATAGCAATCCTAGTGTAATATTCAATTCTAATCCAAGTGAGGTATAGGAATAAAACATGCGATAAATGTGGAAGGAATCAATGTGACAAATTTTGTCTGGCTAAATCTTGGAGGTGCTTTTTTTTGTAACAAAAGGGGACATGTGAAAGAGCACATGTAGAAATAAAAAGAAAATCAATAATTTGGAAGAGGATGAAGTCGATGATGCATTATAAAATTTCTATTTAATTGGAATGGTTGTTTCGGAGAAAGTGGAACCTCATAAGGTTTTGTTAAAAATAAATGGGGTTCAGATAAAGGTAGAAGTAGATACTGGAGCATGTGCAAGTGTAATGGAGGAAAGTTTTTTTAATAAATATATTCCAAAATGCCTGTTCTTACATAGTCAAGTGATATGGATATCATATCAAAAGATGGAATTTTACCAAGCCCGGAGAAGGTAGCAAATTAGCCAATTTCTATAGAAAATTCGTTCCTATGATGGCATCGGAACTTTGGCCATTACACTAGCTAACTCAAAATGAAGTCAAGTATACTTGGAACCAAGCATGTGGTAACATTCTTTGTCATTATAATCGAACAAAGGAGATTTACTTATCGTGCGATGCAAGTGCGTTCGGCATTGATGCTGTTTTAATGCACTTTATAAATGGGTTTGAAAAGCCAAAAATTTTTGCATCCGTGACATACAGATGCAAATCGAATACAACGATGGGCTATAATCCTTTCAGGGTATAATTGTACAATTAAATATAAAGAAGGAAAGGACTTAGTGGTACCTGATGCATTGTCCAGGATGCCGTTAAAATACGAACGAAGTGGCGATGTAGATTTTCACTTAATCAAATTTCTGATGATGACGTTATTCCCATGTCATATGAAGATGTTGCTCGAAAAACAAAAGTAGATGTGAATTTGGCAAAAATGTTTACAAATATTCGAAATATATGGCCACATAGCGTGGATGATGAGCAGTAGAAAGTGGATGCATTATTTAGGGGAACAGAGTCGTTATACCTGTTAAATTACAAAACCACGATTGGAAGTTACTTCATCATGATGAACATCCGGGCATTTCACGTATGAAAATGTTAAGTAGATCTGTGTGGTGGTAGATCTGAATAGTGAAGGGGTGTGATATTTGTCAACGTGGGTAAAATATGAATGTGGATGAATTCAAAAATGAAGCACTATGGGTCAAAATAAAATCAAAATTGGTATAGATTGCACGCTGATTTTTTTCATTCGTAAAGGCCTCGCCAGTCGTTTGGACTACCACAAGAGCTATAGTAACCGACAATGGTCTCCCGTTCGGTTCTATACAATTTATAAAATTTTGTAGAAATAATGGAATTGCTCCATTAAAGAGTCCACCATATATACCTCAATGCAATGGTATTGCGGAACGAGCTGTCCAGAGTGTTAAAAGAAGTTTGCTGAAGTATTTGCCGCAAAATGGGCAATATTCTAGAGCAGAAATACAACGGGTATTAAATAATGTTTTAATAAATTATCGCACTACACCGACAGCAGTACAACGGGAATCCTCAGCCAATTTGTTGTTAAAGCATGACCCAAGAGCCCAGCCTTTCACAACTAAAACCACACTTTGGAACCACAATTAAAAAGATGAAATGGGAGCCAATATATGATAAGGCAAGGGAATCAAATCAACATTTTGCATCAAAACCAGTTAAGGCAGCGAGATGCAGTGAAAGTTGATGACATTCCAGTGCCAGAACTAACAGTGCAAGACGCCGATAGTGCATTAGCTGTTTTACTTTTAACTTCCGGCCTTGAATCGGTTCATTCAATTTAATATACTGGTAATTTGTAAATTTTTGTGCCAACGCACCCAAAAGTGTTGTTTAAGAGCTACTTCCATATTTGGTAATATTTTTTTCTGTGAAATCTACCTCAGGAATATCCGTAAGGACTCATCGATTAAGAAAATGAGCTGGAATAAGCGCATCAATTCCTTCAGCTGTGTTAACGTAAAGTGGTCTCGAATCGAGTATCAATTCACTAAAAACCCATCATAACAATATCTTTGCTGATTTTACGGCTACTTCCCAAATATCACCCATGTATGGAGCTGCTGGTGGATTAAACTTCTAATCTGAACTTCTAAGTAAAAAGGAAGAAAACATATATCATTTCTCTTAGTAAATTGGAACAGATCTGTGAGTTTATTTTTTGCCCCAACAAAATTGGTTGATTTGTCACTTAATATGGTGAGAAAAACTCCGCGCCTTGCGATAAATCTTTTGAAAACGCCGAGAAAGTTATCCGTTGACAGACTGGCAGCTATTTCTACACGTGAATTGCCTTAGTGCTTAAGCAAAAATGCAAATCTAACCCTTTATTGGTAGATGAACTCTCTTTCGTCCTACATGCAGTTTAAATGGTCCATACAGTAGTCGACTCCAACTTGATGAAATGGGTGAGTAAAAGTAACTCTTTTTGCAGGTAAGTTGCCATTATTTGCTGTTTCCGTCTTGAGCGTTGATTTGCCTAATAGATCCTTGCATCGGATGATCTAAAATTTTATACAAATCACATTCATTAACAACCTGACTCCTATACATGATGGTGCAAGTGATGCAAATCTAGTATGATGGACATGGCTAAAACTGTGTTTGGCAAAATAATAGAGTGCTTCAAATTATATTCTCCAACCCGAATTAAACCGTTATCATCTATAAATGGATTTAATGTTAATAATGTACTCCTCTTTGCAACTCGTTACCTTGTACATATGTTCTGCGGTAATTAATTCTTCCTTGGAAATATTTCCTTGCAATGGTCTTGTCTTATTTATTCTTGCGTCGATGTTATTTTTGTATCTTAGTATCATAGCAAATACCTTGAACGCCTTATATACCTTATACGCCTTACACATAGCCGCATATGGTCTATCGCTGGCATCACTGAACCCATGCAAAATGTCTCCCATTACAACAAACTCATTTGCTGTCTAAATCTGATCAGGATGTCCATCAACGGAGGTCGAACTACTGGACCAACCATTAAGATATCGTTTAACGGTAAATAATATTTCTTGAGATCTGGTAGTTCTTTGACTAACTATGCATATGCCCTAATGATTCGTATTCTTTCATAAATTGTGTGTACATATGACAAAACTCTACATATTTTCGAAAGCGTCTCTCTATGGGTCTTAGTCTACTGATTGCAAAATTGTACGAAGATCCCAATTGTGAAGGTGATTGGCGAAATGTCAGTCTAACCGTGAATCTATAAGCTTAATCTCGTATTATTGTCTTACTGAACAAAATCTCGCATTACTCCTCTTCGTCTGTGGTTTTATTTACCCTTAGGAATCTTTTTGACTTCCCAGGACCGTTGAAAACTGTAATTAATGTCAAAAATAACATTGAAGTTTTGAACAATAGCATTATCATCTGGTGGTTTTCTAGCCTGCAAAAATATTTAAATTATTCCCTTAACCACCTGTACCACCAAAATTAATAATACAGAACTTATTTGCTTCGCCCTTATTGTTTTAGCCTTTGCATAAGTGCAATAGAAGTTGAACCGTGACTGAATCTTCAAAAACGATTTCAACGCACAAACAAGAATTGAAAACGGGACATTCAGCACCTCAATATTCAGGAAATACAGACACAAACCTCCAACACAAAATGCACAAAAAATATCAACTTCATAACCAGCTTAACTATCATAATCAACCTATCAACCACGGCAAGGCATTATACCACAAAGTTGTCAACAACAACCCGGCTATCAACAACATCTCAATTATAAAAAACAAACAAAACTTCAATATAGCCATCTTGATCTTGTTTTTGATCCGCAGGCACCAACACAATGGTTATAGTCCTACCAAAAACATGATGAAGGCCAATCAACAACATACACCAAATGTCACTCTGGACGAAAATAATGTTGAACCGACTTCAAAAATAACTACTATATATGCTAACTCGTAGACAAAGAAGTCTTCTTTGTCTGTGCTACTACTTCAATGGCGCCTAGAAATACAGAAAACAGCAGCCAATATTGGTATAATACATCATTTTTATCATTAAATTTAACAGTTAAAAATTTAAATGTTACATCGAGGATCGTTCAACTAGCATCAAAGCCAACCACAATGCAACCAGCTGGACATGAAACAAAGCTGTCTTTAGTCATCGTTTGCATTAGTGTTAGAGACGCATAAATTAGAGTCGCAGCAGCCAATGGCACAATACTCAACAATTATGTGACAAATTCTAGCTGTATCTATGTTTAAATCAATATCAAATGGCATATGTTGCCTCAAAAAATAATAAAGCTCCAATATCAATGATTAAAACCAACAGTTTTTACGCAGGTCATTGCTGGCCTATATGGCATTAACATTCTGGCTCCATCGGATTCAAGACCGAGTATGTTTTTTTATATTTTAATCTATATGCGATCTATTTTGGGGCCGAAACTCTCTATACTCTTTCGCGGTTTTTTTAATGTCCGACTTTACATAGTCGCCAGCCAAATCAAGGCTGCATGAATACAGGTTCGCTTTAAAAATCCATCTAAATATTACATTGTTCTAGCCAGCCTATACTGGCGTTGACAATGGTTCGGCCATGGATTCTGCACTCAAACAGCAAATTATATTTGTTTTCGTCGTCATCAGCGATTGCGATTTGATAAAAAATCCCTTTTTCAACCTTTCTCCAATTGCTCTCACTCGAAGAAGGCAATCGTTCTCTACCTTGAAGAGCCATCGTTGCCAAAAGCGCCCTTCGCACCTGCCAAATTGCAACTCTCCTCTCAGAGATCACTGCACCATCCATTTAGGATTAGTCCACTGAACGTGACCCAGCCAGTGTACTTGCTGTCCTTTTATTTAATGATTAGAGGTCCTCTGAACTTTCCAGGTCCAAATAATTGGTTTAAAATTTCTTTAAATGAGCACACCAGACTCTAACATTTCAGTTTGGTAGTACTTATGACTACTTTCAAAAACTAGGAAGCTAAATTAAGAAAGGTCAGCCGAACCAAGTTATCCAGATAACTGATAAGTACCAAAAATTGACCACCATGCGTCACCAATATATTCTCTTGTGTGCTTGTGTGTGTGAATGTCTTTTCCATTTATATATTTAGTTTTATAAGCTCAACACTTGAGTCAATATAGCCATAAATTTTTTAACATTTTTGTTTATGGCAATTTAATTTTTTACTCTTTGATATTGTATAATTTTTTAATATATTTAAATTTTTGCAATGTTAATTCTTTTTGAAGTTTTTTACAAAAATTTCATATTTTATTAAGCATTGAGCCTGAGCTCCCATTTTATATAGGGACAGGGGCTCTAATTTTGTATCTCTATAATGATAATATATGGACGGCATTTTTATTATTTCCTACGTCCTTTTTGTAAAATTTAATTTTTGATAAGTAATCTTTGATTTTTGAATTTGTAAAAAAAAAAAATGTTTTTCAATAAAGGAAATTTTGTTTAAAAAAAAAAAAAATATATTCTCTTGTACCTCAATGTAAAAGTTACGCCATAGGTGCTAAACAAAATTCGTACATAAATCCGGTGGTTTTTCAACCCCAGATAACATACCATATATAAAACTGACACAATAAGCAAACTATTGACCTCATGCGCACTCCTAATTAAATATATGCGCAATAAATCACGCAGTTCCAAAATGGTATGGTTTTATTTTTAAATAAATTTTAATTCCCACATACTCATACGATACAAGTGTAAAAATTTTTTTTAACTCGCGCGTTATATAGGATCTAATTTCAAAATATTTTTTTAAATTTTTTATGTAAATTATGAATAAGTGTCACAGTATATAGTACATGTGTATTAAATGCAAAAGCATATTGAACTAAATACGAAGTGGAACGAACTCTAAGCATTTTTTATATTATGTGATTCATGAAAATGAGGTTAAAATAGTTCGATCAAAGTCAAGATAACTTTATCAAACATTTATATGAACCATACTGAAAATTAAGTAGCGGGACAGTCTCTACAAAATTTAGATGAACGATATAATACCATGGATCAGATAGTCAAGATAGTCAAGATAGTCAAGATAGTCAAGATAGTCAAGATAGTCAAGATAGTCAAGATAGTCAAGATAGTCAAGATAGTCAAGATAGTCAAGATAGTCAAGATAGTCAAGATAGTCAAGATAGTCAAGATAGTCAAGATAGTCAAGATAGTCAAGATAGTCAAGATAGTCAAGATAGTCAAGATAGTCAAGATAGTCAAGATAGTCAAGATAGTCAAGATAGTCAAGATAGTCAAGATAGTCAAGATAGTCAAGATAGTCAAGATAGTCAAGATAGTCAAGATAGTCAAGATAGTCAAGATAGTCAAGATAGTCAAGATAGTCAAGATAGTCAAGATAGTCAAGATAGTCAAGATAGTCAAGATAGTCAAGATAGTCAAGATAGTCAAGATAGTCAAGATAGTCAAGATAGTCAAGATAGTCAAGATAGTCAAGATAGTCAAGATAGTCAAGATAGTCAAGATAGTCAAGATAGTCAAGATAGTCAAGATAGTCAAGATAGTCAAGATAGTCAAGATAGTCAAGATAGTCAAGATAGTCAAGATAGTCAAGATAGTCAAGATAGTCAAGATAGTCAAGATAGTCAAGATAGTCAAGATAGTCAAGATAGTCAAGATAGTCAAGATAGTCAAGATAGTCAAGATAGTCAAGATAGTCAAGATAATCAAGATAGTCAAGATAGTGGGAAAATATTAGGATGCTTCCTATCTATATTCTTTCCTTATAAAAGGGTTCGGAGAGAAAGGACCACCGATAATAAAAAGGTAACTATATTTTGAGTGCCAAGATCATCCAAATTGTTGTAGAATGTGTCTATATTTTTGGGTTGGTACACATCAAGTGATTGACAGGTTGGCTAGTTACAAACGTAAACGAAAATTACATATACAATTATCAACTGCTTTGAAATCTAAAAATCCTTTTTCATCTGGGGCTCAAGGAGAAAATCAACACCATGATTCACCACTTGTAAACAATTTATAGTCTTGGTATTGTTCGATCAAACATGCCTGGGGTTCTAAACGAATGCATGTTCCACGTACCAATTCTAAACTGCATGTCCGTTAATAAGCGTGGGTTTGGTATAATTTTGGCCATATCCATATTTTATTTTGTAGCAATTTTTAACAATTACAAATAACATAACTAACTGGTACACATTTAGAGACTAATTTTAACTTATTTAGGGACTACTTTAGGAACGAAAAAAGAATTGGAAGAAAAGTATAGCTATTTGTTGCAGATGTGCAACAGGGAGCAGAAAAAAGTACACCACCAGCGAATATAATCAACCAAGTAAAAGTAACAAACTATCCAAGAGAAATAATAGGGTCAAAATGAAAAGAAGAGTTCCCAGGACATGGCAAGTGTCAAGATATCCAGGTGATACAAAAATTTTTCTTTAGTAGATTTCTCGGCCATTTAACTGTTGTTAAAACACACAAGACCCCAATTGTATGACCACTAAAAATGCATGATGGTAAGTGGGTTGGAAACTTTGAGCTGAAAGCTGCTATATTCGCCAAGCACCTGTCGAATAATTTTGAAAGCACACCACAAAGCATATATCTGAGACAAACCAAACTTTTTTCATAGAAAAAGAGGACGAACAACAAATTCTTTTTGTTACCCAAAATAAACTAAAGAATATCAACCTTTGAACAAAAAAGCCTTTTTATTAGTAGAATAAAATGAATTGCCAAATAAGGCTGTTCAAAAGTACGGTCTTAAAGCTGCTGAAGAGGCAACAAAAACCAGTAGCAAACATCTCTGGTTATCAATTAGCACAAATAATTACCATAAAATCACCGATAGAATGCAGGGCTCATCCATAGGTGCAGATGGTGCAGTAAAACCGGGTGTCAAAAATTATGTCAGTAGGTTATATTTTTTAAAATGTATCTGAGTACGGCGGAAACATGTAAGCTACTTAAAAGAGATTTGCGACGGCTTTGAATATGACACTACTGTGCAGCACTTAAGCCATATACAAAAAAATTGCATTACTTTGTTTCATTATTTTGGTCTCAGGAGTACAGTTTAAGTTTAGGTTTTTGACACTGTTTAAAGTGTATCTGTATTCTATGCTAATTCAGTTTTTAGGTGGAAAATTTTTAAAACTCACAACCTATAATGTGAAACTGAGTGGAAAATAGAAAAATATTACATTTGGTTAAACTTAAAAAGTTTCGTTAAGTTAACTTAACGGAAATTTGTTAAAAAAGCAGATAAGAGTTACTAAAATTCCAATAATTGTTTAATAAAATGTTTAATCGACATTGATAATTTTTGTTAATTTAGTTTCGTTAAGTTCGATTTTAGATCACTCATATCTGAATGGCACAAATACAAAATACATTACAATCTAAACTTAAACTGTGAAAACTTAAGGAGCCTTCTAAGTTTAAAATGATAACCTATCAATTTCTTAAGTTCTTCTTTAGGTTACTTGAATCATTGAATCACGCTATAAAATTAAATATGAAAATTGTTTCGTTAAGTTTTTCAATGTTTAATTAAAATGTTAATTTACAATGATATTTTCAATTGCCATTAAAAGCCATCACTAGCTTCATAAACACGTTTAAATTACACGTTTAACATCTTTAACTATCTTAACAGCTATTATCACTTTTAAGTGGTGGAAACTTTACGAACTCCAATAAGTAAACATACATATGTTTTTCACATCTATAAATAAACATACATGAAATCTAAAAAGTGATTTGGACCCACAACTCAGTAATTTATTTTCAAAAACTTGTGAGATGAATTTTTAAGGCGCTTCGTTAAATATTCGTTAAGTTATTTGAGTACAATTTAATTAATTTTAATTTTTAATTTTAATTTTATAATTAAAATAAAATAAAAATTAGTCGTATTGGTTCGTTCTAGAAAAATTTCGTCAAGTTAACTTAACGAAAAAGAGTTTTTTGGAAGTAAGCAACGGTGAATGGTTCAAATAAACTACTAATGATATAAATAACCCTTGATTTAACTATATTGTTTAAATTGCTAATTTTCTATAGGTTATTTTCGTTAAGTTCATTTTTGAATCGTTTTGAATTTTTAGTCCATAACGAAATAAGTTTACAGATATTGATATCACACTGATATGATACAACTGTCAATTTATCTTAAATTAGGCCTCCCGAGTAATAGCACTTTGATGTAAAAATTTATCAAAAAATTACCAACGCAATGAACTATAAAAATTAATAATTTGAAGTTTCATATTATTTCGATCAATAATTTTAATTTATACCTTTTAAAAAAATTTACTATTTCGTTAAATACTCGTTAATATCTTTGATCACAGTTAAAAAAATATTTCTTACTTTTTAAAAAACGTTACAGTCAAAATAAAAAAAAAATATTTCGTTGGGTTGTTAAACTGAAAATGTTCGTTAAGTTAACTTAATGAAAACGTGTCAAAAAAACTAAAACTGAATAAGTTTCTGAATGGCTATAATAATTGTTGAATTAAGTAAAGATTAAATTGATAATTTTCGTTCAGTTATTGATGCGTTGTTTAGATGTGTTTCAACCGTTAATTTTGCATTTATTTGATATATATATATATATATATATATATATATATATATATATATATATATATATATATATATACATATATATATATATATATATATATATATATATATATATATATATGTATATATATATATATATATATATATATATATATATATATATATATATATATAAACACATATATATATATATATATATATATATATATATATATATATATATATATATATATATATATAATCAGTGAAGCACTCAAAGGTAAATCTAATTTTGTGCATTGATACTGAATTATAAGGCTTTAGCTACAATCAGTTATTTAATTTTCTATTATAGCATTTCTGTATGTTTAAAATTAGTTTTGAGGATTATGTCCCAGTAGAAAACTTCAATAAAAATGTCGCATTAAACATCTTACCTACGATGGGAGCGGATTTTTGTTTGGGGCGCCACTTTTAGGAATTATACCAGGTGAAAGCTAGTTTAGCGCCGGCCCTGATAGAATGGAAAGTTAAATTGTCATAGAGAAGCTAAAGGACAATAAAACTGCTGGAACTAACAACATAACTCCTAAAGTCAATACATCTATTTCAAACACTCTAGCATCAATAATATAAGAAATAGCGGACTCTGGGAAATACCACATAAAAGAAAAAAAGGCAATCCCCAAGAACCAACAATAGAAAAGGAGTAATGATCATTCTTAAAAGAATCCCACCTACAATCAATGTTTAAGTAAGAAACAAACCAACAATAGTTTCCTACCCTGAAGAACAATGATGCCATTAAACCACAAGGCAAGAGAAAAGTGAAAAAACCAGCGATGGCTGGAAGAAAAAGAACTGTGGTAGCAGAAGCGATATAAAATTGGCAAATAACGAGTAAAACTAAAAGCTCTAAAACAACGTAATAATTAGGTGATGCCCTATTATCCTAAATTAAAGATAAACAACGAAAGACCCTGAAACTAAACAATTAAATGCGATCTCATTTGAACTTGAAGCTCATATTTTATTCAAAATCACTATAATAATAATGCGCAAAAAAGTTCACGTTGCCATTACAGTAGTAAACGTTAATTTTTCAATCCCATACTAGCTATACGATACAATTTTTATTTTTATTTAAACACGCTTTAAAGTGTCCCATGTCATAATATAATAAATAATATATTCACTCATTATAATGTCAGAAAACTTGCGCACATTGAACTGCTAATATAGAGTAGTATATTTAATAGTGTAACGACATCTATGCGCAAAATAAAATTTACATGAGTAGTAAACATAAAATATTCTCAAGTATATCAACTTTCCGGTTCAAGGAAATCTATATATACCCGCAATGTAAGTATAATATGTCAATGAACTTATACCATATATAAATTTACATTTAGATTAGTGATCACTTATATATAGTAGTCGAGCGTATATAGATCAAAAAGAAAATGTCGCGTACATCAATTCAATTTTCTAATCCTATCCTCGTTGCGATACTAATATATAATAAATTATACCCTAATTAAAAATCCAAACATCAATCATCTATTTACCAATTTTAAAAGCAACCGACCCAAGCTTCTATAATATATCGAGTCGTCGTACGTACATAATAAATAAATAAGAAAATTGGTAACAGGACATCAAGTCAAACACACGATATAAAACCTTTTATGCTTCCTCATCTTAAATTTCTTATCTTATGTTTCGTCTTCTTCTACTTCTTCTTCTTCGACATATAATTTTATTTTTTTGTTAATTTATCGTCTTGTGCTGTTATAATGAACGTAAATCCACTTCACGTCGAATACAATTTTCCCTATTCAAATTTAAATCTCATCTGTCATCTTTCGGTATACATAAGATACATATATACTCGCATATATGTAGTATAACGTACGAACGACCGACGACAACAACAACAACACTAAACAACAGCATAAACCATAAAAATGTATAACAACATATGTGGCTCGTGGGAAAAGACGACTTATATATTTTCTTCTGTGTACACAAATTTTAATGTTGCTCAAAAGCAAAAAACTTAAATTCCCACACAATTTCTTTTATATCGTCGTCGTTGTTGTCGTTATTTTCAATTTTTTTTTTTGTGCATTCATCATAATATCAAACAACATAAAGAAAACTGAAACGATCTACAACAACAACTACAACAATGTACAGTATGTTAGGTGAATACAACGAACTTGAAATCAACCAACTGTATTTGAGAAAAAAAAAAGAACAAGAAATTCAAAAACAATAAACAGTTGTTTCTTCATCATCTTCTTCGTCTTCTTCTTTTCAATAATTTCATTTTATTATGTTGGTTGCACTGAATTGGATCCAGCCAACAGTCATGCGTACGTTTATAGGATAAATTCACCCTTCTTCATATCTTGTTTTTTTTTTTTTTTTTTTTTGGTAAAGTTTCTTTCGTTTTGTTACATACGATGACATGAATAGAAGGGATGTAAAGGTATCCCTTATTAAAATTCTATTATGCACGTATTTGGCATACCTTCATGCATGACATTTATGTCTAATTATATGATTATGGATAAATCCCCGGGTGGACCCTATATATTACATTATGCATAAAATCATGGGAATTTTTTTATTTTTCAAAAAATTGCGACACATCACGTTGGGTATATACAATTATTCTGTATACAGACTGTGTTCACTGTGACGATGCGTGTCAGACTCTATGCTGGGATATAATTTATATAATAGACATGAGAATGACTTGTGGACGGTCGTGTGATCGAATTGTTTTGTATTCGTACATTTTTTTTGATTTAAGTTTTTATTTTATCATTTTTATCGAATTTGGTTACCGGGTGAGATATTAAGAATGAAACAAGTGGATAACATCAGAACAATAGGATTGGAATCACATTATGTTGGACACTAGACTAATCTACACTAGACCTTCCTAGAATTTCCAGTGCTGGCAAAATTTCTACAGCAGTACTAATCGGTTTTACAGAACGTGGTTGGCTCTTACCGAATAAAAAATCAGGCACCATCACTTGATGGAGCTTGAAATCCGTTTTGTGCAAGACAAACGAAGCTCTTCGAAAGAAAAAGATAAACCGTTTTCTACCTCGATAAACGATAGTCGTTCTCGTATGCTCCCCCTGAAAGCTAGGTAAACTTCCATCTGGTTTGATTTCTTTGATTTGATAATTCCGATTACTACCCCTTTTTTCCCCTTTATTATATTATTATATTATTATATTATTATATTATTAATATTATAATATAAAATATAAAATATAAATCCCAACTCTTGTAAACAAATTTTTTGATCAATTGAAGTCTACTATAGTGACAAAAAAAAACTTACCTTGGAAGAGTGTGGGAAATAATTTATCCAAAATACCATACGTGATGGTTTAGGTTGTTTTAAAGTTAATCTGCCTCTGAAGAGGCAGAGGGAGTATAAATTCTTTGAACACACGTAGAAAGTAAACAAACACGAAATTCACAAACGCAAATATTTTCTGCCCCATCACTTAATCACTGTGCTATTAAGCCCAAAAGCACGTTAACTAATAAGTTACGCGTCGTCTTTGACACTTCTGATAACACGACTTCGGGCAGTTCGTTAAATTCAAAAGAATATTTTTCCATTTTGTTTCGTTTCCGATCTCATTGCTTTGCGCTAACTGCATATATGTCAAACATGTATCGAAAAGTCAATTTTCATGAGGAGCAATCCACCTTGCAATGAATTTTGTGGATATATAGTCTAACCGAACCACTCGATGCATTTCGTTTAAAAACTTTTATTAATGGAAAGCCAGCCCCTTACTTAGTTTTGCTGGACAGTCTCTGAAATTGTTTTAAATTGGATGGCGGCTTATCCATATAATTGGACTTTTTTTGTTTTAAATCAGTTGTCTACAATTCAGCGTTTGTGTATTGGGTAAAGCTGTAACCATACCTAACACCATTCAGCGGACCAAAGTGTTTATACGATATAAATATCAATGCATGAGTGTCGAAATAATCCCGATATTGATGAAGTATCAGAAAGGAGAAAGATTAATGCCATGATGTCCATTTCAACCAAACCAAAGGAAAGTTTGGTCCCGTCGTGTAAATTTATGAATTTATTCCAAAGGCTTCGTTGCGTGTTTGCGTCCGTTTATCGTTTCAGTGACATGAACTTAAAATGCAAAGTGCCCAGTTTCGGCGACGTGTCTACATGTACGCCTGAAGAGTTTAACCGATCGCAAAGGTTTATCATTTATATTGTGCAGCATGATGTTCTTTGCATGGATGTCAAATGCCTTTCCAAAAATAAGCCGATACAGCAAAAAACTATTCTAAAAGGGTTAAGCCTATTCAAAAATGATCATTACCTTGTACTAAGTAAATTGTACTAAGTAAATTGTTACTATTCTTAATTGTTAGAAGCATATTCAATAATGAGTTAAGAAGCTCGAACAGTTGCAGACAGGTGCCAATTCGAAATACTTTTGGTATTATACTTAATCAGTTTGGTCTTTAGGATCTATATGTAAAATGCCAAACCTCAAAGAGCTAAAAAATACACTGACCTGATAAATAATTATGGAACTATTGTAACCTTACCTTCCAAAAAATCGAGAATCGTCCAGAAATTGGTTTTGTAAGAGAAAAAGTTGAGTCTATCCTTATATGTACTCCCAGTTTTGATATTAAATCCTCGTTGATTACTCTACTAATATCTTTTAACTAGAAAAAGTAAGGTTAAGGTTAATAATATCCCTAATATTTGTTAATTCGAATAGTTTATGTAAAAAAAAATACAAACATCGGACATGACCTTAAAACAACCTTGAAAATAAAACTAATTTTGTTTATTAATACATTTTGTTTTTAAATTGAATATTGGATCACCGTAAATAAGTCACCCGATATATAAAGACGAATTCTAATTAATTTATTTATAGTTTTTATTTATTTATTTTCCCACTGTATGAATTGTTTTGATTGGAACGTGATAGTTTTTAATTACTGTACTATAAAATAAAAATTATACGACGAGAAGAATTAAATTAAATGTATAAGGTGTGAATTTACAGTTCACACGATTCATAGAATTGTGTCTTACCTTACTTTTGGAATTTAGGTATAGGTTAAAAGTATGGTTGTGGGTTTTTAACGTCTGCATAATGATATACCACATAGTATATACAATGGTTGTTTTGTTCGTTGGTGACTATGATGGGTGTAAGTAAATAAATAAATCTTTAGACATGCGATATGGTTATGACTTAATCTTATATATGACTGTTGTTCATCTGTGAATTGATGATAGGTGTAACCATTCTTTTGTATTTATCATTTTGATGTCGAAACCACTTCAAAAATGAGGAAGAATTTGCTGCAATGTACAAAAATTTCATGTCAGAGTATATCAGTTTGCGGCACATGAAAGCTGTCATTGAAAACCAATGTAATTGAGTCTATCTACCGCATCACGATTCGACTTCGATAGATCCGCAAAAGCCACAAAGGGAACTTCGTTAAACGACTGTCTTTCTACAGAACAATCAACACTATATGAAATATTGTGCCATTTCAGAACATATAATGTGTTAATGGCAGAAGAGGATACAAAATATCAGTGGATATTGTGGCAAGATTCAACAGACAAACAATTTATAACATATATGAACTCGAAACAATGGTTTATGGCAGGGCCAGTGCAACTTACCTCGCAGTAAACGAGGCAGCATCTAAATTCCAAAATGAATTCTCAGAGACAGTAGACCACATCAGAAATAACTTCTACGTTGCGGACCTGATGACAGCAACCTGATGAAAGAGCAATATAAATACCATACTCTTAAACTCTGGATTCCAGCTAAGGAAGTGTTATCAAACGAAGAGTCAATCATAATAAATAGTAGCCAATCTACCAAAGAAATGAATAACTTAGAAATAGAGGAATCCACCTCAGTCAAAGTATTAGGTTGGCACTGGAATTCGACAAAAGACTGTTTTCAATTTAAAGTGAATCTCAATGAACGTCCTATTTTTACAAAACGAGGAATGTTATCAGAACAAGCCGTCTCTTTGATCCATTTGGTTGGCTAGCACTGATCACCATTAGCATTAAAATCTTGTTCCAGATAACATGGACTAAAAATCTAAATTGGGATGATCAATTACCCCCTGATTCCGAAACTCAATGGCAGATTTTAAGATGCGTCTAGATATGCCTAGTCAGCAGTAGTGTACGGCAACATAACCAAACCAAATAGATATTCGATTGTCAGATTATTATCGGTAAAAACAAAAGTAGCGCCAGTTAAGCAAATGTCCATTCCTCGATTGGAACTCTGTGGCACAGAATCCTCAATAAATTACTATTAACCGTCAAACAATTTCTAAGAACCGAAATCACGGAAATCACTATGTGGACTAAGCTGGTTGTCTGCACCACCAATAAAATGGAACACGTTTGTGGGCAACAAAACGGAAGAAATACTAACAATTATGAATAGATCGCAATGCAGGCAGGTAGATTCAAACGACAACCAAGCAGACTACTCCTCAAGAAGGATGGAACCGATAAAGATTGCATATTGTAGTTTGTGGGTAGAATGGACCAGACTGGTTAGTCAATCGTGCTAGTTGATCAAGGAATCACGAAGAATCAACCAGGATTGAAGAAAAGCATGGGAAGTTCCACCTTCAAGTAAGATTAAAAATCTCAAACCCTTTCTTGACTCAACCGGATCACTCCGCGTTAGGGGGAGAATTACAAATGTATCAGTTACCTACACAATCAAATATCTGTTAATATTACCAGCGACAACCCGACTCACCGAGTTGATCGTAGCTGAGCACCACTTACGTTATCTGCACCATATATAGTGGATTTTAGGTGGCCGACAACTAGTAAGAAAGATCAAAGGACAAAACTTAAATCAAATGATGGGTTACCTTCCACTCCCTAGAGTAGAACTGGTGAGATCGTTCTGGAAGGTTAGAGACGATTATGCAGGGCCTTTTCAAACCCGCCTAGTTAAAGCACGAGGAAGAATAACGTAAAAAAGTTATATATGTACCGAGCAATTGGCGCATTGGTAAAAGCTTCGGTGTTTGGGACGGGAGGTACCGGGTTCAAATCCCAACGAGAGAGGGTGTTTTCATCATCGGATTACGATCGGTGATTAAGATGAACACAACTATTAGAAGTGAACACAACTATTAGAACTATACGATCGAAGTTAAGATGAACCCCCTATTAGAGTGCAGAATCCATTGGCCGAACCATCGGTCACGCCAGTACAGGCTGCCTGAAGCAATGCAATGTGCAGATGGATTTAAAAGCGCACCTGTATTCATGCGTCCTCGATTTGGCTGGTGACGGCGTAAGGTAGGACGTTTAAAATTAACCAAGAAAGAGCTTCGGCCCCAGAAAAGATTGCAGGGTTCAAAACACACATACAATTTTGATGGACTTTGAAAATATTTTAATTTTGCCCAGAATTTTTACAATTTTTAAAGGGTTAACCATGATTATATGTTCTTGGTTGAAAAATGTTCGGTTTTTGGTCTAAATTAACTTTTCATGAGTTAACCATTTTCAGAGCTTTGACAGTTTTCGACAGCCAAACAGTAATTCTGAGTTTCAGTTAAATCTAGGAAGTCTTGCAGCTTTCATTTTGAAAAAAAAGTATAGGTCCAAGATTAAGCCAGGCTTCCCACTTGGATAACCCAAATAAATTGCTACCCAGTACACTAAATCATCAGGTCTAAAATTTTAAAAGTATGATCGCACTCATAAAAAGGCGACATTGAAACCTCTTCCTAATATAAACAAGCTTGTTGCAGTTTGAAACTGTAAATGCTCCAGACAAAACCGCAACCATTTTATAATTTATGAAAAAAAGTTGTGTATCAGTTTCAACTCTAAAGTAACATCTTTCGAAGTGCATTTGAAATTTTTTGGATACTCCTAAAGCAAAACAGTTCACGATAAAATGCCTAAGGTAAATCGATCATTTTTCGATGAATAAATATTTGATAAAATATCAGAATTTAGAGATTGTTTTAGAAAATCTGGTCGCAATTTTATGAGTGATAACAAAATCAGTTAAGTGCATTTCTTTTATTGCTGTCTCTAATAGGCATACGGTATATTCGGCATTTCTGAAAACCACTTTAAATGTTTCAAAGACGTTAATCTATGTCACAACTTGGCATTTTAGGGCTTGTTTTATTATGCTATTTGCTTATTCTGCTTATCTTGAATTCTTGTCTATATCTGTAAATTATTTCGCGAGACAGCGAAAATTTGACGCGCACCAGAGCTACTAAGATAAAGTGCGTTCAAAAAAATAATGTTGGATGGTACCTTACCGCATATTTTTTATTTTTGGTTTTATTTTTAAATCTAGAAGCCTTTCTTTTCGTCTTTTATTTTTTTAGTATCAAAATAAATGACTATCATTCTTTAGTTATATAATAATTCCTTTTAAGAGATGTGATGTGATTCATTTTTAATTATTTCAAAATAAAATACATTCAATTTATAATGTTAATTTATGATTAAAAAAATAATAAAATAACGAGTTTTTCAAATGAAAAATATGCTTACATGGTTTTCATGCATACGGTTTGTGTAATGGAAGCGCTAATCAAACAAGGAGTTGATATCAAATAAAATATTAAGAATTAAGAATTAAGAATTTAAGAAGGTATTAAGAATTTCCATAATCTCCAATCGAGGGCTGAAACAAATCCGCATTGTAAAAAAACAGACATAGGTTTAACAAAAATTTAGTGTCAATATATGAACTGGTGTGGTTGGTAAGAAATTATTTGGGCCAGTTAAGCTTTATAGATCAGTAAACAGTTTGTATAATCTAGAGTTCTATTTACCAACATGATGGTGTTCCTACTCATTTTCGGCATATATATATATATATATATATATATATATATATATATATATATATATATATATATATATATATATATATATATATATATATATAAATTATAATTCAAGTTTAACTCAAAATTACTAATAACGTTAGAAGAGGCAAAATTTGCAGCTTCAGTGGTTTGGTTTCGAGCTAATGAGAGTCCGATACCCGAAATAAATTAAGACTTAAACATTTTCGTAGTTTGGTCGCTAGATGTTCATCTTGTACATCTGCAGAGTATTGTTTGGTGATATTCATAACTTAAATTAAGTTATTAGTTATGGATACGGAGAAAAATTACGTTGAGCTGATAAAAAATCATTGCTAAAGCTTTACTATTTATTGAACTTAAATCAAACTAAAAAAATTTCGTTTGGTCGCGTCTATTAATAACAGCACACGCCACTCCATTTATCAATCAACCTAAAAACCGCAAACACCACTAGTGTAAATTCTTGCAAATCTACTTTGGCTCACGTTACTCTAATATTGATTCAAGAAATATATTGTAGCTTAAACAAACTTTTTTCTATATCAGACAACAAAACAAATAAATAAAAAAAAAAATGTTTTTCAAAAAAAGTCACACGGTTGTCACAATCATATAAACACTCAACACCTGCTGTCAGTGATAATCGTTGGCTTCATATATAAATGTATATACCTATATATGCCGAGCGAAATATATAAAAAAAATTACAGAAATTTTTTAACACATTAAATCTCTAATTATCTCACCAATTTGTGCACGAACAATAATAAAAACCGTGTGCCCTTCTTGGACCTTTACTTTACAATTTATTTTTTATTGTTAATTAATTGTTGTGTTGCGCGCATATATTAAAGCGAACGACGTATATATAGTGTCGACAATGCGCCGCAACCATTCATTAAAATATTCCATCATAAACAAATAAATCAACCAACCTTCAAATTCTGTCGTAATTTCGATCATGGCCACACATAAAATTCGAACCATAAAAATTTCAAGTAAAACATAAATTACGAAGGAGAACAAATTTACGATAATTGATCGAGGCAAAAGAGGGCAGTCATCTTAGAATGACATTACAATATTTTTTGAGATTTCTTTTGCCGATTGATCATGTTTCCGGTTTCAATTTAATTTTTTTCTAGGTTACTTTTTGCTTGGTTCTTTAAAATATTGGAACTGAGACCTGATCTCATTACTCATTTAAAATATTTTTCGACAAAACCGGGAGTTTTCCATTTAAAAATTTAGATATCTAAAATAGTCTAAGCTTAACTAAAACCTTGCTTAACAAAATCCACTAACAACTCATTGTTAACGGAGTGATAGCAATTTTAGGTCCCAACAGAAAGTAATAGACTGTAAACATTTTTTTTAAAAATCCCCAAAATTGTTGTGCATCCAAACAATTAGTGCATTAGTACGCACAGCTGGCCAGGTAACCCCAAGAGATGGTTTCAGCTGGCGAAAATACAATTTGGCTGCCACTGAGTACAGAAGGAGATAGAAGAGTATTTTCACATAATCACATGTCTTTTTCCAGACATCTGTGGAACCATTTTGGATATCATTGATATTGCTCTTATCCTGCGTTTTGCTTCTACCGATGAAAATGAAATGGAAGTACTTTTAACAAGTAATAATTTTGGCCACAAGTAGCCATCGGTCCTTTTTACACATATTCATTCGCTAGCCGAAAATGACTTCATGGACCAAAGTCATCCGTATGCTATTAATCAATGCCACATTAATCAGGGCCTCCACGTTGAGCTCGATCTATTTTGTAATTGACAATGGATCTTTGGTAAAAGAGTGACCTCGGAGGCTAAATATAGCACACCAGTGAAGCATAACATGGTTCATCATATCGTCACTAAAGGTTTTTAGACAGTGTCGAAACCACAAAAACTAGATAGTTTTAGGCATTTTTGCCATTCACTTTCCCATGTATCTTGCCCTCTTTATTTAGTGAAGAAAAAGATGATGTTTGGAGACAATTTGGGTTGGTATCGAATATTAAATGCAGTCACGATACCGGATAGATATCCAGTACCTCGCACATTTGATTTTGTCAGCGTAAATCATATTATTCCGGTAGCACCGGACGTGGTCCGGTTCACCCGAATGCTTTTTATTTTACGTAATTGTTCTCAAGTTCGACAGCTTAAACTTAGATAAACTATTACAATTATATAAAACTGTTGCCAGATTCTTATGTAAGAAGCACCTGAATGTCTTTTGTTTGTTTTAGTCAGATTAATAAGGACTTGCAGTATGCGACTTTCAGTTCAAATTGTTGTCAATTGTAACACCTAAATACTTAAAATCTTTGACCGATGCAATTCGAAAACAAGCACTAGATGAACATACCCTAGTTTTGATGCAAACAAAATCGTGATAATGTACATCTAGAACCGCAGCTCCTGCCTTAACTTATTCCTTTTTCGTATTAGTTTTAGCAGGCAGTTGATCATCCAGATCTTTATTTTATTATGCTTTCTCGATGAAGATACCTGTGTACAAGTAGTTAGGTCACCACCAAATTTTGTTATAAATTTGTCATATGCCATCGACGCCTCTGGGCAGTTATAAACTTCGTTCCACTGTTCATGAAATATTACACCTTTTAGTTTTTCAAAATCGATATGAGTGATATTCCTAATCCTGTTAGTTTGGGGGGAGGGAGTTCCAATCGAAATTGAGATATCAAGGAGACGATGATCATAGTTATTTTCAAGTCCATGACGGAGCATTTCATTTGCAGTGGGAACCTTAGATGCAGCCTATATAAGACGTTGTCTATACAGGTTGAAAAGGTTTTTGTAATGCGTGTCGGTTCATCTACCAAGACAACTAAACCATTACTAGATAATAAAAAAAGAAACTTATCCAACAATGGACTGGTTTGTCAAAAATCGAGATTGTAACCCCCATAATCAAAAGATTGGAGTATGGTAGTTGATTCAGAAGCACTGTGAACTCATTAATAAAATCAGAAATATACTTAGAGCTAAGCCTATAGATAAACAATACATAAAATAATTTTGAGCGCATTGAAAGTTTGGAAGTTAAAGATAAGATGTTTACATGTTAAACTGTTCTTAGCGTATATTGCCACTCCTCCGGACCTGTTGCTGATATTACCATTTACAAATAGATTGTAACCATTGACCCTAAAAATATTTGGCTGTAAATGTGAACTTAGCACTTGAAGAATATAGATGATAAATCAAGATATGGAATTGTTTGGTTGAACTTGGACCCTGTAAAAGAAAAATTGTGATATTAAAATGAAAATGTTTGACTGTACATGTAAAATTGACTATAGGAAGCTGTAGCAACACCACATAAACTAACAATAAAATTTTTACTGTCAAAAAAGTTAACGCATATTTGATTGGTGAACTTGAAAATTAGAGATCTTTAGAAACAAAAATGTAGAGATGTAATAAATTTGGCTGTAAATGTGAACTTAGTACTTAGAAAATGTAGAATAAAAATTGAAATATAAGAATGATTAAAAATGAGAATAATTAGTTGCAGCAACACCAACACCACATAATCCAAACCCAACAAAAAATTGTTGGTAACAAACACAGTAAACGCATGTTTGTTTGTGTATGTGAACTTGAAAATTAGAGATCGAGAGGAAACCAAAAAAATTTGAGATGCAAAAATATTTGGCTGTATATGTACTTGGAAAATGTAAATGATAAATTGAGATATGGCATTGTTTAGCTGTATATGTACACTTGAGAATAAGTGGCGGGAACGTCAGCACATGGCCCAACAAAAAATAATAATTCTGTCAAAATAGTCAACAAATATTTAAGTTTATTGATGTCCACTTGAGACTTAATTCTGTTGATGATGGATCCCTCCATTTTGCGGATAAGTATATTGTCCTCTTCGATCCAGAGGTAATTATAATTATGCGAATTTTTAATTCTAATTGCCTGACGATACGAGTACCGAAAACTGGTTAAATGATGACAGAAATAAATTTGGGTGTTATTGTGTTGTGGTTAGGCTTTATTTTCCTTTTTTGTTGCATCACCTTATCTTTCACTAGATCATTTTTAAATTTGATGATTAGTTGAATCTCCCTATGCTGGCTCTGGGTTTCATGCGTCGTGTTATTGGTTTTTGCAGACATATATTCGCAACTCAAAATATCACTTAATAATTCCGGGCACATCAGAAGGTTTAGAATTTCCTTAGTTACTGCCAATGGTTCGCAATAACTTTCAGGGAGACCATATACGATCAGATTTGGATCCAGTTCACGTTGATGCTAACCATCCATCTTATATTCAAGTTCATTAATACGGACTTCTTGGTTTTTATACATGTTTTTAAGAGAATCACATTTTTTGATTAATATTTTATTCTCTGTTATTATATTTTTAAGGTTAGTTTTCATTCCCTTAATATTGGATATCCTAGATTTTATAATAGTGAATTGTTCGTTCAAGCCCTTCATCAAATTTTGAATTTCAGGTTTACACTGGAGGTACGGTCCAATGGTACTCACAATTGATGGAGATTTGGTACTTGTTTCTTCCGGAGTATTTGAACCTAGACGGGAGCATTCTCTAGAGCAGGCCCAACTGGATTTGGCTGCTTTTTTTACCATTGTGGGTGGTACATTTTGTAGCAAAAACTGCAGGCAACAACCGATTGGTTTTGTCTAGAGTTTCTTTTACACGTGCCCACACAGCATGTAACATTTTCTTTGTATGTTGAGCAATCTTCAGCTTTCTCAAAATACGGCATATTATAGACGAAAATTAAAAATGGGGCAAAAACAAGCGTCACCTCAGTTTAATATTATCAGAATAATTATAATATAAATTCGTAAAAACACCGGATATCACAAATAAAGCAATAGTATCTAACCTTCAAACTATGTAAGTAAACTTTCACTAATTTTATCTACAATAATTTTCACGATTAAAAACAATTTATTTTATTTTTATTTTTTAATCACACGTCTTTCTATCTTCGCTACTCAAACAATAATGATAATCCATGTCTAGAGTAATTTAATACTGTATAAAGAGAGTGGTAGTAAATTTAGCTTCACCCCATATGAGTAAAATGTTTTGCTAAATCGCCGACACCGCAATATAACTGTGCATTTTCTAGGCAAAACTTTGAAATTTACTTTTTCGGTTAAAAAGTTAATAATTAATACAATTTTGATTTTAAAATAATTGATTAAGCATTACAAATCAATTTAATTAACCGATTAATGACAAATACGTCATGTGATTACCGAAAATCTAATTTTTTTACACTTTATTTAGCACAAAACTTTAAAATGGATATAAATTAAATTTTAAAAAAATTGATTAAACATTACAAATTAATTGAATAAACCCGTATTATGACCAATACGCCTTGCAATCACCGAAAATCTAATTTATATACACTTTGTTTGACACAAAACATTAAAATTAATACAAATTAAATTTTAAAAACATAAATTAAAAATTTTAATTTGACTAATAACATTTTTTCACTGAGGATCTTTTCTGAATAAAAATAAAGTCAAAGTTGAAAACAACCTATTACAAAGGTTTGTAATCAGCTCTGGTGTAAGGCCAGAAGATATTTTGCCCCAAAAGTATTTCATTTCATGTTAGAATTTGTCTTTCGTAAAAGTAGAGCATCTCATGATAACATCTTTACAGTCATTCGAACGAGGTACTGGAATTTTATGTAGATGTCATTGCAGATGCACGGCATTTTGATAGTGACGAACATACATATTTGGATCACTCAGTCCAGAAAAATGGCTCGAAGACATGGGACTAAATCAATGGAACCAATTTGTTGATACGGTACCGGCCATCAATGGCATGTAGAAAACCGCTTATTATTAAGATAAAACAAAAAAACAAATCGGTAAGATGACGTAAAATATCCGGTATTCGTATATGAAACCAAACTAAATACTAAATAAAATAAAGTTCAGCAATAACAAACCACACGACCCAATATATATGTAAAAAAAAAAAAAAAATGGCCAAGAACCAAAATACATACTATAAAAATCGTGGGAATATAAGACAGGTGTCTCTTCTTTCAATCATCGTACAAACAATATACATACATTTATACGTATGCACATACATAAGATTTTATACTGGTTGGTTGGTTTCAATGGTTTTATATGCGTACAATAAAAAGTAACCATCATCATCATCATTGTTGCATTCTTATATTTTCGTGTTATGATTTCGTTAATAATGCATAGAAGGGCTTGTATGTGATTTATATTGCTTCTGACCGCTAAAATTTTTATTATATGGATTTAAATGTGGTTCATATTATGCTCATCTTATACATCTATACTGTTCGGTTTCATATGTAAGTATACCCTCTTTGGATAAACATTTTTATTACACGCGCACTGAAACGTCTTCTGCAGGTATAAGAACATTGTGGGTGTAATTTGTTTGTATACAATAAGAAATTAAAAAAAAAAAAAAAATCTCGTAGCGGTTGACTGCATATATAATTATATGAAATGCATTTATGATACGGGTTTTAAAAACTGTACATTAGTCGGTATATTTACATAAAACGATGGTATAATAAATTTATGTATAGACATGAAGTCGGTGATTAAGAAATTTGAGATAACTAATTTTCCAAAATCAACTTGATTCATTAGGCTTTCTTATTTTGGGAACAAATTGTTTTTTTTTATCGATCTTCGATCATATACATACACAAATTATATTATCGATCGTTGAAATTAAATCAAGCAATTAACGCGGCTATTATATTAAGAATTTTTTTTTATTTTATTTTTTATTTAATGCATTCACATTTGACATGGTTAATGGTATAAACACTTTTATTATACAAAGCGTGTGACTATTGTAAATGTGTGTTTTAACACTTGTTAACATATTTTACGTAGGTTAATATGTTTATAGTGTTCCGGTGGAACTTAACCTCGATTTATTATAATGATGAGGTTGTCATTATAGCTTAAACGGTTTTATGCACACTTAATATACTTTTAGGCCTCTTATTTTGCAATATTTAGAACTATTCGTTTAAAAAAATGATTTTCACACTGTATAGCTCCAAATTATGGGGAATTCAAGCTGCTCATCAATTGAGAGTAAACTGGGCGATGTTGGATAATGTAAGATAATGAATGATTTAGTTGCTGGTTCAAATTGAATTTGTAAGTTGGAAAATCTTCACATTGCTACGGACTCCATTGCTACAACAGCATACAAAAAACAGAATAACTTGCCCGACCATCATTGATTTAATCAGCCACTGGAGTACAGTTCTTACCAAAACTAAAAACCAACCCGCTCCGATCTACCAGTTTTTAAAATGTAGTTGTAGCACATCCCAGCAATAAAATCCCAAAATAGCAAGAACCCAAAGAGTAAATTAGAATAAAATTCGTGGCTCAATCAAATCGAGTATGTCTAAAATTAGGAAAAAAGTTGAAAACTCTATGAAAACGGACACTTATGCCCAAAATATGAAATGTCAATAAAAAACAGTGACTTATCTGTCACAAATCAAAAATGTCTTAAAACCAAAAAACCGTGATGGTTTGTGTGCTTCTAGTTTGCCACACACACACTCAAGAGACATTTATGACAAATTTATTGTTCGCTGGCCAATTATAAAAAAAATTCGGTATCCCTTGGATCCTTATCATGAATGGCATAGTTAAGATTGTTGAGTCTTCAAAGATGCCTAATAAGAGCCGTAGATGAGTGACACAGAATTTGCGAACTTAAGTTGCCCAGTTCAAACCACGACAAAACCTGTAACGAGAAAAATGTAATATTTGGAGAACAAAATAAAACTGCTCAGGAACATCTTAATGCCTTGATTCTTGCCCTGCGGGATAAAAAACCAGATATTGCGTTAAAAAACCATACTATCTACAGAAATTAGCTACAGCCAAATTTTGAGGGATTTGAATATACAGACAATTTTATATTCAGGACCATTTCAGTTGCACAACAAACGTCAGCATCATTTATTGCATAATAAATTTCATAAAACCTGCGATTTTTATCAAGGATTGTAAAGAACCAGGAACCAGTTTAACACTGAATCAGGTCGATAATCGAGAAAAACAACGGGCGTGATAGCTAGCCTACTCATTTATAACCAAACATAAAAGAAGTAATTGCATAACAATGCTGGTTGAAGGTCCCGATGGCTGAATGCTGCTCAGTGAAAGCAATACGTATAAAGATAGGAGGAGAAGAGTTACCTCCTAAAAATAGCACCGATCAGTATACATGTATAGAAGAGCGCTGGATTAAAGAACATCTAGTAGAAGATCACCAACATTGTGAGTTAATCATCCCAATATGAAAATAGGAGGATGAAGGCAAAACAACATCAAATAGAAAATCAAACTTCCAGCAAACTGAGTCAAACTGGAATTGCTGGAGATAAATAATGGTAAATCTGGATCTTATTTGGGCATTAATAAAACATTGAACAAAGTAAAAGGTCGGTTGTAGAAATTTGAAAGGTCGATTTAAAATGTAGGAGAGGAGTATTAAGTGTGAGGTTTATGCTGACTGAATAGATTAATCTGTATCTTCGTTGTTATCAACAATTTTTTATTGACTTCTTATTAACACAAAAAATAAACTAGATTGGACTATATTTCATTTTATTTAACTTCTTCTCTCTTGAGCTCCGATCCTCCAACGATGATTACTTTTTTTATATATCTCATCATGACAATTTTATTCATAATTCCAATTAATGACCAAATTTCAAGGCCCCTATATTCCAAGAACTTGCATATACAAAAATAACTAAAAAACAATCACGGTAATTGGGATTGGTGGATTCCCCTGTTTATGATTGCGTATATAGTGCAGTCCAGGATACGATAGGAAACTCACCAGCAAGTGGAAAAATATTGAGGTGCCATCGTCACCGATAGCGATCACTGCACCTGCCAAATGGCGGCTTTCCTCTCAAAAACCACTGCACTTTCCGCTTAGGATCAACTCACAGAATCTGACCGAGCTATCGTACTCGCTTTTATTTCATGAAATTATTTTCAATAAATTCCTGGTCTCATCGTTGAATACAACTCGGTCGACATCGTCGCGTTTGGGGCCATATACCATTATCATGATTCTTCTCTCGAATGCATTACTCATACTCATCCGTCAGAGTCCCATTTGCGCACTCATACATGGCAACGGGTCTGATCAACATCTTGTACAACTTCCACTTGTCGAGCAGTGGAGGTTAGGTATACAAAGCATGATTACCAGCGACAAGAGGCGCTTCAATGACCTCTTCCACACTACTTTCATAAATGACACGGGACCCAAGGAATCATAAACTTCACATGAAACAAGTTCGGTGTTAAACCGAACTTGTTTTCGGAGTTTCGGAGTTAAATTAACCGCAACCAACATTTATTAGTCACATTACTGTGTGTATAGAAGCCAGTTAATTTTACTACAAATATTCCAACTGTTCCAATAAAAAAAAAACACAATTGGCCAGCCTAGAATAGTGCTGCCAATTTTTGTGCACAACAAACGCGCAAGGTTTTAGACAACTTGAATTTCACTGTGGAAAAGGTGTTTTATTGGTCTGCTTAGTTATTTGATGTTATTCGTTAGCTCCTTATAGTGAATTAATGGTAAACCAACAAATTAGAATAAGTTTGTTGCTAATCAAATCATCGCTGTTCACAAGTTATACGAATCCAGCAAATGTTGTTTCCATAGAGACGTAAAGAGTGCTTTATTTTTCCACTGACCTGAGCACAACTGATAGATTTTTTCAAAGAACTATTATATGAATGGATTATTATAACATTTTGCAATGATAAGGGTTGAGCGTATGCATTGAGAAAAATTTAAGCAAACACAAAATAGGAGCAAGTAGAACAAAAACACATCTACACCACCACCACTACAGGAACTAATTATTATTGAAACACTTTCAAAAATTGACCAGCAAAGTTTTGAAATTTTATATGCTCACAACTCTGATGCATAGCAGCAATCAGTTAACTTTAAGCTGTAAACGAACCAAACCAGTACAAAATCCTTCTAATTAATTTCAAAATTAAATCATAAAGTTGGCTTACCAATGCAAACTCAATTAAACCACTTAACACCAAATGGTTTCAAACCATTAATACATTGTCCGAAAACACTCAACATTTCAAACGATCGCTAAAATAATCTTTTAATATTCACCTGAATTAATTAAAACAAAACACAAAAACAACTTGCAATATACAATGTATTGACTGTTGAACAATTTCAACACATTGCACAACGTTTTTCGAGACAACAAAAATTATATGTCTTAAAATTTAAAAAAAATTTTGAAAAAAGTCACACGGTTGTCAGAAGAATCGAATGGAAAATAAAATTAAGATGAAAACACCTGCATCAGATTATGTTTTGTTGTTTTGTTTTTTTGTTTTTTTTTTGACTACCGAATTACCGATATTATATAACTAAAGCATTAACCAGCGAGTCTGTAAGAATCTGTAACGAAACCTTACGGAATTGAACGAAGAGATTTTTTACAGAAAATTTGACAGTGCGACCACCGATCTGTAACGCAATACGCGAATTACAATAAACTTTAACCTACAAAAGTTTAAATTTAAAATTTAAAACTTTTGGTGGTGTGTGTACAATAAATTTTCCGGCAATATAATATTTTATCACATTACACAACTAATAATATATTATATTATGTATTTTAAAAGTAAATATAATAATAGATACAATATTAAAATTTAAATAATTAAATATTTACATACCACTAACCATTCTAAAACTATTAACTACACGCAACTCTTTGACATTTCTTTCAGTTTGTGCGGTAATTTTCGCTCGTTACAGAATTGTTACGTGACAGTTCAAATTTAACGAAACTGAACGAACCTTTCTTAAAGAGCCGCTGGTCATTAACATAAATTTTCCTATTGTCGCATTCTTACGGAAATTTCTTACAGACTCGCTGGTTAATGCTATATAGAGAAATTTATCGGGTTAAAAGAGAATTCTTGAATCTTGTTTTTTGTCTATAACTGATAAATTAGTTGGGTCTATGGATATTTTTGTTTGTTATATTGCAGTTTAGGGTTACAGTTAACAGTTGAATACATTTTAACAGTTTTGGTGCTTTGTGACAGGAGTATTTCTCTGATTAACTTAATGTTCAACATGTGTCAAATACTGTAGTTGTCACAATGTCAAATACAGACTGCAAAGATGTGCATAGCGAACAATTTTACGATGAAAAGAGACTTAAAAGAAATTATTCTCCGGGAGTTGATTGCATTTATTCCAAGCTTTTGATATTCAGAGGGGATACTGTATGAAAATATTTTTCCCCAGAAAAACAATTTTGATATTCAAACCTGGAACAAGTTACGATATTTCATGTTAAAGAGGTATAACGTCAAATTCATCACTCCCAAAGTTATTTGAACCGGTAATTTGCAATTCATTCCGATTTGAGGTGCCTCGAAACATATCACTATGTCGGCATGGTTTTACGACAAAAACTCACCTGCAACTAACCTTACGCAGTACACGGTCCATAGCTTCCATTATTTTGTAATAAATAAAATGGAATAACGGAATCACTGAAGAAATCCATACTTCTAAAGTCCTAATGTTTGCCAACTACCTTAAAATATTTAAAACTGTGGAGAACATCAACGACATTCACAGAATGCAAGAAGATCTAGGCAACCTATAGTGACGTGATGTTATTTAAATCTGCTCAATCTCAATATCAATAAGTGTAAGCCGATGTCCTCTCACCGGGAAATTAATCTTGTTATTAACAGCATCAAATTATGTATTTTACAAAAGAATTCTAAATTTAAAGACCTAGGAGTTACTTTTGTTGTAAATATGAGTTTTTCTATCACATAGAGCATTGCATATAGATATAGAGCTAACTCAATGTTTGGCTTTATTAAACGTATGATGGGGATATTAACGATAAATGGACAATTAAGACCCCATATTATGCTTATTATAGATCTTAACTGGATTATGCAGTTAATTGTATAGTGCGGTCCGTTTACGACGTGTATAATTCAAAAGAAGTTTGTACGTTATTTAGCTTGAAAGACGATTGCACTTATGACCATTATTTACTTTATTACCTTAATGTAACCACTACCTCCATACTTAACTGGCTGTAAAGCCTATAAGATGTGACTGATGACTTTAAGATATGACTGAATGATATATATGCTGACTATAAAAATATTCGGAGATGATTGCGGTCGATGGTTTACCAGCCCTAAGGAACTTAAACTCGTAGATTTTGAGTTGGCTATGTCTTTTGTGAAAAATCTCATTCGAATTCACATAATTTTGAAAAAATTTTATAAAGTTTTGAATTCGTTTCATACTATTGATATTCCCATTATCTGGGAAATAAATTTCATCAAAATGTTGTGGGTTCTTTTCGTTTATTTTGGTTCAGAAGAGTTTAATTTGGCATTACTACAAAATGTTCGTGTATCTACCTTTAAAACCCAAATTATGTTGCCTAAGCATTTATTTTCGTTAAATATTGCTACTTTGTATACATTAAAGGAGCTTGCCGACATTATGTAATTATGGAAAAAAACTAAAGCCATAATAGCCTTTTTGCTCGATGCTCGTTCTATGCTGCTAAACGTTGCTTATAAATAGCCTTTATAAAACAGCGAATAAAATTCACTATTGCAAGCAACTACTTTGCTAAAAGAACCGCTAAGATAATTTGTAAACCAAAAATCGAAATTTATCAAATACAGTCAAGCAGAGAGAACCACCTTAAGATTAATTTATCCGGGCTCAGTGGAAATTGAAAAAAAAAACTTGGATGGATTAATAGCTTGGATTAATTCTGAGATTTTTGTTTTTGGAATTAATTCTTTGAGGATAATATTTTGTGACCATGAAAGGGTCGCTTTAAATACGTATACAATCGCGGCAAAGGTCTCATTTACAAGAAAAAACAGCATGGGGATTTTTAAGTTTCATCTTAATTTTTATGAAAGCTGAAATTTAACTATAGTTATGCTCAAATAAAAAAATGCGCCTAAACCACGTTCATATTTTGCTAGAGAGATGGTTCTCTTGCATTACGAGACTATTGCATAATGTGAAACTATAGCTGTTAGCCCTGTTGCATAAAATTGTTATTTCTACACCATGACATGGTTTTTGGTGTTTCTACTTTCGGATACATTTCAAGCATATTTAGGAAATTGTTGCGTTTTATTTAATTTGCAGGATCTTCATATTTCCTTGAATATGTTCAAAAATGTACATTCGAATATTAGAGCTCTAAGTTAATTCCACTAATTACAAAAGAACGGATTTTATTTATTATGTGAAGTAATGAAATAACGCTTACCGCTTCCTTGTTAATTTTGCCACAAATCTGGATATCAGTCCAAAGCAATTTAAAATAATATTAAATCACATTCTACAACCAACCATGGATATTTTGCGATTTGTTGCCGTTGATTGTATTAAATAGTCAAGGCAGTTGGAGGTTTTGACCGCAATGAACGATTCTTGCACTAAATTAAAAAAATACTGTTCTGAAATATTCTTAGGTTGCACCTCTTGTCGATTAGAATGAAAGAAATATCTCATTCTGGTTTGCTGCATTAATACAAAAAGTAGCCCTGTTACATTAATTAACAATTTTAAAATCGCTTGGATTGATTTTGGTGCTTTTTCAATTTAACCATTTTCCGGGGCTTCTTTTAGTTTCTGTAAATATTCCATATATTATTATTATCGATAGTTTGTATTAAAGTAAAACCAAAACTTTCACTTTAGAATGGTATACTCTTGTGCAGGTCCAACTCGTTGTAGAGTGTTAAGTGGTTGTAGAATGAAGTATGCTTACTTCCTTCTTGTTACATTGTATAGATCATCAGCCCGCACCAGTTTAAATATTAAATCACATACAAATCAACCACAGGATTGATGGCAGCATGTACTCGTAACACACATAATTATACAAAACTAAATACATAAGTCTGATAATTCTCTTAACAAACCAGTTTAGATCAGACGTTTTGGTTTCACATGTCCCTACGAGCAGAAACCGAAATTTAGTAACTACCCAAACTTTTCCTCTTGGTTACGCCATTAACTGATGTCCAAATACTCATACAATTATCATTGTTAACATAATATTAAAACAATAAATCATATTCCTCGAATTCAATTACATAAATTAAGAATAAAACAAAAAAACTACAATAAAATCTTCAATTATCATCAAACAACTCAATTAACCATCATACAATTCTTGTCTTGTCAATTCGAATTTCCTTATTTAATTTACACCAAAAACCACGACAACGACAACGACAAGAACGACGCGACGACCAAAAATTATTAAATTTAATTAATTTTAATTTATTGTTTACCATAAATAAATTACAACCAAAACGCGCAAGAATAATTTCTTTAAGATTCTCGAGCGTACACCATATAATGATGTGACCATAATATATTTCAATCACCAACGTATATGTATCGCGATCATATAAATGACAGTTAACTATACTCGTAACTATAATATACTATAATATTATGTACATTTTCATTTCACACGCATAAGGAAAATCATAAAATTTAAATGGAAAATCAAAACGAGACAACAACTTGGCTTCTGCTACACAGTAGCATGTATATTCGTAGATCGTATGTAAAATGATATACGGACAGACGGTAATATACACTATAACGTTTGATTAAATTAAATGTTCTTCGTATATAACCAACTAACGATCGTCAAACGACGATTACATTTATTAATCACATAATCATCATAATCATCATCATCATCATCTTAGAGTAATAAACTAGATTACAGTAATTTTATGAATATACAAATACGCGTAGACAACATCAACAACCACAACTAAATTATATTAAGACCAACTATAAACTAAATAATCTAAAGTTAAATTGTTTTTAATAAAAAAACATAATAATTAACACGCGTGAGAACTGACAGACGGAGGCATTCCCAAAACAATCTTCTTTTTTTTTTTTGCTTCTTGTAAACTTTTCTTTGACGTTTTCTTCTTCATCATCATTTTTTTTTTATATATTCCGTCGACATCGTCATGTTGTCGACATTGCTGTTTCAATTTAATACAATCTATCTCGTCAAATGTATCTATAGACTTGAAAAATGTATGTACGACATGTCTCGAGACTCGAGAGAGTAAGAAGAAATATTATTATAAATTAACTAACTAACTTACTTACTGTTAGTGAGGTTATACAATTTTTTTTAACGTTTGCTACTTTAGTACATATAGTAAAGGGTTTTCCATTATGAATTGAATTCCTCTTTGTTTATTTTTGCTCCGGCATACTGTATTCAATATATTTGCTGGTAATCGATTAACTCTCACAGATCTAAGTAGGTCAGATTTTACATTGCCAAAGCGTGAGCATTCGAAAAACATGTTCTATACATTTTCAGATTACCCTTGCATAAAGGCCAGTTTGGAGAATCATCGTTCTTGTTCTTAAACATGTAAGCATGATTTATTAACCTATCGGATTAGGCGATAAGCCCAAAGTACTTTAAACTGTCTTCACACGGATTAATATACGATTTACTTTCTTGCTCTCACCGTCAAAGTAGGTATACATACAGTTAGACGATTCAAGGATAATATATCTACTGAATTCCCGATCCAAGACCGTTCCAAATGCACAAACCACTCTTAAAGCAAGTCTGACGAGCACACTATTCTGTTGGTATTCTTCACTATAAAACATCGGTTACACTCTCAGTTTTATCACATACAGGGTCCTAATGGACTTCAGATGTTTCACCAATTATTTTTAAATCTAATTTGTATTAATTTTTTAATGTTTTGTGTGAAATAAACTGTAAATAAATTAGATTTTCGACGATTACATAACCTTTTGGTTATAAAACGGTTAATTGATTTGTAATGATTAATTTATGTTTTTTAAATCTAATTTGTTTTATATATATTTTTAATTTTATGTTTTTAATGATGTAATAAATTAATTAGTTGTACATTTTTAGGCAAAACCTAATCCAATTTCTTACAGTATACGACGTGTAAAAATTTGCGCATCAATAGATGTTGTTAGGGAATTTTTTACAGTTTACAGATTACAGTTGAATGGTGATACACTGGAGTTGCTGATAAGATATGACAGAATACAGAAAACAGAATTCAAAGTAGTTTAATAAAATTGTGATTGTCTTTTGCTAACAGCAGTTTGAATATTGGCTACCGAAAAACTGGTAAAACTGGTGATAACCTATGGTAATTTTTTTTTGTTTCGGGTTTTGCACGTAAAATAAATGACTAGCATAGAAGTTTTTTTTAAGCAGCTAATATTTATGTAGTTTCTACGCAATATGGGTTATACGCATGTCACTAATCAGATGATTTTGAAAAACTTTGAACTCTTCTATGTTTTCAATGGGACCAGAAAACTAAATTCAACTTGTGTCACAGTAGTTCGTCCTTCTTTTATTAATGTTATATAGTAATCTCTATCGATACAAGTGAAAAGGCGGCCCACAACTTTTCAAAGATAAAAAAGATGAAGTTTCAGTCAATTCCGGAATTTATTTTGATTTTCCCTTTTATTTTCTAGTTTACATTTAGGTAATTTTTGAAAACACCTGGAGGTTCCGGCTTTCAATATTTTTAGAGACAGCACTGATCATATTTTGATAAAATATTTGCTACAAATTTGTCGGTGCGCTTTTTTTGTAATCTGCAATTTGGAAGAAAAGTAACTGAAAAGGTATTGAACAGTATGGTTATTCAGTTTTTGTATTGTTCAATATAATCAGGAACAGAATTGGTAGGAATTCACATTTTTGTTTTGCTACTTGAGTGCTGTAGTATGTCCCTTGTTTTTTGGCTTTGCATGGAAGTTGGTTTCAAGCCTCCCGATACATTTCTTGCCGAATTTCAATTTATGGATGAACATATTATAGTCTCGGCCATTTTGTGTTTCTACTTATCATTGCAGCATTTTTAGTGAAGAATTTTATTGAATATATTTTTCAGTGGTGATTGGTTTTGAGTAAATGTTATCATTGCAAATGTCTCCTGGACTAAAACCAGCTTGTTCGATTTTTAATTTTGCATTGATTATTTCCTAGTGAGATTTTGTCAAGGATTACACTTGTGAGTATTTTTATTGTTGGGTTTAGGACATACCTTGCTAGTTCTTGCATCTATTTTTTGTCAAGCCTTCTTTCCATTTTTGCGCAATACTGCCAATCTTCTACATTTCTTATATTAAATGTGTTAGTGCGTTTGCAGTGGTAGATATATAATTTTTCAATATTTTGGGGGTTGGTTGTCTAGCCCCACAACTTAATTGTTTTAAAGCTTCTTACGAAGATAGTGACTATCTCACAATTTGGTGTAGAGTTATTTGGTGTTATCCAGTTTGCTTAATTGATTCTTCTATAGTAACTAGCCAGTTTTCTGAGCAGTCAGATAAAGTATATTGAAATACCAAGAGAGGTTTTTTTCCATAACCGTTTGTTTTTAATCTAAATGTTTCCAAGTATTTAACCACATTTGTATTATTCTTGTATAAGGGTGCTTATTGATAAATGCAGTGTTGTCTCTTCTTTTTCATTATTCAAGCATTTGGTGTGCAATTAAACTACTTATCAGAGCTGGCATTTAGAAAAATTAATATCAGAGAAATTTCAATATAATGCACCATACAAACATAATTAGCAAGCACAAAATTATTGTGAGCTGATTGGAGGTCTCTTTTAAACACATTGCAGACATCTTTTTTTTCTTTGAGCTCAGAATAACTTAAAATATGCAGAGTAGACTTAAACTAGAATCGACTACTTTAAAATCCACAACAACTTATTTTCCTAGAATAAAATTTATCATAAAGATTATCGTAATATATCCTAACGGCACGAATTATTTAAGGAACATTTAAGGCTCACCAAATGCATAAATATACTTGTTGCTTCTTTTGTAATAATTTTTATTTAGAGTTCTATGTTTTATGCTAATGTCAAAACCAACACAAATGTATATACAAGCCATGAAGTTGCGATACTTATGCAAAAAAGTGACTACTATATCTAAGTATAAGTGTTGTGACGCAGTATAATTTGTATATACGTTTATTATATGCTTTGATGTAAATAAAAAAATGAATACGAATGATGGGATAACAGTATGTTGCGCTCTTTATGACAAAGCAAAAAACAAATTTATTATTTAACGAGAGAGAGAAGTATTGTTATTATTATTTACTTCATTATATACTTTACTATATACTATGAATTTAGAGCAGAATGGACAGTGCAAAATATACTTTTTGTTTCGTTTTTTTTGTTGAAATGTTATATACTTTGAATTTAGAGGAGTATGGACAGTGCGAAATATAATTTTTTGTTTCGATTTTTACTGTAGTCAAATTCACTAACACATATCCAATTAGTAGTCATAATATGTTTTATTTAGCCAAGCTTCATGGCTTGTATAATTATACAATAGTGTTGGTTTTGCTAATGTGCATAATGAAACAAAAAATTATTTGTTTTATTTTTGTATGAAAGAAACAAAAGAACGAAGAAATTTGAAGGGAGGAAAAAGAATGGTGTGAGTTAAACCATGTTTATTCAGACGCAATTACTTTTCTGTTAATTGCCACTTATTCAAAAAACTGTAGCTTATGAGAAACTTATGGTGTATAACAATTTTGTTCAAATGTCCATTGGCGGTTTTACGTATTTAAAATCGTGGTTTTGCCAATAATATCGAAGTAAGATACAATTATGCGAGATGTGATTTAAGTAAAATTTCGATTGATTGTACTTTTTGGTCCTTGGTAACCGGTAACAACTTTATGACGTTGATGTATTTATTCTAAATTAGAAGGTCAGCAATGGGTGCTTTCGTAAATGAAACCATGAAGGCAATATACACGGTATTGAAAAAAGACTATTTAAAAGTTACTTTAACATTATTTTAATTTTTCAATAATCAGAAGGCTTGCGAACATCAAAAATGGTTAACATAAAGCAACTTTTTCTTCTTAAAAATAATCATTTAGAATCAAGGATAAACCACCATAAGATGTTTCGAGGTCATATTGAGCATGTGTTATTTCCAAGGTAAGGTATTGGGACGTTCAAGTTATAAAACTATCTTTAGTAAATTTAAATGCATAGATCCTCAACTTTTCAACATAGAGCTTTAAGTTCAAGTAATATCACAGTAGTCACAATGCTATCTAGTAATCACATGAAAAGATACTGATACTGTGAACTCTAGATTTAACGTAAAAATCAAACGACAAACACGATTAGATTCTAAAACTTAGGCTTTTTATGGAAGTCTAAAGACTCAGGATTGAATTAGAAGGAAGCAAATTTATCATATGGTTAGGCCAGCAAATTTCGGATTTTTTTTCCTTTATCTATATCTAAAATGTCACTTAAAAGTTGCCATGATTATTTGCTCCTGCTATAGCACAATGCTTCACCAAGTCGTCGCAGGTCGTCCAACTTTTATTTTTCATTGCGGGCTGCAGTATAAATACATCTTTAGTACATCATTTGGTGGTTTTTTAGTGGATCAAAAATCTATCTCGATTCCCGTTTTCTTTATAACGACGGTGGATGTGTGTCGTTATTTTAATTATTCAGAATTGGATGTTGTGCGAAGCAAAGCTCAGTTTCGATCTGATGAGGAATCGTAAATAATGTCATTAAAAATTATTTGTCATCTCATCAGGCCATGGCGACCGAGTGCTATGTGTAATAGCTACTTTACGCTCTGTATATATTTCTGTACAGTGTACATGTAGCGTTAGCGAATTATATGGATTTGCACGAAATATCTGAATAATTTTTTAATTGTGTGTGTAGCGATGGTCGCTACAGTACTCCTATGCATCCGTGGTTATGCCGAGGTTTGACTTATTCAGAGGATGTGACAACAGTGTTGCGCTAGCTAATTCTGCCTTTATAGTCGTGAATGCTATGTAACATTCGCCTGGCCAAGAGAAGTTCTTGGGAGTCTTGGGCTTTTTGAGTAAAGCACTCAAGTGACTGTGCAATGGAGTGAGAATTTAAGCGAGTTTTGGAATAAATCGGTGGTAATAATTTACCATGCCGATAAATCGCTGAATACCTTTTATTGAGGTAGGAGCTGGGAATTCCTTAATGGCATTGATTCGATCTTCCGATGGAAGAATGCCATTAGGTGTGATCTGGTGGCTGAGGCAATCAAGTGTTGCTACACCAAATACGCTTTTGGCGGTCTTGATATTTACATCAAACTCCACTAACCTTTGGAACAGTTGTTCTAAGTGCAGTTTATGTTGTTCCTCAGTTTGCGAAGCCATAAGAATGTCGTCGATGTAGACGAATATGAAGTCTAAATCTCGAACGACTTCGTTGATGAAACGCTGAAACGTTTGAGCGGCATTTCGTAGACCAAATGGCATTCGATTAAATTCGAATAGGCCAAATGGTGTCGTGCTCACCGTCTTATAAACGTCTTCAGGTGTGACGGGGATCAGGTGATATGCTCTGACAAGATCAATCTTGGAAAAAATTTTGCAACCATTTAAACTCATGGTGAAATTTTGAATGTGGGGAATCGGATAACGATCAGGTGTTGTTACCGTGTTTAATCGTCTATAATCCCCGCATGGCCTCCAATCATGATCTTTTTTCTTCGCCATATGAAGTGGACAAGAAACGGGAGATGCGGATGGTCTGCAAAACCCTAGGTCCACCATATGTTGGAACTCAGCGAATGCTGCTTTATGGTGGGTTTGATCTAGTCGTCGTGGTCTTGACACAGGCAAGTGGCCTGAAGTAACGATATGATGCATCACTTTGTGTTTAACGGATAAATTAAAATCAGGCTGAGCTGTTAAGGATGGAAATCTCTTAAGCAGTGTGCCGTACCTATTGTTGATAGAGAAATGAATCGGTGTTGGTGTGTCAACGCGAATCATTGTGACATTGATTGACAGCTGTGTTGCTGTATCAACCAGCCGTTTGTGCTTGAAATCGACAAGTAGACCAAATTTACGATTCACATCAGCTATTGTAAAGGCATGAGTGAAGGTTCTTTTAAGTCCGATATGTACTTGGATTAATTTTGTTCCAAAAGTTTTAATTGTAGTACCATTGGCGGCAGATAAGACAAGGTCTGAATTCAACTGTCTGTTGTAATAGTTAGTTGAATATTTGACACGGAGCACCGAAAGGTCAGCTCCCGTGTCGATTAGATACGTCAGTTTATTTGTGTCGTCGTGTAGAAATAGACGACATATATGGGGGGTGTATGATGTTTCCATCAGTACCCGGTGGTAAATTAGTTTTTTTGTTTTGTATCCTGATCGACTTCCATGCAATGAGTGGAAGGATGTTTTGTGTATGAACATCCTGGGTTACATTTTCTTGCCTCATTGCCATACATGTTATGGAAATGACATTGTCCAGACTTATAGTATTTGCAAGGGGTGTTTGAACGGCCTCGGTATTGGAGACGTGATGACGAACGACCCCTCGAGCGATTGCGACTGTTAAGTGACATTCGTACTAGACGTGCTTCGATGCGGATGAGGCGTTCTTCGATTGTTGGTTTACTCGTTGAGGGTGTACTATATTGAGTTTGTTCGTTATTTGCAGAATTCGAGCGTGTTTGTGGCCATGATTGTCGCGTGACCGTTGATATATTCTTGCTTGCGGACAGTGTTTCGAACATTTTGTCCGCTGTGGATGCTAAAACTTCTAGATCTTGCGTGTCCGGCTGTGCAACTAACGCGATTCTGATAATTTCTGGGATTTTGCGCAACCACAATGAGCGTATAGTATTTTGTGGAAAATGTTGACCCGCAATATGCTTTATGTGTCTCAGTGCGTCTGATGGTCGCCTGTCCCCTAAGTCCTGGCCCCTAAGTAGCTCCTCGAGCTTAGCTTCATCAGAAGGTGTAAGCCGAGTTAATAGCGCTTGCTTTATGTCTTGATAAGTTGTGTTTTCCTTTTCAAGAATATCTGATATTTGGTCACAGACTTGGGGTGATAGGGATGACAGCACGTGTATAAATTTTTGTTATTCGGACGTAATTTTTGTTAATCTGAATTGCAACTCCGCCATGTTAAACCATGTTCGCGGGTTTTGCATCCAGAATTCTTGTAGTTTTACGGTCTGGTGGTTTTTGGCTGCCCCGACCTCGTGCTTATTGTCTGGGAGTGATATTGGAGGGTCATCATCGCTCCCCATTGGGTCTGTGGGGCTTTGTCTTACACTCGAATATTTTTGCAACAAAATCGTCTAGAGAATATCTGGGTATTACTATGGGTATTATAAGAGGAATTGTTACCTTGTAAAGAGAATTTTTCTTTTTTTTTGGAAAGAAATGTTTCGCAGTAAACACCCAGTAGTGGTGAACGATAATACACAGTAGGAATTTTACAACAATATATGATTCTACGTTAACCGTCTGCTCTGAGGGAGTTAATTAGACGTGCCAATGAATAACAAAATTTTAATTTTGGTACACAAAAGTTGTGTATGAAATTTGGAAAAAAAAAATGTATTTGTTTTTTTAAATACTCAAGTTTTGTTATGTATGTTGATGTTCTGTGCTGGTGTCCTTGCTTCTCGTTCCCGCGTTGACACGCCCGGCCTTGCCCCCGTGGCGTAAGGTGGCACGTGTTTATTATTTGGTGCAATTTTGTATTTTTTTACTACTGTTGTGTTTCGTCTCGTTCCCGCGTTGATACGCCCGGTCTTGCCTCCGTGGCGTAAGGTGGCACGTGTTTTTATTTTATTTCTTGATGCGGTTAGGACCGCATTTTCCTCGTATAATTGCTTTACAGGTGGTAGTTATCAGAAGATTTTTTTATTTTGTTCCGTAAAAACGGACGTCGGGGTCACCACTATGGGTCTTCGAACACGAATTAATCTATTATTTATTATATATAATTATTTATTTAAATTAAACCAAATTATAAAAAAATTAAATTAAACTGTGTATTTGTAAGGAATATTTAATTAATTTTATATTAACACGAAGTTATTATTTTTTATTAATTTTTTGTACTTTTTATATAATTTATTATTTATTTGAAATTGCAACTATTTATGCAAAAAAATAATTACTACTTGTATTTTCGTTGACCCACTTCGTTCGATGACGAAATACTAATGTACTGCACCAAAAAAATATATTTTTCTTTTTTACAAAGCCGGATGTAGGTATTTCATGTAAAACAATTTTTGTTGTTGTTTTCGAACTCGAACTGAGTGCGTATAGGCGTACGTACCTATATTATCTGCTTATTGTCGATTGGGGTGAGTTGAATTGAATTTTGGAGCAGCTCATAATATCATCGATATTAAGTGGCTGCTACATCTTATTTCGGTTTCAATGACTATAACTGTTTCAAATCTCTTCGTTCAGTAATGTTTTCAGTAATGTTTTGGATTGGAATGAAGTCGTTTCTTACCTTTGCATTGATCGTAGGTGAGAATTTGTTAATGAAGTTCATTGCAAATACTTGAATAGTTATGTTTAAGCAAGAGAAAGAACACCAGTTCTTGCATTTTCTTAGTTTACTTTTTCGGCAACTTTTTAAGAGCATCTCTTGTGACATACTGTATCTATGTATCTCCGTATGACATAATCGTGTTCTGTTGGCACATTTTACAATTTTCATTGTCTTCCAATTTTTATCATTAATCAAAGGTTTTCGATTGTGTTCTTGAAAGCCAAGGACATTCGATGCTATTTTGAGGTAAGCTTCTATTGTTTGGTTCCATTGTTTTTTTTTTTTTGATGACTTTATTTCAATAGAGATTGAGTTGGAGCGTTTCATTGAAGTTGTTTCTTCTTGCTCCCGCCTACGAATAGCTAATTTATACTAAAGAAGCAGCCGATTTTTTTCCCAGTTTTGGTTTGCACTGAACCAATGCATTTTAACCTATGGTAGTTGTTAGGTCTGTCTGTTCGTATTTAAAGTCATTAACCTTCCCTTTTATTATTTTAATTTTCAGTTATTCGAAAAACAACTTTCGTTGTTTTACGCCTTATTATGGGAATTTTTCATTAATTTGAAATAACTGTAAGCAAAAGAAAAGATTCTAAAAACAACAAGAAATAACAGTGAGAAAAGTATGGTATACTGGCCCATTAACCAAATCCAAAAATACATAATAGTTTGTACTCGAATGTCCCCGCTTAATAATAACCTTCTTTGATGGCAGTTTTAGTGCCAGGCAAGAATAACTGGAAAACCTGCGAAGTTATTGATCGATAAAAGTGTTTATCGTAAACGATGTTAACAAAATTCACTATATCAAAATCTTTTAAGCACTAGTACTTTGAAAACCAATCACTATCCTGATGATGTGAAAATCAGTTTGATTTTGTAAGTGAGCAAAAAACGTTACTGGTGAAAAGCTGAAATCCAGCAATGGAAATTCGGTGTAGACAAGAATTTTTAAGATAGTCTAAAGACTGGAAATCAAAACACAAGGGACCATATTGATGATAGGGGTAGGACTAGCAATGGCATGTTAAATCCAATTAATACTAGCCTTGTGAATTTTATGATAGCAACCCAAAATTAGAACTTATTTCAAAAGTGTACCAATCGGAAAACCCTTTACATTATTATACGATTCATTATTAAATATATTACTTGTGATGAATAGTAATAAGAAAGTCAAGACATGTTGATTGAATTAATAATATACGCGATATTAACCCGTATACAACTTGGGTGTGTTAACGAATTGGATGGATAGTGTGGTTTGGTGTAATCGGATTACCAATTAAACAAATCGATTTAATATTTATACTGTGAGATTGATGAGTTAAAAGTAGAAAGTTTATTTTATTTTTTGAAGTACATAATATGGATTTAGTTTGCTCATCGCAACATCATAATTTAAATCTTAAATATCGATTTATCATAAACGATTGTCTTCTTTTCGAATGTAGAATGAAATAAAAACTGTGAAACAACCATGAAATATGTCATAAAAGAAGAGCTCGTAGATAAGTGTACTATAGGCTAATTAACAAACTTTGCTGATTAATGACAAATGAAAACCGGTATAAGCTCTCCCTAACGCATTCGAGGTTTATGCAAATGGTGTTCGAACATGTGCTTCAAGTTGAACACTTGTCATCGAAAATTCAATTTGATTGATTGATTGATGACTGTTAGACATTCTTAAGTGTTCCAGTTTATGCCAGTCATATTCCCACAGCCTTTTTACATTTAACAAACGATAGGGAAGGAGGGATTTTCATATATTTATATTTCTCTAAATATTTATATTTCCATGCATTATAGAAACGATCCAACTTCAGACACCCCATGATCACAAGTTTATTTTATTTTTATGGTGTATGGAAAAGAAAGATCTGTCAGTAATGACGGAATTGGTCCGGTCTTAGGATAAGACAATCACAATTTTATTGTGGATAAGACAATCACAATTTTATTGTGAACGACTCTTCATTCTGTTTTCTGTATTCTGTCATATTTTATCTGCAAAAAAATTCCCTAAAAACAAAATCTTATAATGGGCTAATTTCTCTAAGCCGTAAACTGTAATAAATTCGATTAGTTTTTGCCTGAAATTTACATTAATTTATTACATCACTAAAAATATAAAATTATGAAAAATTACAAAACAAATTAGATTTAAAAAAAAAAAATTATTAAATATTACAAATCAATTGAATTCACCGTTTTATGACCAAAACGTCATGTAATCGCCGAAAATCTAATTTATTTACACTTTATTTAACACAAAACTTTAAAATGAATATAAATTTGATTTTAGAACAATTGGGTAAACATTACATATTAGTGTAATTAACCGTTTTATGACAAATGTATCATATAATCGCCGAAAATCTAATTTACATACATTTTATTTGACAAAAAATTTTAAAATGAATATAAATTAGTTTTTAAAAAATTGATTAAACTTTACAGTTCAATTGAATTATCACCAATATCAATTATCCTCGAAAATGCGAAGGGCCGAAAATGGCTCATAAAATTACGGAAATACCTCAATTATATCAATTTTGTTTCCAGTTTTGAATATTGGTGTCACGCTGATTGTTTTCCACGTCTGGAGAAAATTTTCTAGTTTCAAAGTTTGATTGAAATTTAGGAACAAAGGAAATACCAAATGTCGGTCGCATTGTAATGGGTATATCTAGTATACCAAAGGTGCTTGTGTAGATAAATGGTGCTGCTATTACTGGGTTAAACTTATTTATTGATGTCGCCCGGGTTATACAATTTTTTTTTGTCCTTTAAATGTTTTTTAATAATTTTAATTTTTTTTTAGATTTGACTTAAAGTAACTCCGAATGTCTTTTGGATCTTGCCTTTTTATCTTAAACGAATTGCTGGTTACATTTTTGCTTTATAAGCCCTTTTTTCAGATTGACTAGTTTATCGTCGTACCATATAAAAAGAATATAAGAATGATAAATTTCGTATGTTAATATGGCATTCGAAACAATATAAAATATATAGTGTATACTAGTTATTGCATGCCAGTACAAAGCGAAACAACAATATAATTGGTTGAAGTATGTATCTATCCTTGTTGCACATTATTTTACTTTAGTGATTTTTATTTTCATTTGTTTTTCTTTGTCATTCATTACTACTGTAGCGGTAGACGAATGCGGAGGTATTATGAGTTAATTATTTTTTTAATAAAAAAAAAATCACGAATTTAATTGAACCATATTAACATACGAAATTTATCATTCTTATGTTCTTTTTCTATGGTCGTACCATGAACGATAATTGTCAAATTTAGTCACATCTACTGCTGCTGATAAATTCGTTTTATCAATTAATGCGTTCAAAACAAAACTGCAAGCTTTTTATGTCGGAATTTGTATAATTGGACTTAGTCCTTCGGGTTAGATAGCTTTTAATGCTATAATCGAACTTTTCAGAATTTCGATAGCTTTGTGATGTATAACGTTAGCTTTGTGAATTACAAACTTTTGTGAGTGTTATTAAGCGTGTTTGGTAAAACTGGAATATTCGAGATAGACATACGTATTGCACATTTATTAGTTGTATTGAGATGTTTAAATTTGGTTGTAAATTTATTTACTTTCAAAATAGCGCATATTGGTAAAGTTTAGTCTATCGATATATGATTTTTGGCTGTGGTCGTATACTCAGTACTATAAACAGTGTCACATTCTTTGGAGTCATTCAAAAGATATGAGACAATCGTGTGATAATTGGTTTTGATATTATCCTAGCATTTATATGAGAATATGCAAACTTTGATTTACCACACCCTAGAACTCGTTGAAACGATGTGATGTATAATGAGCGTTTATTCATGGTAAAGAAATCTCAGAGTATCTTTTAAAAATTTTGTGATCGAGTATTACTTCAGTAGAAAATATATCGTTTACGTAATTTGAAATACAACAAACGTATACGAATCAAACTCCACCATTATTTTTGCATCGTAGCATTAAAGTTGACCAACTTCATTTTCATCAAAGACTGTCTTGTTCTCATTGTTACATACAAATACCTTATTTTGTAATAAAGAGCTAGATAAGTAGAGCATTTTACTAATCGATTTGTAGCAGACCTTTAACAAATCGTCAACAATTAAGACCTTTGAAAATTGTATATAAAGAAAATGACCTTCGTTGAATTCTGGTAAAAGCTATCTGGTTTCCCCTCTGTGTGAAAATCTTTAAGCTTTCATCTATGTGCCTACTTCCAGACCTTTTTGCTTTGAAGAATTAATTCGGCTAACAATTATATGAAATTGAAACAATTTTTTTAAATGTTTACCAGATTTGTTTTAGTGGTTGATGATTTACACAGTTTTGAGACTTTCGAAACAAATGAAGAAGTAGAATAATGTACGAGTCGATTCTGAATATCATCTGTAATCCACTATGCACTTGTTAACTAAAAACAACTTTTCTTTACGATGATGGAATTTCGTAAGCTCTATGAACAGGTATCCTCCATTGGTTTCTTAAAATTCCTTATGTATATGTCTTTTTACGGTGAAATATCTGGTCCGGAAGACTAGTTGTTATTTATGTATCTGCATCTAAGTAAGTGGCCGTGTTTAAATCGTGCTTTGGAAAAAGTCTAATTTTTATGGATAGAAGTTTAAGGAGACTGGGAATCTAAATTCCTTACACAAATAGGTGGTTAAGTTGATTATATTGAACACATATTTCCTTCTTTTTAATTAAGTCTCTTCATATGGTAAAATTGAAACATTTGTAATTATCATTAAACGCACTAAAAACATTGATAAGTGGTTCAATTCTTGTAAAATTGGTATCACTAAACGGAATACGCAATAACTCCGAACGCGGTCTAAGTATACGTTGGAGCTTAATCTCAAAACTTCTCTAGCAGCTCAAGGCCATCAATCTTCTAGCATAAAATATTACGTGCAAACATTGCACTTGCGATTTCACGCCTATTTGCCCAAGAATGCAAGTTCAATATAGGCGGTTAACGTAAAGTTCACGAACAAAACTATGATTCAAGTTGGGTAGATGCCGCAAGGCATAAATCACGATTTGTTTTTGGATACTTTCAATTCTTGCAGAGTGTGATTGATAGAGTGGATTCCACAGAGTTATTTAAAAGTTGGTGGATCACAAAATTCACTCCCATTCCGTTTAATAAAGCGCAACAAAGCGTGTCCCTCACGAATTATCATCTATGTGCATATTAAATTTCAGATTACACGAAAAAATAATCCTAAGATCTCGAATATCAGAAACCCGACTAATCTGTTCATCTAATAAAATATATGGTACCTCGACACAAAACAATCGCTTTCTGCAAAAAGTCTTAATCTTACACTTTGTGTTTATTGGCAATTTATTACGAGCAAACGAATCTCCAAAAAATCAAGTTTGATTTGCATACGATCAGTATTAAAAGAAGAATTAATTTGTGCATAAATCTTAAGGTCATCTGCATTCAAAAAACAGTGATAAAATTTGAAACATTTGACAACAGCATTTCCGAGGCATTAAATTGGATTGTAACATTAGAATTGGTACTATAATCAACATTATGTGAGTATATTATGTCGGAGTTATCAAATGATGCTTGGAAAAAATTAGCGAACGCGTTACAAATTTCAAGTGAGGCTGAAAAGGAAGCATAATTTTATGTCATCCTTTTTTGAAAGCCCTGAGATTTAATGTGTTTTATTAATTAAAAAAATTAAAAGAAATGTTACTTTCAATCTGTAAGATAAATATTTTATAAAAGAACTCATTAAGGAATTTGAACTCTACACAACGCATTGTATCCTTGTCATAACATTTCCGTGAGCGTTTAAATTTCTTAAAAGCTCTGGATTTACGGTTGGCAATATTTTTTAATCGACGATTGAACCATGCATAATTATTTTCAACAATTTTTTTCGGAAAAATTCAAAATCATTTCGAACAGTTTTATAAAACTCTGCGACCGCTAACGAAACACTCAGACATTATAATAAAATTGTTCAATCAACATTTTGAAGATAGTTGTTTAATGCGGGAACATTGGCTTTGCAAAAATCTTATTTAAAATCGTTTTTACCAGAATTAACAAAATCACAATCTGCAAAATAAAATTTAATTAAAAGTGGCGTGTGGTAAATAATTGTATGTCTCGCTAAATCCGAGCAAGATCTACATCAAAAATTCGAAATATGGCCAAAATATGGCCGAAATATGGAAAACTGCATTGAATTGACGCGTCTCAAAATTCGCGATGCTATACAATACATAGTTAGATAGTTTATCCACACTAGTTTCCATAAACTCGTCATACACTGAAGACCAAACAATTTTAGAAAGGTTAAAATCTCCCACGAACAACAGCTGATTACTTTCATAGACACCAATTTGTTTTTCACAGCAATGATGACACCTCCACCAATGAGTTTGATATTATCCGGGTCTCGATCACGGCGAAATACAGAGTAGCACGGTGGAAAATATACTTCAGAATTAAAATTAACATTCAGCCGGGTTTCTGTTAGAATAACATTGTCGAAATCATAACTTAACAGAGATCAATAAGATCGGTGTTCCACAATGAAACATTTACTGTTAGTGTTTTTTTACTGTGAACCCAGAAAGAGAAACAAATACTAAATTACTTTAGACTGAAAAAGACAATCGTTTTTGTTTTTTTGTTGTAACAAAAAAAAAACAAAATAGAAAATACCAGAAACGATTGTCTTTATTTAGTATATTTATTTAAGATATTTAGTATATTTTCTCTTTCTGATTTCACGGTAAAAAATATTACCAGAGTAAACAAACTGTCTTACCAAAACACCTGATGGCCATATGTCTGGTTGCAATAAATTGTTAAATAAATCAGGATCAACACCGATTTTGAATCATAAATAGTTCAGACATCTTTGTTGACTGACACAACCTGTAATCAATATCATCTTCAGGTACTGCTAATTTATCGCACAGAAATTTTGATAAAGCGGCAGATAAAGCATATTAGAAAATTTAGAAGCGTAAATATATTTCTTATCCGGCATGGCTTTGATTGTATCATCAACATCTTTTTAAGAACCACCAATGCACTCAGCATGCGGTATTTTTATACCGTTGAAACACTGAAGATGAAAAGTTAATTCCATGATCTTGATGAATTTAATATTTTCCAGAGTGCCCTGTACTACGGCGTCAGTGGCAATATGTGGGGTTAACCATCTTGTGATTTACCAAATTTTAGAAATTTTCGATTTATGGCATAAATCTTTCGATTTATGGCATAAACAGTTTTGACGAGCTTACATAATTTATTATCTGGATTTTTAAAATTTTCAATTTATTTTTTAATATCCCATGGACTAGTATTATGTTTTCATTGGCTAGCATCATCTATTTTTTTTGGAAATTTTAGATTTATAGCATAAATGGAATAACTGGAAGCAGTTTTCATGGGCTGCGGTAAGCGGAGTGAATTTTTTGGATTTTGTAAATTTTTGATATGGAGCATAAATCTTCTAGTTATCATGGGTCATCATGCATTTTCTAACATATTTTTTAGTTGAATTTGTAGAATGTGAAACTGATACCCTGGTTTAAATAAATCTCTAACAAGCACAAATATGAAACCATTAGCCTGAAAAATAGGCATGACAGGCCAAAATTTTTAGTTCTCCATCTTCAGTGTCAGCTTGGCGAATCAAAATGGCTCATAATTGTACAAAAAGGCAATGGAAATTGGCTACTATGTTGTGTTATTTGAATTCTTTAAAATTGTTTGTAAGGTTTTCTCAATTCACTCAGTCTCGATTGGACTAGTAAAGATGCAGTGAATTAAAATGTAACTCCAAAAAATTTAAGTGTGTTTTCAGGACCTTGTAAGAGGATTGCCTCTTTACATTTCAAACAAAATGTGTCAATAAATATGAGAACTAGTTTTCACGAGAACGATAAATTTCACGGAAAATATATGCCAAGTAAATCTGGTTTGGGTGGTTCATTTTTGTTTTAAGTCCTTATCAAGGTTATCTCAAGGTCAAAGTACTTTTTTGTTTACAAAACCCTACATTTTCTTGAAAATCGTGTTCTGTTAAAACTTGTTCGGTAACGCAACTATGATTTAACTGAATGAACCCTTTCGAAATGTTTGTTTTCAACTGTTTATAAAGTCATGCTCGCCTCAGTCATCGACCCTTAAAACTCAAGTTCTAAATCTTCCTTAATCTATACTGTATTTAAATCTCTATAAGAGTAGATTTGACTAATGTAATAAAATAAAGTTTTGAAAAAAATTAATTGACAGTGGGGAAAGCAAGCCGTGTATTATGGCCTTTAGTTAATTATAATCTACATGTAACGCCATAGCTAGGTAATATAACGAAATTTACTACATATATATTTCAATTATCCATTTTTAATTCGAAATTAACATTTAATATCGTATCATATCGTTCACAGCACATAAATAAGCTCAGCACGTGGTCATTTTAATCATATCGATATACCAAATCAAAAACAGTAAGTTTTCCAATTAACGCGTATATTATATATGGGCACCATGAAGACATATAAGATTGTATTGCATTGTGATAAATAAAAATAAGTTAATACTATTTCCCAGGTAGCCATTTACAAATGAGTTTTCCATTGAGGGTACTAATTGACAGACATAACTTTATGTAACATGCGAAAATTAACGTTTAAGCACTTTAATTTTGTGAGTGGACTAAATGCTTGCAATAGAAGCAATTTCAAGCAATAGAATATAGCCTATACATAAGCGCGAATAGATTTGACAGTTGCAGTCCTTCGAGACCAGGAGTGAAAACTTCGTGTTAACATCGATGCAGTTCTAAATGTTATCTAAATGTCAATATGTCACATTTTTAGTACTGCCACATCAAAATCTAATAAATTAAATTACCCGTATTGAAAAACCCCGATTAAAAAGTGTACACCGCATTCAATCAACACCATAAAAAAAAACAATTTTTAAATGTAACCACCGTAATCTTTTATTACGATCACGTTTCTCTTAAAGTTTTAAATTTTTCAATAATTTTCATTCCAAAGTTTATAATTTTGGGAATTATAATTAAAAACGAAATTTTTTTTAAATCTACTGACTGTCACTTAATAAATAAAAAAAAAAAAAATGACTCGTGTGGACGACTTAAAAATATATTATATATTTTCACAGACACACAACAAAAGGTAATTAAAAACGAGGTAAGATCATAAAAATCAAAACCTGAAAAAGAAACTTCTTGCTGCTTCTTTCAAATTCATGGGAATATAAATTTCTTTTAATAACACAGACACAGCACTGTGACTCTTTCATTTTTTTTTATGATTTATAATTATTATGTGTGTCTATGTTGTTGTATGTAATACGCTTACATATATAATTATTATATGTGGCTCGATGCTGTTTGTCAAAAGATACTTTTCACTTAATTAACAAAGTGAATATGCTAAAAACGAAGAAATGAAGCAAGACGCGCGAGAAATAAACTTTACCATTATACGGTTATGGAATACAAAAGTCATTTGTCAGTTGTAGTTGCTGCTTGTTTTTATGGTTTTGTACTTCTTGTATATACGTTATAAGTTTTTATTTATGCACTATCACTGTACACGATTGTATCATGATTGATTTTTATTTAAGATTAAAACAGCGCGTTTTCCATTTATGAATTATACGATGACATGGTAGACCGGGTGAAACAATTAAGTTGTTTTTATTTTGGTTATATAATCTGATAATAAATAATGGCCTGTAATGGTTTATCATATACCATTGCAATGAGTTGCAGAAAGTAGAAACACTTACCTAATTCAACCTTTTCATTGAATACTTTTTGCTATAACGAAATTGATAACGCTCTGCACTAAAAGACCTCTCAACGTATGCTAAAATTTAGCTAACATTTACGACTAGGGTTAATATTAAAGTCGATCTGGTAACCTCTTGTCACGAGTCGAGTGACTCAAAGAAGAAGCCACGCCAAGTCTTTCTTGGGTTATGGAGAACTTTCGGTGTACCTCGACGACGATTCAATACTTGCAGAACTTAATGTATTGCGTTAGCTGAAAAGGATGTTCAACAATGTTTACTGCAGTTTGTCTACTGATTTCCTTTCATCTCAAAACATTTTCAAACGCTTTTCTATATCGTTTTCACACCTTATTCGGCCACACTATTTGCTTGAGACACATATGTTAGACTCTTTAACAGTAATATGTCATTACATTGACATTTTTTTTTTAACTCCGATGAACTAATATTAGACCGTTTCTTTATAGTACTGTGTTTGCGTGTTAACATTTTTAGCAAACTTTATACGTCGTCTTTCAAAAACGCATTGAGTGATTTGATACACACATCTCCACTAAATATATTAGCAGCAGTAATTGGAACCCCTTTTTTCTATTAAACAGTAACACTAAAGACTGATGACCAATCACTACGACAAAAATGCAACCAAACAAAAACTTATAGAACTTTTTTACCACGCTGACAATTATTGCTAACGCCTTCTTATCGAGCTGTCAATAGTTTTTCGTAAGTTGATAAATTCTCAGAAGCTAGAATCCACGGTCGATCACCTTCTTCAGTTACTTTGCTTAAAACGGTGTCCACCACGAAGGACCTGGCATCACACATGAGGTACAGCTCCTTGCTTGGGTCATAATGGCTGAAAAGTTTGTTGGAACTCAATTCCTTTTTGCATCAAAAGCATTGTTGCAAAAGCATTGTTGCACTTGCTCGTCCAATTAAAACTTAAATTTTTTTTATTAAGTCGTAGAGTGGAGCCATCGTCGGCATGAAATTTCTTTAAAAATTTACCAATTCCAAAAAAACCTTAAGCTACGTGACAATTTAAGGTAATGGAGCATGGTTAATATAGCCTCAATTTTACATGGATTCGGTCTTATTTCACAGCAACTAATAATGAGACCTTGATATTCCTGCTAAATAGCACTTTCGGCCATCTTTCTCAGTTCCACCTCCACCTTTGGTTTTCAACTAATATGTCACTGTGAGCCGTATATTACAAAAAATCAGCTTTCCATCTTCCTTCAAGACAAGGGATGCTAAACAATATTTTAAGAAAGAATCCTCACTTGCACACACAGAGGGGTGTTTTCTCGTAAGACCCATCTCGTGAGACTTCAAACACCTCCAGTCTTCACCAAGTGTTTTTACTCCATTATTATCCGTTTAAAACTGGCAAATTTTTTCGCCTAGGTTGGTATTCATTTACCCAATCATATTAACCTAAAAAAATAGAAGTACACGATGTCCTGCAAGGAAAATAAAAATTCCCAATTGTTGTTGCGGTACCCCATTCTTAACACAAACGACTGCCGTTCCCACAATGTCTACGGTGAAAGTTTGCCATAACTTCGGGTTTGGAGAGTCCGTTTTCAATACCATTACAAAGGCTCCGTGAACAGAGTTAACCTTCGATTTTTGTACCAATTTTTTTGGATGACCACGTTTATAACACAAAAAAAATTTCCAGTTTTTTGGTGGAGAAAATTTCCCATGAGGTCTACCACACTTATCACATTTTTTGTTCATTGTCTCTTTATTGTGATTTAAGACGTAGATATTTAGTCATAAAACGACTGATTATATTATTATATTATTATATTATTATATTATTATATTATTATATTATTATATTATTATATTATTATATTATTATATTATTATATTATTATATTATTATATTATTATATTATTATATTATTATATCATTATATCATTATATTATTATATTATTATATTATTATATTATTATATTATTATATTATTATATTATTATATTATTATATTATTATATTATTATATTATCATATTATTATATTATTATATTATTATATTATTATATTATTATATTATTATATTATTATATTATTATATTATTATATTATTATATTATTATATTATTATATTATTATATTATTATATTATTATATTTTTATACTAACATCTATACAATCATAATTTTTATTATAGCCTTCGGCTAGGAGGAATAACTCCATTAACAGATTTTTTGCAGAGAAATTTTCTAGATTTCAGCCTTTGGATTTGGTATATGGAGCATCAGTGTATGATGTTCTCCAATCTTCCGGGAGTTTCTAGTTAATGCTTGGCCGTACACGATGAATCTTGAGTTTTAAGAAACGATTCGAATACTTTTCTCTAATTTAAGACCACATATATTTGTATCAATTGAATTGACTCACCCGATGCATGATATAAAATCTACGCGAGTCATAATAAAAATTTATGAGTGTAAATCTTTTTTTGTCGTGTGGTAATTCTTGTCTCAATTTTTAATAATTTTTTTTTTATATGATTTTATTAATTTTATTACTTCGTGTTTATAATTTATATATACGTTTTTAACCCATTATTGCATGAATGGTTTTTATGGTTGTGTGTTATGTACACGAGTATTAGTTGTTCATCATAAATTGTATATATATATCGGCGCCATCAAAAATGTTATTTACGGAATTTTAAGTGCGGCGTTACAATTTATTGACCTACCATATTAGTTTCATGATGTACGTGTGTTTGGAAGGGACACGTGGTTTGATTGTATCTATTACTTGTCCAGTATAAGGCGTCTCATTACAAAAACCAATCATTTGATTAATCAAAATCTAATCTTAAGTCGAGATCAGGTCTAGCGCAAGATAAAACCAAACTGATTTCAAAGGGCAAAACAGATGGAGGGTGTGCACTAGCAACACTTTTTGAACCCTCCAGTTTTTTGTCATGGCCAACTAATGCAGTATTTTGCAATCACTATTAAATCAGTTGACATTGCTGACTGCAGGGTTAATATTTGGTCGAGAAACTATAGGGACGTGAATGTAATGCCCCATAGCTTGCTGACACTCCACATTTGTTCAAGTTTGAAATTTGTTTTAGGACACATTGATCAAAAGATTTGTCATTTGTCGGCATAATTTAACGCCATTGATGAACTTCTCACAAGTGTTTTCATAGTCAATTATTTGCTGTTGTACACATGGCTTACTCTCGCTATGTATCTATATCTTTCCTTTAGAGTTCCGTTTGTTTTTAAAAATCTTTTTACAGTCGTTATTTAAATTTTGTTTTCGTTGCAAATTAGTCAAATCGAGACGATCGCTTTTTATAGTCATCAACGTCAAAGCTTCGATATCTTTGAATCAATCGTTGTGGAACCTTTTGTGTTCAGTCTTCCTGGCTAACATTTTTAATTTTGGTTGAAGTATTTTTTGCAAAATGCCCATAATTGTAGCACCGTAGATTAGCAGATTGGTTCTGTTTACTGTTACCAGTTAATTTTGTTTTTATGGCAACTCTACTAATTTGGTTTCCTTAACTCTCAATTCATACGATTATATTCCTCTGCTAGCGCGGGCAAATTTTGTTGATTATTATTGTCATAATATATTCCTCCACAATTGTACTACTTTCTAGTTATGTCAAACCCCTAAAAATCCCTAAAAAGCGGATACCAACATCTCAAACATCTATTTTGGAGAAGTCGCTTTTTTATAAGAACATAGTTATTTGAGTCTATTAGCGGAACAATTTTTGACTTGGTTTTCATTACTTTTTTATCTTCTCCTTAAACGGACTTTAAACCATTAAAATTAATGGTGGTTTGATCTAAAATTGTTTACTTCTTACTTCAATACTTCACTTTGATTATACAATGCAAAATCTAACTTGAAAATTCAAAACTATTCTTAATTAAGATTCTTTTTAGTGTCATTCCGAAGCCTTTATTGTATTTTTGCAAACAACACGAAAAAAATAGCTAGCTATTAGATTTATGATTGATTGGTTAAAACGCTCTTATTTAGAGACCAAATTGAGCACTCGTATAATTTCCATACAAGCGCATCACTTTACACCATATTTCGTGCAAAATTTATTTTTATTGATTTTGTCTCCAGGGTTTGGTTGCTATCTAAAAAACTCAAGGACCAGATAGTGAATTGGTTTTTCAATCAATTAGTTTCAAAATACGACATCATTTAAAGGAAAAAAACTTACCAGAAAAGGCAATTTTATACTGATCGATAATTGTATTGCTCATGGAATAGAAGTGATGCTAAGGACGGATGATGGAAATTTTAAAGTAATATTTTTGCCACCACTGCAATCCTGCAATCATTAGACCAACAAATCATTCAAAGTATGAAACTTCGGTATCGAAAGAATTTATTGCTAGATCTTGTAAGCCAATAATAAACTTAAAAGATGTTTCTATTATCATACATCTTGGATGGATGTTCCGATTTTAGTCATTCGATCAAGTTGGAAAGTTCTTATCGACATTGACATCAACAACTTAAACTTAACCGTAAATGATTTGAATGATGATGATGATTTATCATTGGCACTGATGATGATTTATGACATTGAAAACATGTAACAAAGTTTTAGGTAGCTTCTTTAAACGAGGCTTTTTGTAATCAAATTTTTGCTGCTTATACAATCGGATGTTTTGTGTTTTAATTTAGATTTAAATTCTCCAACCAACCTACTCGCAATACTCTATAATACTAAAGAAAATGTATTAAGTTGCTTGTGAGCTATATCGTGGTCACTTGCACCTCTTATCACATCTTCAACGTCAAAATTGTTTATGGTGATTCTGCAGTCTCACCATGTTTTATTCACTGGTTCTATATCTTACAGTCTGTTATCTTATCTTCTGTCCATATCTTACAGTCTGTTATCTTATCTTTCCATATCTTATCTTCTGTTGTGATTCATTTATTTGATTTTACTGCACTATTCATTTAACCTATCGATGAAACCTATCGCTTCATCCCAGTTCTTCCAGGCCTATGATTTCAGTAACTCAGGGAGTTTGGACTCAGGGGTTTGTGTTTATTAATACAATGCACATGCTAATTCTGAAATAAGTAGCGCAAGACCATATGCATTCCAGGTAACAATTCCTAAGTAGTGTGTCATGATTTTTACTTGTTAAGTTTATATGGACTAGAATTTAAGAATGACTTCTTTAATTTTACTCGTCGTTTACGTTATTTTTAATTTAATGTCCCTAGTTTCTGTTTTGTTTTGTAGTAGCTCACCCATAGATTCTAGTCTTAATTTCCGCGAATTCAGGTGTGAATTGAAAGCATTTAGCTTCTGAAGTGTTTCTTGTTAGACATTGGTTTCCTTCATCTTAATATTTTCATTCTATTTGGCCATTTGTGCATTATATGTTGTGCCTTCTTTTACTTTGACGTTATTTGGAGAGATTTGTTTTAGGTAGAATTGCATCCTAGGTTGAAAACTCTTACTTGTTTGATTTATCTTGTTGCCTCTCATTGTTTGCAGTTCTTTGGCTGCCTCTGTAATCTTTCGCAGCCTTTACTTGGTGATAATTACCACAATGAATACATTTTACTGGTTTTGATAGTATTTTCCAGCACAATTTATGCATCTGGGCTCTCTAGCATGACAAGGGGGAAGCCAACTTTGGTTATTTCTCTGTCACTGTTTGCTTTTTTAGTGACGTTTTTGTTAAGTATGTTTACTGTATTTGGAATTTTGAATCCTTTAAGACTAAGTTACTCAATTATTTCTTCATTTGATGTATGATGTGGCCATAAATTTACTTGGTTGCTAAGTTTTGTTTTTCTGGATGTTGTCTTAAACGCACTGCGATCCTGAGTTCAACCACCGCTGCTGATTAACTACGTCGTGAATAATTGTATGTAAGGTCATTCGCTGGGCTGCACACCTATAACGGTCATCAATTGTAAAAATGTGGTCTGAAAGATCGTGTAAAAGATCTTAGTAAAGGGTTAACTTTAGCCTATAATGCTGATGATTTTTAATATTTTAATATTATTTCGGCCACAAAGTGTCGAATATCGGCTTCAAGTGCTCAATTGTTTCTGATTTACTGGCGTAGATATTCGATTTTACATATTCCCAAAGAAAATAATCTAATGGCATCAAATTGCACGAACGAGGTCATTTGGAAATGTTTCTTTTAATGAATTAATTGTATCGCGCACTGTGTGACATGTGTCCGCCTTGCTGAAACAACATATCTGCAAAATTAATGCTTTCCAATTGAAGCACGAAAAAAAAGTAAGTGTCTCTGTACCGCTCACCATTAATTGTAACGTTCTGACCATCATTTAAAAAAAACACCAATGATTTTACCAAACGATGGCATTTACTAGATGTAATGGTGTTTCAACAACTACTTAAGGAGTATCTTCGATCCAAATGCGGCAATTATCTTTATTAACAGTTAGTCAAAATTGTGCCTTATCACTGAACAAAGTTTTAATTGAAATTGTGGATCAAATTAGAACCAAATTTGATTAGTCTATTCATAAATAATTCCCAAACCACTCAAAACAACTGAAAACTGTCAAATCGGCTGTCATCGAAAAGTTGTCAAATTAAAGTTCTCTACTTCTAAAAAAAGCACCCTTTATTTATCGTTTGGAGCTAGTCTCCCCATTTTTCAATTGTTTCATATTCACTAACATTAAATATGTTAATGTGTGTATGTAGTATCTCTTTTTGTTGATTTTCCTAAACTTTTCTTGGTTAATTATACGTTGGGTGTATTAGCTGGTTGCAGTGGTTTCTCTTTCGGTTCCAGTAATATGGTTTTATGTATATTCACTAGGCCCGTGATCAGGTAGTGTCGTTGTTTTCTTACATTCAGAGTTGATTGTTCGACCTCAGGTGAAGATTCTGCTTTCGTTTTTTTGTTTTGGCGTTTGGTTTTAATTTGGTTCCGTATTAAGCTTTTTTGACTCGCCAATTCACCTTCATCTGTTTCATAGATAGCTATAGTATTTTCTTTGGCTTAATTCTCATTTTTGATTAGTCCATTAAGTTATGGTAAATATTTTGATTCATGTTCCTCGTGCGTTCAGAAATTTTGCTTAATTGCTGGGTCGCGGAATTCATTGATTTAGGTAAAAATCTAACGGTTACTGATATAAGTATGAATTGGTTTGGCAATGGTTGACTCCCCGAGAATCTGTAGACCTTCATTGAAAATGGAGGAGTTTCCAGAATTTTACTGAAAATTTCTTCTCCTTGAGAGCTTAAATTGTCTCACTTGATTGTTTGTACATTTGACGCTAGTTTACATTTAAGGTATATAAATTAGGTTTTCGGTGAATATATGACAAATTGGTTATATAACGGTAAATGCAAATGATTTGTAATGATAAATCAATTTTTTTAAAATCTAATTTATATTAATTTTAAAATTTTGGGTCAAATAAAGTGTATATAAATCAGATTTACGGCGAGTATTTTATAGTAATCTTTGCAGATTACAGATGGATGGTGGCATTCTGGAGTTGCTGATAGGAGATGACAGAATGCAGAGCAGTTCAATAAAATTGGATTGTCTTATGCTAACAGTAGTTTGAATATTGCTACCGAGAAACCGGACCAATTCTGTCATTACGGACATACCTTTCCTTTCCCTACCTCACAAAAATGTACTAACTATTGGCCGACAAGGTATCTGTATCCAGGTCTATCTAAATAATTTCACTAATATCCTGTCTTATCCCTCCAAGTTTATGTAAAAGCGGGTAAACAGTGGGCCCGGCGGTTTCCCGGATATCCTGCTTAATACTTGATGTTCAATTAATTTGATGCTAAATTTGCATTTAGAATTTTGATGATTTGAACGCATGCAACTGAAATATTGATACATATTTTTCATTAACATTTTATAACCGATCATAGCCATTTAAATTTTTAAATGCAAGGCAATCAGCTCACAATTGGTTTAAGCACTAACACAACGGGCAACCTGTATCATCATTAGATTTAAATGCTTCCAAAGCATTGCATTTATTATTACGAAATTTATGAAGTCAAAAAATTTTAGGATAATAATAATTCCCAGAACGTAATGCTCACAAACCCTCACCCTCATCATTCATGCGGATTATTGCATCTAGCGGTTTTTTAATTTTTAAATGCCTCCAAATAATTTGCTTCAGTAATCGCAATAAGTCAATATTTTAACAAATTAAATTATTTCGTGTGCCGATTATGAACAAAAATTGAAAATCGAAAATTGTTTGGTTCAACAACAACAACAACTTAACAAAGATAAAAAAAATCTAGTAGAGCAAATATTAAATTATCTCCTTTTTTACACTGTAGACTAACGACTGGTAAAATGTGAACAGGGATCACAACCGTTTGCACGTAATACCTGCTTAAATCATTAATCATAATAATATTACTGTGGATTTATTAACACACACACACGTTTCGAAACCGTGGACCTCGCGTAATGATCATCATAAAACAAATTTTGATGGTTATCGTGTGTAATAATTTAACAGCGCAGATTATATACAAACAAAATTGTTCGTAACTTTACTACTGTGAATACGAGCCACCAAGTTTAACTGCGGATGATAAAGAGCTGTATAATTAAATCCAGCTATCGTAATACGTTTTATTTTTGGTAAATTGGCAAACTAAATTATATATATATGCTTGATGGGAAGATGATGGTGTACCACAAAATAATTATATGCACATCCAGCGAGAGAGAGAGAGGAAACCAAATTGAGCCCCAATTACATGAAAAACAATATATACAAATAACGGTATTATATTGGGATAAATCTTGTCGCTGATGACATTTGAAATATCTTAAGTAATTTTAAGTCGATATATAATTACTATACGTATATGATCGTAATGATCATGAAGCTGCAAAGTTAAAAGAAAAATGAAAAATTATATCCAATTTTAATGAACTTCCACGTAATATATTTTAAATAAGAACGCAACCTAGGTAGTAACAAAAATTATTTTTCCACCAGAATTCCAGCTTAAATTATCTTCGGATAATTATAATTAAAATAATGAGTTCGGACACACACACACACTCACATAGTCACAAAAAGTACTTACAAAGATTATGAATAAAAATATTTAAGATGAAAAAATTGGTTTTCCTTTTACCATTAACTTCAGATTTTGTTTTGTTGTTGCTTTTTTTTTTTTTTGTTCAATTTTGTTTTTAACGTACTTTGCGATTGATTACTTGCTACTATACTGTAAAATTAATTGAATTGGAGATGATATCTTTCATAATTTTATACATATACGAGACGGCAACACAGTATAATTTTGAGTTCCTGGATATGGTTTAATTATGGAGTTAGATATTTAAAAAATTGATAACAGGAAATACCTTAAGTATATATATTATTGTGTATTGGATGCACGAGCCTCATTGTGAACGATCTTACAATGAAAATGTATTATTTGTATTACATTGTATAGTAAGAGGAATGAGATGAGATGTGATTAATTTTGGTTGCGTTTTATTGTTTCAAACAAACAATTATTTTGTGACATTGTATTATATGTCATTTACGCGGAAAAGGTGTTTGCTCACTAGAAGAGAAACGTTTATAATTGCGGAGACTAAAGAGGCGGCTTACTTTCAACAATAAATGCAATATTTTAAAAATAATCTTATATGCTTCCGAAAAACTAATAATATTTTAGAAAATTACCGTATAAGTGTAACTAAATTGACAAAATAAACCATTTAGAGCCTTAGAAGAGATTTCAATCATTTATGCTTCGTAACAAAGTTCAAGCCTAAATCTTCCATTGTCTGGGTCACTCCTCTCAGAACCAGATGAAAACCATAAAATTATACATGATTTTATTTTTTTCGAAAAACACCAACATATAGAAGCTGAATAATAGTGCTACAATTCTAAATATTAGAGCAGTTTATACTCCAATAGATGCCTTGTTTTTGGTGTGAGGGTCTGTTAAAGATCTTCAGAATATTTAAAACGGACTCCCAAAAGTAGCGTTGATTAGTCTATCTTCTAACTAATTGCAATATCCTAAAACCTAAGTTTAATTTTTATTTCGTTGTTGAAAAGTCTTTGGAAAGTGTCATAATCGTTGCGTTTCGAGCCATTTATCTTGCGCCAGACTCATATTACAAAACCGAAAGATTGGATAGGAATGTTAGTTATGACAGACTCGACCTGTCACAGGTGGTGGATACACTCAAAAAATTTTTACTGTTAAATTAATAAAAATGCAATTAAACTAACAAAAAAGCTATTATTATACATCCAATAACAAATCGTTATTAATTTAAAAGGCAATTATTAAAATAATAACAATTCAGTAATTTCAACCAGAAACGATTATTAATTTAATGATAAAATTGTCAATTTAACAGGTCAGTGTATAAATATAACAATAGAATATCTTATTTTAATAACATATATTGTTACTTTGAAAGCAAAAACTATATATTTAAAAACAATAATTGTAAATTTAATAATATAATTGTTGATTGAACCGTATAAGGTTTAAATTTAATAGTAAAAATAATTAATTTAATAAAACTGGTCATAAATTTAATAGTTTAAATTGTGGGTTTAACAAAAACTAATCTAAATTTAATAATTAAATTATTATTTTAACAATGCGTTACTATTATTTTGAAATTATCTTATAATTAGATTAATAGTATGTCGCAATTAAAAATACTATTTACATTATTATATCAATAACTTTGTAATTGAATTTACAATTTTTTATCACTTTCAGCGGACACGTGTAAATAAAACAAATTAATAAAACACTAATTTTATATCTATTAAAAATGAATTTTTTTTATTTCAACTCAATTTATTTCAATGTAGTGTATATGTGATGTAAAAATAATTTTTGGTTCTTATTAACTAATAAACTAATTTTACTAATACTTATTTATCTATATTTTATTTAAATATTTATTATATACAATTAGTATTTTAAATACTAATTTAATACATATTAAAAATTAATTTTTTTTATTTCAATTCATATAATGTAGAAATTGTACTTCAGACTAGACTAATTAACATTTTTATTGATTAATTAACTATTTATTTAATTTAAGCTCGTTTATTAAGTTTTTGACTGAGTGATGTTGGTCTTTGTCCAACGCTTCTATGTTGTAAAAAAACTGTTGAAAAAAGCTCCAGAAAAGATTTGCAGCTACCGGATATTTCAAATTAAATATATGAAATAGTTTGAAACAAACGTCAATAGCCCTTGAAATACAGCTTAAGTTGTATCGTATACGATCATAGTATACGCCTATTTCTTTCGGATCATTTATGGTTCCAGTAATTAATAATAATGGCTGAATCGGCAGGCCTTGTTCAATTCTTTTTAAAAGCATTTCTTCCAAATGTTGAACGTTATTTCCAACAATGAGAAATGCTGCCTGCGAATCTCGAATGGAGTATTTTTTGTGTTTTTTTTCATGATTAATATTAACAACGCTTCTTGCTGTTGGTACCAGTATGTTATGAAGCAAAAAAAACGTTGTAAGTAATTGTCCATCTGTAAATAGAAAATAAATAAAATAAACTCAAATGCACACACTCCCTAATATTCAGAACTTACTTTGTGATAATTTATCAGTGTTAAGGAGGTCAACAAAAGATCGAGCGGAAGTATCTTTAATTTTTGCTTTAAAAGTTGGAAGCATCTGGCCTGGAAACACGTCGACTAGACCAAGCATGTCTGTGGCTGCAGGAAACATAGTTTCAAAGTCAAGGAGAACCTAAATTACAAAACAATATATTAAACAAACAACAATAAAATCTTTATAATATAGGATTAATGAAGACAAATTAGAGAAAAAAATATATTAAATAAACGTACTAATCTATAACCTAATGGATTACTAAAGTGGTTCCATTTATCTAAAACTTGGGAGGTATTTTCGTATTTGTGCATTTCATTTAATCTGTATTTGGATGTTTTACCCCATTTATCCTCAATTTCTGACCATGTACATTCAGGCGACTTCAGATCTTCTAAATAAGATGCTATATTTTCTTCAGGAACTATTACAAAAATCAATAAATAATTAATATTAAATAAAAATGTGCAATGAAACAATATTAAAATTACCTAATTTGGGAGATTTTTTTACGGGTTCCTCGTCACATTTTTCAGTTGCTTTTTTTTTCAACCCTACGTTTTGTAGAGATTTAGTTTTGTTAAAATATTTTTGATATATTTTTCCCGTGACATGCTTTCCCTTAATTTTATTGTAGTAAGTAGACTGAAAATATATTTAAAAAATCAGATAGTAAGGTTTATCCTAGAAACAGATGTGCGGAATAAACACGCGTTTTAAGGGGAGAACGCGTTCAAATGTTTAGAAATCAAGACAACTTGCGGAAAAAGTGCCTGTCAACGCATGTTTATTTAGAATATAATAATTTTTAAGTCGTACAAATGCTTAGTATGCGTATATCCGCCAGTTATCTCGATTTCTAAAAAAAGAAAACGCGTTAATCGCGTGGTTATCCGCACGTCTGTTTCTAGCATTAATATAATATACAATGTGTTTGCGACTTTATGAATTAAAAAAGGAAATTTTTTATTGATTTTCCATCATTATTTCTAATGCAACCTTTTTTAATTTATGTTGCCTATGCATAATATTTTATATAACAATAATATAACGTACAATTTCTTCATATATAAATACGCTAACTATTTGTTCTGCAATATTTTTTGCGAAATTTGTAGATATTTTGATATTTTTTGTGACTATAAAGTCGATTATTCCATTGACGATAAAATTTCTTTGAGTTTCTGTCATTTTTTTATCTACATTATATTGCGATATAATCTCCAATCCATAATTTGTTTGTTCTATTATTTCTTTTACATTTATAATTTTTTCTTCGCATTCTGTAGTTTGATGATTACATGCTGGTTGAAAATGACCTTCCGATGGAGTTGAGCTTGCTGCTTCCGATATCTGGCAGTTACAAAGCTTGTTTTCGAACCATACCGTGTTGCCTAATGGAAAGCCTAGCATTAAAGTTTGAATGTGGTGAAGTTTAAAAAGTTTCAAACATTCAATATCCACATATTCATCTAAAAATAAAATTAATCAGACTGTAGTAAAATAATGTATTAAAGATACACTTACCGACACATTTTTTGAAAATATATCCACAGTTCCAAGATATTAATAGATTTTTTAAATTTTGTTGCTGTTCTAAACATAATTCATTGATTTGATACGATGTTTCATCTTGTGGTTGTGAGGCATATACAGGATAGTCATTATTAGGATCGTAAGTAATGGTTACTGGTACAATTTCTCCTTCGGTGGGATGGGTGTATATTATTTCACTACTACTTGCCATTTTTTAGTTTTTAATTACGCAGAAGAAGACTGGCTTATAGGTTAGTTATAATGTTAAACAAAATATAAACAATACAAAAACATAAAAAATTATAAAAATGAAATTATTACAAACTTAAAAATAGTTTTTAGTTCGAATCATATTTGCTCCTGTAATATTTTTTACAATATTGATTGGAGGTCCTAAAAAACTGTTTATATCAATAAATATATTTTCTAATATAACAGTTTCTTTTTCATCAACTTCAAAAGATTGATAGTGATAACTAAATTTATTCACTTTGATTTGATCTACTAAAACTGTTATAATTTGTTTTTCTTTTAGCACAAATATCTCTTTAATTTTAAACAACTCTAATGCTTCATTATTTTTTGTAAGAAAAAAATTCTTTTTATATAAAGTGCCTTTATATTTAAGTTGAGAATAACATAATACCATACTACTTTCAATTTTAAATTGTTCACAAAGTCGTGTGTGATATTCACTATTGATTTCATGTTTATCTTCAGTTTGAATATAACATTTTATCGGTTGAGTTAAAAATGACGATAATGTCAATTGAGCTTTCTTTCCAAGGGTTAAGCAAATATTATTTCTGGAATTTGTGACTCTCGCATAAGGTTTAGTTTCTTTATGCTTTGCTTCAAATGGAAAACACCAATAATTTGTAGGAGCACCTGAATTTTGAATTACCTCCGCATAGTGTAACAAAAGATGGTGTTTTGGTTTAAGTGAGTCGTTAAATAACCGTAAATATTCCTCTAAATGTGTTTTAATAAACTGTGAAAGTAGATTTAAATTTTCATTTGTGATAGATTTGGATAGCAAAATATCTATAATTTTTAGAAAATTAATGACAAAATCCCATATTTCGTCATTGTTGGAAATCAAATCACCAATAATCAAAGAAAAATAGTGTATAAAGCATTTCATTTCACTTGCAGACATTTTTAGTTTATTATTTTTGAGATCATTTATAGATATCTCACCAGAAATATTTTTTACATCAATAGGGCCATAGTTAAAATTAAGTTTTCTTCTATTTAATGTTTCCAAAGAAAAAAGTTTTGCATTTTTTGTGTAATATTTAATAACATGGCATAAATTATAATGGCATATACCTTCAAATAAATCGTGCATAATATCCACAAAATAATTTTCCAAAACATGGAATGAAGGGATTGAGTTAAGAATTGAATATTTTTTATACCAGTTTCTTTGAACGTCAAATTAAGAAGTCCATTGCTATAATTTTCAATCGTTCTTTTTTGCACGAGCGTAACTTTACTAGCAAGTCTTGCTTCTTCTTTGTTACACGTACAGAATCTACAATAATGCGTGGATGAAAAAGATTTGCTGAAATCGCAAATACTATTAACTCCTAGATTATCCCCTACTATCAATCCTAAAATAAGTAAGACATGAGTATCACCACTTGGTAGATTTAAATCTATGCCTATTTGTTCTAAGAAAACTATTTCTTTTATTAAATGGCCTAAGCATTTATCATTTCCAAAAGTACGAAAAAATTCTGATTTTATAAATCCTGCAATAAAAACATTTTCGAAGTTAGAAAGACAATTTAAAAAAGGAAATGAAAAATATATGCCGGTTATACTTTCTGAATGGGAGCCTAAACAATTATTTATTTCAAAATCATCAAAATACAAAAAAAATGGCAAGCAAATCGATTTGGAATATTTTGCAATTTTGTCACGCCAGAGTTTACTTTTAAGAAAACTAGAAAACACGCCGGGCTCAAAACTATTGTTTTGAATTTGATTAATAGATATTCCCAGCTTTTCTAAAATATATTTCATTTGAAATTTTAAAGACAATAAAACACCTTTAGTAGAAACTACATCATAAATAGCCTCACCATTGTAAGTTATAACATCGAGTTCATCATTGATTGAGAATTGCTCCAATGGACAGAGCAAACCGCTACGAACCAAGGTTTTATTTAGTTTAAAGTCTGAACTAGTATCTTTAAATGGATTTCGTAAGAGTTCGGCTAAATTCCTCAATGAAAAATTGGTTTCCGATGAAAGATTTTCTAAATCAATCATACGTTCAATATAATTTGATATTGGAATTGTTAAAAAGTTAGTGACATAGTTTTGAATAGTATAAACATTTTTTCTATTAAAATTGTGAAGGTTGTGCAGTTGAACAGTTAACTCAGAAGACTTTTTGTAAAGTTCTTCTAAATCACATTTACTAACTAAGCGGGATGCTTTTGTGGAATCATTATCAACTGACGAATTTTGAGCTTTAGGCTCACCACAATTTTCAATCTTTTCAGGTGCAAAATTAATTGAATCATTTAATTCAGAAGATACTAGCCCTGTTGATGTGATAGAAGCCTCAACATTTGATGACTTTTGATTTAATTCATGTTTCCTTAAATGTTTTCTGTATGAATTCATATTGGAAAAATATTGGAAGCAATGTTCTTCATAACATTGAAATTCACTATTTTTTTGAAGCGAATGAAACACTTTTAAATGAAGCATTAGAGTTTTTACGTTAAGAAAATCTTGTTGACACAAAAAGCACCTCATAATTAAATATAAATTAAATACCCACTATATGCAACAATTCCACCAAAATATGTCACAAATTTAAATTTAAAAAAAAAGTTTTGTTAATTATAGTTAATTAATGAATCTAAAATAAAAATTACATATTATTACAAAAATGTCTAATAAGTTTATGGGGTAAAATTAACTTACTTTGCTCTTTTTGTAAAATGCGATATCCAATAATTACTTTAACTCGTCCTAGCGCCAACTTAATTTATTGTTATTTAATAATTCAAACGCAGTCTTCAATAAATATAAAAAGAAATATATACACACACACATGTGTATATATATATATATATATATATATATATATATATATATATATATATATATATATATATATACATATATATATATATATATATATATATATATATATATATATATATATATATATATATATATATATATTTACAGATAATTTGCCGTTATGTATTATTATGTATTATAGTATATTGCACGTACGAAATTTTTTTTTATTTAACTCTTTTTTTATAACTGTTTTTTTGTAAATGTAAGAAAAATCTCACCTTAAAACTTTATTTAATTTTATGTATTTTATATAACTTTTATATAATAATTATTGTAAATAATTATATAATATATTGTTTTTAATCTCAAATTAACAATTTTTATTAAGTTTTTTTATTTCAGAAATATTTTTCTGTCCTGAATTCACTTAACACTTGTTGAATTCTAGCTCTTAAATGAATATTCAAATTACAACGCACCACAAATGAATAAAATTATTAAATTTATAGTAAAAACTTTCAAAAAAATTACCCATCTATTATTTTAATAACTAATATTATTAAAATCACAATTTACTATTATTTAGACAGTAATGACTATTAAAATAATATTTATCTTTAATTTTAATAGTAACTCCTGTTGGAATAATAGTTAATGTTATTATTTTAATAAACTATTATATTTTTTTGATGCACAATTTCTCCGTTATTTTTTTTATAATGATTTACTTGGACGAATTTAATAACAAAATGTATCAAAATAATAACTAAATTTTGTTTTAATAACCGTTAGGTATTACCTTGATAATTATGATTATTAAAATAAAAATTTGCTGATACTTTAAAATAGTATATTGTTGAATTTATAATATAATTGTTAATTTTAATAGTAAATTTTAATAATTCTCGTTTTTATTTTCACAACGAACTTGTTTCTAAAATAATTTTAAATTTGATGATTTAAGAATAATAAAAACTGTTATTTTAACAGTTTTTACGCTCAATATTATTGTACAAACATTTTTAATACCTTTTATGTTAAAATAATAGTTTTTGTGATTGATTCAATAACAAATTAATTAATTTAAAAACAAGTTCTATTTATTTAATAGATCAGGTTGTTACGAGTTTTGAACAACCAATTTTACAACCGATTTATTGAAAAAATTGTCAGAATTTTTTGAGTGTAGTGTATGGCATCCTAGTCGGTAGGTTAACGGCGAAATAAACAAATCGTCCCCAACCGCAGCTTATTTGATTGAGGGTCTCAGCCCCTCAATCAAATAAGCAATTATTTGACCATAATTATCATTAAAGAAGCGCTTAAGCGACGTTTCGAGGTACCAAGTTTCCTTTTAAGGATGCTGCAAAGTTATTTAAACATCTTGTATGACAGTCAGTTTATTGGACGAGATTTACTCGTGCTGGATCGCCGAGAGATCATTTAGATACTAGATGTCATATTTTTTTCAGTACTATAGGCTTGGCGTGGAAAGAGGATGGTTTACTTCTCCAGTGGGTCAAATTACTTTGAGATAATCACCTCCACAGAGTTACAAGACTGCCGAATGGAGTACTAAACAAGGAAATTTTTTCAATTGTTTGTACTTTACATATGCTTTTACAAAACTGTCCGCGTTTAATGTTGCAAGAAATGCCGACTTTGACAAAAATGGCTTTCTTAAGTATAGAAGATAAAATACAAATGTTGCCGAAATATTATGTTCCATACAATAATGTAGAGTATTGTCGGTCAGTAAAAAATATCAAGTATATTTGCAAGTATGCCAACCAAAAAGTAGGCTAAAAAAGTAACCAAAAAGTGAAGTTGCTGGAAAATTAATATCACTTGGATTTGGCAGTAAATGAAAACATTAAACTAATACACTTTTTTGATCTTCTTTTAATTTTTTTAAGCTTCGGTGGCGGTAGCCTCTTCTGGTATAGCAGAATACAACTATAAAAAGTTAGTGGCACATTTCTCCATTAAATTATAACCGGACTTGAACAATACCAAATATGTAGTTTGAGACATTGCCAAGGGTTCCAGTTAAGCAAAAGTATTGTAGGAATGCGTAATAATTCACATATGAGTCGTTGCTGTTTGCACCAATGAAGCGGTCTTCAATGACTGATTGACGATGATTCAACCAACAAACAAGTTAACAACTTCACGCCAAACTATGATCGCTGCTATTGAGTGTTTAAAAAAACAAAACTACCCGCATTATCCCGACATGCAAAAAGTCACGACAAGGACTCAGTTTGACGTCGCCGACTTCATTAGAGTTTAACCGTCTCTATAGCACATCTTCTTAGACAAAATTCAATCAAAGAAAACAGGACCGTCACTCGAGGTCAGAAAAATCAAGGAAATGCGATGTTAGAGGACAACGTAGGCAAACAGTGCCATAGAATTCGGAGCAATCATTCGATCAATCATTCTGTCACCTTCACAGTGGGATTTCAATTTCCAACACTATATCAATAGATAATTTAATCCAATCAGATTGATTTAACGGGACGGATTGTTTGTTGTTAGAGGAAAGTGACATCAATATTTTGCAAAGAGGGTTTCGTCTTTTGGGTAGCAAACTTTTCCTAGGGGTGAGTCAGCGGGAGTTTTAATTGCCAACATAAAGATATACACCGTCATGAAGATTAACAACCTTTTCTACTTTGCCAATTCTCACTCATATGGACTAATGTATAGCAAACGTAAATGGCCGAACGTGTAACAAATATGGACATTCTCCTTGCTTGCATCTGCAAGCGCCCCACAGATGCTTATAAAGAGTCACAAACCAACAACGATGATAAATTGGCAAATGTTAGCTAATCACCGATCGTATTGCGCTTCTACGATCGAAATTAAACCGATTACGCAGCTAATTAACAACCTAATTATTTCATTACATTCAGATTCAATGATCTTCATTATAGGAAGAACAACGACACAATGTTAATTATTGACAGAACGATTCGTTTTCGGAAGAAAATTGATCTTTGGTAGCGCAATGATTTCCCATATCGACATTGCTGGTTTAGGCCAAAGGTACACTAGATTTAGATTTATCGGAAAGAATTTCCAGAATCTACAGAGTAATTAGATGTAAGTTGTTCGGCGATCCGGACCTTCATTTCTGCTGCAATATGTTCGACCACATCATCACGTTGTAACGGATCAGAAGAACGAATCCGTCTAGTGTCAATTCAACTTCCCAGCGTGTTCCCAGTGAACGGACTCATATTGTCACTAAGACTTAAGTCGAGTTTATCAAAAAAGTAAGTCAAACGCGCATTTCGAAAACTTAGTCCGAAGCAACTGTTCGGTAATATCAATTAGGCACTTGCAATGTACATTGCTTAGTACTTCTCAAAGAACGAGTCAACAGAGATATCTTTTAGGTTGTTAGGAGACATTCGAAAGATTTAAATTAAAGTCAGCACTACCTTACAAATCTTTGAAAGCCCTTCCGCATGCGAGTGCGTTTATTGACTTTGCCATCTGTCACTGAAGCAATAACTTTCATCGAGTGAAGACGCAGTCAGTTTTTACGAGGCTATCACTAAATAATATACGCACCATCCATTTGAATTGCATCTGGTGAAAAAATCTCTTTAAAAATTAACACAAACTAGTGAGAAGCAGCAGGCTAGATCATTGTAGCGCTTGAGCTAGTCACCACTGGCAATACGGGAATTGACAAAAGAGTTCGTTGAAGGTGTATATGCGTTTACTGATATGTCGCAGCTATAAATTGGTAGTTATTTTTCCCACTAAAGAACAAACACAATTCTGTCTTTGACCAGTGTTATTATACTCGCAGGTCAGAGAAAGCGCCAAACAGGAATATTGGCATTCATCCACTTTTGGACGCTTTACTTAAGAAATCAAAATTGACTAAGAATTTTTCTGGGCTCAAAGAATGCAGCGGCACATTTATTAAATTAAAAACATAATTGGCCAACAAAAAGTTTCTTACACAACTACTGAATGATGCAAATTTTAGTTTACCTAAGGGTACATCCAACACTGCTATCGGTATTGCTAAAGAAACGAAATTTTGACATTAATAAAATCATTTTAGCCCAAATAGCTAATACTTAACTGATACTTGACTGATACTTAATTGAAAGCTCTAGATAATCCACGAGAATACGATACGGGCTGGCAAAGGCTTTCAAAATTAAATTAAAATTATTATTTCATGCTAAATTTTCCAGAGGGCAAAACTAATTAAATAAATAAAAAATTACGAACTTGACGAAAAATGACATAAATTTGCATGACATTAATTCGTTGGGTACTGTAATGTGTATTGATCGAGATAAAAACAAACGTATATCGATAATATAAACCGATCAGTATCAAGACCAACACAATCGAGCTCGTCGAACTTGTTTTTTTGTTTATAATTTATATCGACGAGAATAAGTTGTTAATTAATTTATTTTTATTTTATTTCAATCTTTCTCCTCGATCCATATATATAACAGGTAATTAAGTTGATGTTCGATCGTGTGAAACTTCCGTTCGGTTTGGTGTTTGAAAATTTTTATATTGCTTTATACTGAATTTAGCTCAAGTTATACTTATATTTAAGTAGAACTAAATGCCTAAAGCCGAAAGTTGACATTTTATAACGTCTAAACAGATTACTAGATTAAACCAATATTATATTGTTTAATGGTGCTGCTATATCAAGTTTTTAAAACAAGTGGGATTTTGTCTCAATTTTACAAATTGCAAAACTCAAATGGAATTATACGGCAACTATTTATCATGAAAAAATGTAGTTCTGTCATTTACTTGTAGAAGACGCTTAAAAAATGAATTTGATTTGCGTCTATTAAAAATCGAAACTGTACCAGTGTTTGTATATTGAACAATTACAACGTGTGCTTCTCCCAATCACCCTTACTGCCACAAATATTATAACAATAAATTTTATTATATGCCACGAGACACAATAATTAATTTATGGTTAAAATTAAATAAAAATATTGTCTATGTTAAGTAATTTAAATAATTAAAGACAATTAGCCATCATTGTGCGCATGAACAATGCAGTTAAAACCGTCAAAAGGAAACATTTTATTTATATCTGACATAAACAATACGCCCGCATCACGTCCAATAAATTAAAAACGATTTACACTAGAGAATCTCATAAATATAAATTATGTTTATGCTCAATTTAAATCCAACCAAAAACATATATACATATTTACATAAGAATCTTGAACAATAACAACTTAATTACGATTATCGATGTAAATTAACTGTAACTTTTTGAAAAAAAAAAAAAACACTTGACAATTTTATTTGGCCATGGAGGTTTTTATAATATATTGAAGTACCAATTAAAATGGGTTATTCCATTTTCATTGGCTTCAGGAAAACGTGTACATGGCTGTCACAACATGATTTGTACATTTAGACATGAGTTCTTGAGATCAAGATGGGAAACGTCGAATTTACAGGAAAGATTTATCGATACAACGAAATAAACTTTTTCGGTTGTCCTAATGTTCAATATGTCCCAATTCGATTAACATGCTCTAAACCAAAGTATTTGATTGATTTGATTGATTGAAGAATGTACGGCCAAGGACCAACCAGCAACTCCCGGAATGCCAGGCACCACCGTACACCAACTGCACTATAAACATTCAACTGTAATCTATAAAAGTTCCCTAAGAACAATATCTATTAATGAACTAATTTCCAAGCCATAGGCTGTAACAGATGGCATTAGTTTTCACCTGTAAATTTCAAATTTATTATTTCACCTTCATGCTGCTGAAATTTATTAAGTGTACTTTTGATTTGACTTAAAACTTAAAAAATTAAGTCCACAAAAAATCGAGTCATCTTTTTTTAAAAAGCACAACAAATCCGAAGCTTTGACCTATATGTTTCCCGGAAATATGGTTGAGAAAACAACATAAGGTTTTGAAAAGTTGATGAAGATTTTACTTTTTATGTCATTGTCTGCTTGATTGGCAAGAAAGCACCCATTGTTCAGTGGAAACTAATAAGCACCATTGCAGGTCACCTTGTTTAGTTTTCAAGCACCCATACAATGGTAATATCAAAATTGTTGCATAGCACCAAGAGTTTTGCAATTCCTAAACCACTCCAAAGCAAGCATCTGATTTAATTTCACTAATACTTACTTTTGAAACGCTAGTGAGGGTAGTGGCAACTTTGTCTTTGATTGAAAGAGTATATTTTCTTTAATATTATCCTATTTTAGACGAACCTCTCTGGAAAAAAGTATAATAATTGACTCGAGTAACCGCAAAACTGAAATTTTCGAAAGGAGCCCAAATTGGTTTCAAAAATCAATATCAAGAAAAGGATGCCTTGTCATCGAAGGCCAAACGAATAAAAGCAGGTCATGAGCCAGTACGTTAAAGGTGATAAAACATTAATGTACTCAAATATTCGCGGCAATTACCCACTATTGTAATGCAATTACTCAAGCGAATTTGAATTTCAAAAGTCTAATTACTCTGTGATTTGAAAAATTCCTTGTTATGTGTGATATTAATTGCGAATTTGGTTGCGTGTTGTCCTTTTTTAAGTGAATTTTCATCTTTTTGTCTATTTGTGTTATTTTACTTTCATTTTTTACACGTTTATTTGCCCTGCAAAACCCCGTTATCCATGCAAATAATCTAAACAAGTTGCAGTCTATTAAACAATGGCAGATTCCAATAGCAACATCCTCTCCAATTAAAGAAACAAAATTCCGGCATTCGCCGCAACACCACAATTCGGTTGTCCATATTATAGATTGCTTTAGACGACTTACGATATCTGTTCAGCCAAGGTAATCTAACTCGAGAGTAAATTATTACACGACATATAATCAGTCATCGGAAAACTCCAATGGACTCAGCGACGAGCATGAGACGATCGATGCCTGAGTCCTTTAACTTTACACAGAACGCTATCAAATGCCCCACCCTCTTATAACATTAGTATATCAATAAAAAGTAGCGCGATTGAAATAATCATCCCCCCAGAAACGAGACTTTTATTCAGACCTTCCCAGTCTTCAATGGTGAGATTCCAAGGCATTCAGAAACGCAAAAATAGCGCCACAATAGCGATAAATAAACAAACAATCAACCAAATATTTTTTACTCAAAAAAGTGACATGCATTACCAGAATGAAACACTCCATTACATTGTTTGAAGTGATACAGTACCAATGAACGCAAGACCTACCACAAATTCTGAAACATGAAATAATGAGCAGGTTGCACAAATGCTCCGCAAAGGAAAAATCAGCACACGATTTCCCACTTTCAAACATATCCGACATTTTTGACCGACTAGATCACTCCAGATATTTTTCTACCCTTGAAATAGCTAGGGTGGACCATCAGATTAGTATGAACCATACTAATACTAGATTCATATTAGATCGATACAAAACGATCAGAATGCCTTTTGGTTGATGATGCCATCAACTTCTGTACACAAGCTCACGAAAATTGTTGAAATGTTTCGGCGATACAATCTTAAATTTCAACCAGCTAAGTGTCACTTTTTACGGAGAAAAATAAACTACCTAGGTGGTATCCTATCAGAAAGAGGTATCAAGTCCTACCCGAAAACAATAAACGAGAGTTGAGAACTTCCACTGGTCAGAAGAATGCGAAAAGAATTCTCACTCTAAAACAGTCATCCATTCTGCAAAACATTTATCCTTACCACAGATGCTAGTGACTATAGCATCGACGCCGTATTAAGTCAAAAGCAGAGTAACGATGATCTACCTATAGATTTTGCTAGTCGTTAAACAAACCCGAGCGAAACTATGCTACTGTCGAAAAATAAATGCTCGCAGTTGTTTGGGCAATAAAAAATTTTAAACCAAACTTCTATGGACGTAAATTTATCGTTGTCACTGATCATAACCCAGTAGTAGGTGACATTTTCTTTCTTTATTGAACACAAATCCAAGTCTAAGAATACAGACGCCGATGCATAACCTCAGAATGGCGAAGTCGGAAATGTGACAATACCGAGTTAAACAACATTTTAACGAGACCACACTTGCAAAAGCAAGTCAATACAAGAGTAACTACGCAAGAATTTGAATGGTATACGTCTGGCTGAAAATGCTAAGAGACATCGCCCGATTCATTAACAATTGCAAACTATGCAAGCAGAACAAGATCATATAGTCATAGATTATGACTTAGTTGGTCATCTCCCTTGCTTGTTAGAGCAAGGTATTAAATACCTCATCACATATACCAGGAAGATCTCATAAAGTTCTCAGGTGCAGGAAATGATCGTTTATATTAGGCCAATTATTTTATTCTGTTAGTGTTAAAGCATTCGAAATAATTTTTTGAAGTGCTCTAGACTGCTTCAAACCTTGCTAAAAGCAAAAATTGACTAATAGAGAAATCTATTTCTGAATTCAGCCAATGTGATCCTGACCCATGTCGTGTTCTTTTATTCTCTGACCTGTATAGTTTTCCATTCAAAATAACCTTCTGCCGATTATAGAAGCCTTTTTCGAGTGGAAAGTTGCTTGCAACAAAAGCAAAACTTCTTAACCGTTATCAAGTGGTATTTGAATCTAAACTGTGGATAATTAAGTCATCGGCATTTGTGACGGTTTAAATTTGTTCTGAATTTAGACTTTTATTTGTCAGCAAATCACTGGTGTAAATGTTGCATAGAATTGGAGCAGTAATTGTGCCTTGTTGTAATTCGTTGTAAATTTTGAAAATATTTTTGAAGGTTTCTGTCTCGGATGTTATGATGAAATTTTTGTCGAATAACATGTCGTTTAAAATTTTTTTAATGTCCAAGTCGTGATTTAGATTTTTTAATTTTATTATCAAACCATCCATCCAAACTGATTCAAACGCATTTACCATCACTGATCCAGTGCTATTATTTTTATTGAGCTTTCGACAAATGTCCGATGTTAATTTTGTTACTGCATGAATCGTGGAGTGGTCATGTCTAAAACCGAATTGATTGTCTGGCATGATGTTGTGTTTCTTAATGTGGTCTTCGATTTTGTTGTCGATTATTATATCGAAAATGTTGCTTAAGTTTGATACCAGACTGATTGGTATGTAATTGACTTGCCGGGAAAGATCTATTTCTTGTTGTACAAGAATGTGCATAAGTCTTCAATGATTTTGTTTGATAGATATTTTAGCACGATATTAGGAATTTGTTAACAATGAATCACAATTCTTTTGCGTGGTCGCTTTCGTACAATTTTGTTTGAATGTCGCCATGAATGTTTTTTGTTTGGTTGTTTGTTTGTCCGCGATTGCTAAATCTAAAAACTGCCCGAATTTGTAAAGGTCGGTTTAAACAGTTTGGTCTTACAGAACGCACCGTAGTCGGATTGTCATTTGTTAAGGGTAATAACAGCTACGACAAGTGGATCCTTCAAAACCTCGCTACAAAATCTAGTTGTAGTTGCCTGCAATTTAGATCTTTTAACGTCCGTAGGAGATTCTTACTGAGATCTCTGTTGTTTAGACATGGAGCTCTCAGTAGAACTTCCTGGTATAAGCTGCATAGAATCCGTAGCCTTTTTAGCCCACTCCAGTGTGTCAATATATTTGCCATTTCTACTGGCCGACGGAATTGCCTCTAGCTATTTTAAGGCTCTCCATGCTTTCCTGCTTGTACTTTAGGAATGTTTGGAGGGAACTGCATTATTTTCGCGTAAGTCTGTCTTTTCTTCATTTTTAAGGCAGGGCTTAAAGATCCGCTTCTCCTTTTCTATGTTAGAAAAGTTAGTCGGTTTTAAGCGAGTACCGGCCGCTTTGTTTGTTGTTGATTTATTATTTTTATTTAATGTATCCATATTTCGTCCCACGAGTAGCGGAGAAAAAAGGTCTGTCCTTGCAGAGATCCGCAATACAATGATAAGGGTAAATACATCTAGTGGACGCCAGGTATCCAGAGGCTCCATTTGAGAATGAGCTATTAGAAAAGGGCCCCTGGCCGGTCCTTATTTTAATATTTGGCCGACCGAGATCGTTGTTCAGATGGTACCACGTAGTGGTATATTAGACACAATTAGTGGACTCAACTTTTACCTAGTTTGTGGTTGTTTTCGTATATAACGCTTCTGTAATCCAAGTTGCAGTTAGCCGCTATGTGGTCGAACCTTTGCCAATTTTTGCACTGAATCATATCGCGAGTTTTTGCTAGCTGTTCCCAGGAAATATTTTGATAATTTGCTACTTTTATGCTATACATTTTGTTTAATTCCGTGTCTGGGTTGATTAGATTTGATTTGGGTGCTGATGGTTTCTAATTAAGTTTTGAGTTCTGGGATAATTTCTCTGTCCGATAATCCTTTCAGAACCAGTGTTTTTGGTTTGTCTTCTTTGGGTGTGTACGAGAAGTATTTTGTAGTTCGTGATTGATTGTGAATATATTTTGATGGTGCCTTAAATATTTTGTCGATTTTGGTCTTGCTGAACTTTGTCGTTGACTTTCTGGTATTTTCTTCTATGTTGGTAGTCTTCGTGTACTCATGAAAGATTAGACAGTTTAAAATATTTTCTGTGTTTGAACGTCCAAAATGTAAAAGCCTCGATTTGTCACTAACAGTTAAACCACGCATTTAATATACCTGTAAAGATAATTTTGCCGAAATATTTAAAAAAATCTGTTGAACTCGTCTGAAATAATTTGAGAACTGGTATCACAAGTAGGGTATAAATATTAAATTTAATAACTTTACTTATGCGTTTCTTAAATGTCTACCTTAGACTTCATCTATTAAATTCCATGTAGACTTTCCTACAGATTCTACAGATCCAAATTGGTTTTCTAGAACATAATTTTAACTGTTGTATGTATTTGACATTTTTTAAATTTTAATTACAAATTTTTTCAGCCGAATATTATTTGGGTACAACCAAAATTTCAGAACTACATAGTTTCCCTCATTATAAACCGAATCCCAGTTCTCTAACTGTACACGACCTAATAAGCAGATATGATCTAGATTTTATCTTATCATATTCGTTCACGTACACTTGAATAAAACATACTACCGAGTATAACTGTCATATTCTAAAATTACATTATATCACCACAAAAAGGTGAATGAAATTATACGAAATTTGAGTTTCGCAAAAAAAAAAAAAAAAATCCAAGTTTTTAAAGCAACGAGTAAATTCAACAACTAGCACAAACGTAAACACTTCACCAAACACATATGCAAATTTCTTAGAAATTGAATGAATGTGAACATGAATCAAATGCCTGTTATATGATGAGGATCGTGATGATCATTTATTGACTGCTTGCGCAATCTAACGTTTTTATTGTTGTTGCTGTATTTGCAATTAGTTCTAATAAAATTTTATCAGTGCAATGTGCATTGTCTTTCCTATGAATTAGCACGATTAGAATACAATCACCTTTTGCTTAATATACGATGTAATTTTATAAGTAAGTGCGAACGATTGTGTGACGCCAGTCTTTTTTTTATGCTAATTGTGTGCGCATAAATTCATAGAAATTTTTTTTTTGTTAGAAATTATGCTGAGATATGTGAGAAATAGTTTGTGGATTTATCTAGATATGATTTCTATATATGCATATAATTGTGTATTAAGAGTGTGTGTCTGTCACCGCACATTATGCGCGCAAAAACTAAAATTATGGGAACTTGGAGACGTATACACTTTGAATATGTACATAATAATATGAAATGTGGGTAGGCGTACGACGACATGTTATATAAGATGATGATTTTCAAATTCATTCAAAAATATATGTTATGTGATATTAATGTGGGCTGTTCGCGCTAATTTGGATGAGAAAGTAGTTTTGCATGCATATAGTACTAGATTTATGTGATGTGATTATAAGATGGGAAATATAATGAATCTATACAATCGGATGTGCTTGATCTGATGTTATAATGATGTTGGCATAAATTTATAATTTATATTGGCTAATGATTGCGTGAGATTTTACGAAAGTTATTTATTTCTACTGTATCACGGTCCCGTTTAATCACAATTTTAATAAATTGGGTTTTAAAATTCTGGTTTGGTACATTCCGCAACTTGGATAATAATAAACGGATTTTATAGACCATTACTGACCTGTACTGAATCCACATACTGTTGTTCTTTAGCCATCGACACCAACAGCAACCTCTGAGATTACTGCACCATCCTCGTAGGATCGGCTCGCAGAACGTAACTGAGCCAGCGTACTCGCTGTCTCTTTATTTCATGAAATATATCAGTAATTTTCTTTGATCTTGGTAAGCACTGTATTTTCGTTACTGGATGACCAATTTAGGAAGTGAAATGAGGGTAAAACATTGATATCTGTGGCGTGTTTTGCACAAACTGGTTAGCACATATCTTTGCTAATAAGGTTGCCAATAATCCGCTTAGGATGCAACTTTACCGATTAGATCTCCGCTTCCCAAATGTCGTTTTAGGGCCCTCAATAATAATTTGCTTGTCATATTTTCGACTAATTCCAAATTGACAACTTTTGTGCTTAGGCCTCAAAATTGGCGCCTCAAACTTGCCTATCATCGATGAAAGGACTCGAAGATTTTAATGTGCTGGTTTTGCTTATTTTTTCTTTTTAGTCGGCATTATTTCACCTAGGTAGAATTTCAGTTGGGCCTGTTGGCATGCTTTGTAACACTGCCTGAAATAATTGTTTTCTCTAAAGTTGGATCTCGATGATTATATAAATTTACCGGTATGAAATTTTGACCGGGTTTTGAAATTTTATTATCGAAGATTATTGGGATAGTAAAAACGTCTCAGGCATATTAGTGAATGTGGAAATTTTGCTAATGGTTTTATTTATTGGTCGTCGGTTATTAATTGGTTGATGAAACCAATCATGCCCAGTTTAGTGTACGCAACGGTGATTAAATGTACATCTAAAAACAAGATGCCTACTACTTGAGCAATCGAAACTCCGTTAATTCGTTTGAGCTCAATTTCGTCGATTATTTTCATCCTTTTCATCGAATTTGCTGCATGAAAATAATGAATGGTCCTTTCAATGGTATATGGAGCATGTGAACCTTGTGTCTCTAGTTGCATGGTGATCTTTGATGTTAGTTTTAACAATCGGCCTTTTAAGATACATATTGGATACAGTATATATAAGTATCGCGACAAAAATTCTAGAAAGTTTGAAAATTCCGGAGTTTCCATATCTGACATAATATTTTGGAAAAATTAATAATGGCCTCGGGTTTCCACAGCTTTTCCTAAAGCCTTTCATTATTTTATAACCTCTTTCAATGTATCTATGGGCCGTTTTATATTGTAGAACGTCGATTTATTATTGTAGGACCCTTTGAGGTGATGACTTTTTTTCTAGTTGACTCATGGATCGTAATAGAAAATAGATCATATAGAATGATTGCCATTCCGTATACTCTCCCAAAAAGGCGGAATATTAATCTTTGGTTGAGCGAAAATTGTCAGCGTTCATTGCTTTGGATCGAATCCGTATATTTAAACTTAAAACAGCGTTTTAAAAATTTTCCTCGTAATCGTATCCGGGTCTCCTGCAGAATCAACCGAGAAAATATAATGATTGATGAGTCAACAAAATTTCCGTTTACATCAAGGTCACGTTCGCCAAGTTCCAGAAATAAACACAAATTTAGCCGCCTGAAGCCCTGATGGTCATGCTTATTCCAACTGAAGGGATCCCAAGACCCAACAAAAATTGTTGGAATTTGGGTCATCACGTCTTTGATATCTAGCAACCAAATTCAGATTTCACATTGATACAGAGCCGATTACTCCGTCAAACTACGTTCTTAGAATTTACCTCACACACTCGACAACCATAGCCTTCTTACAACAGCAAATGGTGCAATAATTAAATTATACGGCATGATATGCTTGGAATTAAGTATGTGGCTTAAATTAAAATGTATTTACGCCTTCAACATTGCTGGCATGAATTGTCCTATTCTGGGAGCAGATTTCTTATCGAAATTCGGATTGATGGTAGATCTAAGAAAAAAATCACTCGATTTAGAGACGAATCTCAAAGTTTATACAGTTGTCACAAAGACCATCGAACCTTTGGCACGTTTGTGTAGTGTTGTCAATTACAAACTCTACAATTTGCTCCAAAAGTATTCATTATTAACATAAAACCCGAGGTACGGCATTCAACAGCAACACGACGTAGTTCATTGTATCCAAACAACCGAAGATTGCCGTATTCTTACAGAATTTTTAAGAATTCGAGATTATGGAGCTTTACACATACATCTATATTGCAGATGAAGACATTTTCAAAATGACATCACGACACCATTTGACCTTTTTGAATTCATGAAGGTACCATTTATATTGCGTAACGCACCGAAAATTTTCTAAAAGGTTTTGAAAAGAACCGCGTTTGCATGGAACTGGAACTTCGTTTATATAGATGATCTCCTTGCTGCTATTCATACTCGAATGAATCACGTAAAACACATCGACGAGTTATTGCACCTAACAGAATACGGACTTAACATAAATTCATCCAAATGTGTTTTTTGAGTGACTCTAAAACCGCTGGAATTCTTATGCCACAAGTAACAATCAAAATAAATCCGTTCGTCAGAAAATGGGTTCGAAGCCATATAAACTTTTCCAAACCCACAATCATTCGTCAGATTCAACAGGTCACCGAAACATTCGTCCTAATCCATCCGCATTTGGTCATGTTGACTAGGAAGCCAAAAACCAAAATTTTTACTTGGCTCAATATATGCCAAGTGAATTTCGAGAGAACGAAAATGTTTTTGCTAGATCAACGCTTTTGGTTCACCTTGAAGTAGATCCTGAACATATATTGACGACCAATGCCTATGATGTAGTAGTTGGGCCGATACGACAACAAAAAACATCAGGAGTAGATTGGTTGATTTTTCAGAAATATTTACCGGCGTCGAACAAAAATATTTGACATTTAATAGAGAATTTTTGGCGATTAAATTGGCAATAAAATGGTATCGATATTTCGTGGGTGGTTCAGCATTCACAGTGTTAACGGACCATAAGCTCATAGTCTTTGTCACATCATCAAAAACTAACCTCGGCAGTTGCGTCATCTTGACTATGCTCCTCAATTTACCATCGATAATAGGTACGTTTCGGTATCTAATATCGACCTAATCGAGTCGGTCGACTTTTTTTCTACATGTTTCAAACAAATACACATTGACCTCGTTGGATTTCTTCGTTTGTTTAAATGTTTCTCGTATTTGATGACAATTATCGATAGATTTAAAAGGTGGCCGGAATCCTACCCTATTTGTGTGATTCGGATTTCCTTCTATATAGTCACCCCAAATAGGAACGCCATTTAAAGTGCGTCTTTCTTAATAATAAACGAAACTAGTGGTAAGCCGCCAATTATGGACAACCGTCTACTACCCTCTAATTTATGAATTCATCGAACGTCGGCACCGCCCTTTAAAGGTTTCATTATTCTAACTGATTACGAAGTATGGTTAAGGTAAACATTGGTTGCACCCCCAGTTAATCTTATATATGGACAATTTTTTATCTCTACATTCTTGATCCGGCAACTACTCCTGAAGAGTGTCTCAACAGATTTTAAGCTATTTTCAAAAACGTTTATCCATCATCAACCTGTACTGATCTTCGAAACATATACGCTCCAAAAACTGTTGAGAATTGCAGTCATGTCTACCTGAAAACTGACCTAGTGATACGACCACTAACAGACACTATACCAGTATCGATTTTGTTCAGTTTGAATGTTTCGTTAGATAACTGTTGCACTCAGCAATACAATAGATGCTGCTTTTGCTATTTTTTAGTCTAAAGTTAGAAAATACAATTTGTATCGGTAGTATTATATTGTAAAGCATAAGTTGATGTCGTAAGTCCAACCAGGTTGGTTTCGACTGAATTGCACTAATTGATTAATTGATTTAGTGAAAACCCCCACTCGATCAGCTAAATAACTAAATAAAGGCGAGATAGGAGATTTGCAATTTGGAAATAAAACTATGAATTTGTACCAAGCGTTTACCAAATTATATTTTGTGCACATAACCATGTTATGACCGTTATAATTCCTACCCCACGGACAGTCAACAAAATACTTAGTAAATTTTTTCTCAAGATCAAATCGCTAATATAAACAGACTATAATTTCATCATTTTAATCGTTCAAGATAAAAAAATTAAAATTCCCACGAAAACTTCAAGTTCAACAATAAAATTAAATCATCTTACACTTTAATTGCCAGATGGTAATTTGTTTTTTTAATATCAAATCTCCCAAAACCAACATACACAAAACTGATCAATTGTTCAGTAAGTCATATATCACACATATATAAATTCTACTTGCGGCACATGGGAAAATTGAACAGCTGTATAAATATATATAGGAGGGATTAAATAAGCGCGAATATTACGACAACGGGTTCGTATGTAAGTAAACATCTGGCACGTGCCCTAATAATTTTATTCCGTTTAGTCGATTTGTATATATGCATGGGAACTAATTCAAAGTCAATTCGTATACTATAGCGGACGGAGTACAGTAATTATTGTATCAACACGAATTCATTTAAATAGGGGATGATAATGTTTATTTCCTTTAAATCGACAAGGGACGATTTTATTCGTATAGTCAACAATCCCGATAACTTTTTAGTATAAATTTCAATCTCGAAGAACGCATGTCGCTCGACTGCTAAAATAAATTTATTTAAATTTTTTGTTAAACAGTCACTTAAAAAAATTTCGTTAATCTGTGTTGTGTGTAATTATGCCGGAAATTTATGGTGAAAGTCATCAACCTTCGGACGACTTCCAAATTACTGTGCAATGTTTTTTATTCTTGTTGGTACTTAAATAAGAAATGAATTTTTGACATTTTATGTAATGAATAGCAGGTGTCTCTGTTGGTTAAAAATATGTTATGTGCGCTAAATAAAATCTTTTCTTAATCTTGATTAATTGACCAATTGTAAAAATAAATTAAAAGTCAATGTTTCACTGTGCAAAAATTTAAGTTTATGTTTATGTTTATTATGTGACCATAAAACGATCAAATTGTCTTGCTCGATTAGTACGAGTATAGAGTGCTACTTGTGTGGACTGTCAACCGTTTAATTTTATCAATATAATATAAGATGAGGTCTTAAAAAATAACGGGATACATGTATAAATGTGAAAATAATTGGATCATTACAGGACTATTAATATGTAACGGTACTCGTTGAAAGAGGTAGTTAAATGGAAAAGTGGAATACGTGAACAGATTATTACAGATCGTAAAACCAGATGAAATATACAGAGTTGGAAATACCGGCAAACAATTTTTGTGGAAATTTGTAGTTGGATTATTACTTTAACCATTAACGTCATCAGTAAAAGAGAGAAAGAATTATCACTAGATTTAAAGAATATAAGTGTAAAGCATTTGAATCGATCAATAACGTGAAAAATAGAGATCGGGTACACAATTCTGTCTCAAGGTTTCAAAAACTTTGTTAATTGTACGCTACGTAAAGCTACAATAACCCAAGTCAGAGAATACACGAAATAGAACCTAATTTTCAAATGTGAAAAAAATTCACTACCAAAGTTTTTTGTGCTGGTATATTGTAAAATTCAGTTGTCAGCCCAGGTAACTCTAAATTTAGTGAGATGAAAACCAAATTGAAAGGTTTAATGAGTGAGCTGTGATAAAAAAAATACTTATAAATGTTTTATAGACCAAGACGCAATGGAGTTTAGTCTTATTGACCAGAGATCCTACGAACGCGTATTCAATTTCTGGTACCTCGCATTAAATTTTTTTCTGGAATTTTTGAAAATTTACAGATTTAATGGAATACATCGAAATTTATTTAAAGTTGGTTTTCAATATACTTGTAGAATTATAGATTGTAAGAGCGGAATAGTTGATATGACTACTTTGGAGTTTACAGACAACCATCAGTGTAAATTGTATGTTTACCAACATATTTCCATACCTTAAAGAATATTATTTCTTAACTGGCAACTTTATTAAGTGTGACAACTCGTGTAATATAATCACTGCCAGGATGAGTTGATGTTATTTTACCAAGTAGCCAATGGCTTGGATATAAATTGTCATCTTTTATTAGCATAATGTCATCGATTTCTATTTGCTCAGATTTAACCTTCTATTTATACCGGTGTTGACGTGTTGTCAGGTAGTCGTGATGTCATCGCCGCCAAAATTCTTGAATTTTTTGAATAATCCAATCCCGTGTTTACAAATGGTCTACTTTGTTTACATCAAAAAGTTGGTAAACCTCCCATTTTTTTATTCACTTTTGTGGAAGCTATGACGAGTACACACTCTGCAATACTTTATACATTTTTTAATTGCGTATCGTGCACACATCTTAGTATCGGTGCCCTTCCAACTACGTGCTTTTGGTAAACTCACTTGATAACTTGTTGAATATGGAAGTGATAATTTATAGAGGTGGTCACCTACCTTATAAGTAGTCTATTCATATTTTAAATGGGCCAAGTAACGATAAATGTTTTTTTGGTGGCACCGGTAAATTATAGCCAAGAGTTATGAATTCTGCTTTGAAATCATTTTGCTGGATGCTTCGAAGAAGAATCAGTTTGGCTTGATCTAGTTCAGTTAGAGTGATTTCTTTTAAATGTCTTCTAATCGTAAAGATTAACCGAATATTAATATGGGGACCACTACCTTGCATGCTTTCGACCATGATGGGAGTTTGGTTAGTATCCTTGAAACTACCTTTTCTTCAGTCTATGTTGCTATTAGCACTTCAACGTCTTTGCTTTGATTTCTCTTGCCATAGCATCTGCCTGATTTTGCTTTGAGTCAATATGTTGCCACTGGTTTCGAGGAATGTTCTGTAAAATTACTGATGTTCGATTGCCAATTAAACTTTGTCATCTGCGAGGTACATCGGACAACCAGTGAAGCACTATCATCGAATTAGTCCACTCAAATTTTTCTAAATTTCTGTCAGATAGAGAATGTAAACAAAATTTGATTGGTTTGCATAAAAGGACCGCTCTATATAGTTCGAGTTGAGGTAACGATATTCGTTTTATCGGAGCTATTTTTATCTTGGTACTTCGATGATTTATGGTAATTTCGCTAAACTCATTAATAGCTCTCAAATATATTATGTTGTATATATACAAGGCTTACGTATGAAGCTTCAGAGGCGTCATAAAATGCATGTTGCTGAACACGTGCTAATAATGATTGATAGAGACCTTGCAAGACATTATTTGACATCCCACTCAAAGTTGAGTTGGTTAGACGTAATAATTGTGTTAGATTTTTGTGATTGTAATGTTTTTATCTTCAGCTACTGTTTCCTCTTGAAAATTCGGTTTATTCTTTGCCTGGATTTGTTTAATTGCCGTAAAGATCGTGTCCCCAGGTTCATATATTTTAGTTATTTTACTCTTAGCGTTTTCCCTTATAATTTTGATGTGATCTATCGCTACATTGGCCAATTCTTTCTCTGTCAATCCCTTAAGTTCGTTTTGCAGATTTCAATTACCGTAGAGTGGACTCTCTCAACAATCCCAATTACCCCACTTCTTTGTGCTGGTGTTAGGTAAATTTCCACTCTTAGAGTTTTCAGATAGTCAATGATGCGGCTTACGAAGCTTTTTTCGTTATCCATTACAAGCATCTTGGGTACAGTAAAATAATGCAACGCTTTGATTAACTTGTCTCCTACATGTGAGATCGATTTGGATTTGATGCGAACTCTTGCAAACTTTGAAAATTTTTCCAAACATGATGAGAATTTCTCGTTCTTGATCTCCATTATGTCAATGTGGAGTATCAGCATTGGATATGTCGGGATGGGCGTTCCCTGAATTTGCACTGGCTTTGTACGTCTATCGTATTTATTGATGTTGAAGCTATCGCAAGTTTGTATATATTTTTTTACCAGTCTAGCCACCCGTGGAAAATAATACTTATCTAAGATTTCTTTTCTATTTTCTTTATGATTCCGGTGAGCCCTTTTATGTTCTTTCTTTAAATTGAGAATTTTTTTTCTTCATTGTAATATCCATGAACATTCTTTGAGTGAGGCGAATTTTATAACTGGAGAAATGTTTCTTAACTTCTTGTGAAGTTTCATGAATTCTTTGGATATTTTTATCCCATTGATAATATTTGTGTTTAATATTTAATCTTTCTCCCCTTGTGAGGTTGGCAAGAGTTTCGCTAACTTTGCAAAATCGTTAATCAAACGCCTATAGTATGATGCCAATCCGAGAAATGGTATTAGTCCCTTCAGGTTCTCAGGATTGTTTAGAATCTGAATAGCAGCTACTTTCTTTGGATCAGCCCTAATACCCTGGTTGGTGATGATATAGCCCAGGTATTCTGTTTACGTTTTAAGAATTCCGTTTTATCCAAGTTACTCCGTAGATTGGCTTTTTCAAGTTTAGCGAACATTTTCTCGGTGTTTACTAAATATACTTCCTCGGTTTTCTCTCCAAATACAATTTTGTCATCAATATAGACATAACAGGTTTTCCCAATAAATTCCTTAAACACATCATCTATCATTCTCTGGGAGATATCCGGCGCATTTTTAAGACCAAAGGGAAATTTCAATAATGCATACTTCCTATTCATCGTTGAGCAGGAAGTTTTTGGTATGTCGGATTCTTTAATTTTGTTCTGGTGGAACTCCGACATAAGATCGATTGTGATGAAGAACTTAAAATTTCCAAGATTCGAGATCGTGTTAGAGATGTCCGGAATCGGGTAAGTATCTGAGGTGGTGACGGCATTCAGTCGATTACATTCAATGACCACCCTGTATTTTTGTGTACCGGAGGCATCCCGTTTTTTGTTCACTATCCAGATCGGTGAATTATATGGGCTATTTTATAGAAGTTTCTCAATTTGCTCGTCTACTTCATTCGTCACATTGATTGAGCAGGGGTAGGGTTTTGTGTGTACTGCTCATCCGTCGTTCTTCTAATTTTAGCACTCACAGTAGTATCTATTGATATTACGTTGTCTACTGGACCAAATAGTATTTTCTGCTTCAATTCAAAAGAAAGGTGGCTATATCGAACTTCTAAACTATTTACTTGTGAAGATTGTTTTACATGAAGTGATATCTTAATCTTTGGGGCAAGAGTCAGAATGTTGTTTTTTCAAGCAATGACTGAAGTTGAAGTTGTTTCAGAGTGTCATCGCCAATTATGCCATCGAATGTTTTCAGTCCTGGTAAAACGAAAAAGTCCATGACTGCGTCAATCTCAAAGCTTTTAAAAAATTGTCCGCCGATTTTCTGACTGATTTCGATTTCGCCTCCTGCCGATCTAATTTTGAATTAAGCATTGAATGAAGTTTTTAGCTAATAAAAAGTGTTAGCGAGAAATAAAAAGTTGCAGAAAAAAAAAAATTGCAACAAGCATAAAAAAGTTGCAGCGAGGAATAAAAAGTTGCAGCAACAACAAAAAGTTGCATTAAAAACGAAAAATGGCAGCAAAAACAAAAAGTTGCAGCAAGAAATAAAATGTTGCAGCCAGAAAAACAGTTGCAGCAAGAAATTAAAAAATGTAGCAAGAAAAAAAAAGTTGCAGCAAGAAATAAAAAGTTGCCACAAGAAATACAAATTTGCAGCAAGAACAAAAAAGCAAAAACCAAAAGTGTCAGCAAGAACTAAAAAGTTGCAGAAAAAACAAAAAGTTCAGCAAGAAATAAAAAGTTTCATCAAGAAATAAAAAGATGCAGCAAGAAAATAAAGATGCAGTAAGAACTAAAAAGTTGCAGAAAAAAACAAAAAGTGGCAGCAAGAAATAAAAATTTGCAGCAAAACAAAAAGTTGCAGCAACAACTAAAAAGTTGAAGCAAGAAACAAAAAGATGCAGTAAGAAATAAAAAGTTGCTACAAGAACTAAAACGTAGCAGCAAAAAATCAAAAATTGCAGCAAGAAATAAAAACTTGCAGAAAGAAATCAAAAGTTGCAGAAAGAAATAAAAACTGACAGAAAGAAAGAAAAACTTGAAGCAAGAATAAAATTTGCAGCAAGAAATAAATAATTGCCGCAGAAACAAATAGTTGCAGCTACAAATAAAAAGTTGCAGGAAGAAATAAAAAGTAGCAGCAAGAAATAAAAAGTTGCAGCTAGAAATAAAATGTTGCAGCAAAACCAAAAATTGCAGCATGAACTAAAAAGTGCAACAAGAAATACAAATTTGCATCATGAAATAAAAACTTTCATCACGAAATAAAAAGTTGTAATCAGAACTAAAAAGTTGCAACAAAAAATCAAAACTTGCTGCAAAACAAAAAGTTGCAGCAACATTAAAAAGTTGCAGCAAGAATTAAAAGTTGCAGCAACATTAAAAAGTTGCAGCTGCAAATAATATGTTGCAGCAAGAAATAAAAAGTTACAGTAAGAAATATAAAGTTGCAGCAAGAAATAAAAAGTTGCAGCAAGAAATAAAAAAATGCAGCAAAACTTAAAGTTGCAGTAAGAACTGAACGGTTGTAGCAACAAATAATATGTTGCAGCAAGAAATAAAATGTTGCAGCTAGAAATAAAAAGTTGCAGCTAAAAATAAAAAGTTACAACAAGAAATATAAAGCTGTAGTAAAACAAAAAGTTGAAGCAACAACTAAAATATTGCAGCAAGAAATAAAAAGTTTCAGTAAGAAATTTAAAGTTGCAGCAAGAAATAAAAAGTTGCAGCAACAAATAATATGTTGCAGCAAGAAATAAAATGTTTCAACATGAAATAAAAAGTTGAAGCAAGGAATAAAAAGTCGCAGCTAGGATAAAAAGTAGCATTAAGAAATAAAAAGTAGTTAAATATTGCAAATTAGACTCCAATTTACACCATAAACTTCAATTATCATACCATTGAGTTGTGATTTAAATAGTAAAATTAGTCTAACATACTTAAGTTTAACTTCAAGTTAATTTAATTTTTGTTATGTCTAGAATGTCATTTGCAATATTTTAAGTACATCGAACAAAGTGCTTTAAATCACACTAACCTAATTTTTTCAATTAAAATAGGTTAATATAATTTAAATCAGGCTCTGGCAAAAATCTACTAAACATGGTCTATACAATTTTAGACACCTAAATAAAATTGTTGCTTGTTCAAATTTAATTATTCATTTAGCCTTATAAGCCATATTCAATTTTAAGTCTTGTCGCCTTACACTCACAATTGTGCACGGTGTTGTGGTCAACGGCTGAGATTAAACTTAAGACGGCGGTGTGTTTAAGCTTATACCTTAACCATCACTATGCATATAACCAGTGGCATACTTCTAAAAAGTTTATATATTAAAAGTTGAATATAAAATAATTTAGTACTAAAATTAAATGATATAACGGTTTATATGACAAAATAAGTCATTCAATTCAATATACTTTTAACCTATTTGAACGATTTTTAAAAACCTATTTGAACGATTTTTACGTTTTTAATGTAAAAAATCAACACAAATAACAAATCATAAATCAAATCACAGATAACGTTCGACTGAAAAGTCTGGTAGACTCCATTTTACAATTTAGACACGTGTCATATAATTTTCGGGCCTTAAGATAACATCGACTAACAATTTCCCGTATACTTTTAAACGAATATAAATAAGTCGTTAAACAAATCAAAACGCAATAAAATTAATTACCGCCCCAAAAATGATCACAGATCGGTTAAACGATATTACGTGTATACAAATATAGATACATAAGAAACCCACACGAATCAAATTAACCCGTACACGAGGTTACATCTTTATATATTAATGCAACCTCTTTTGGTCCAACGTCGCCGTACATATATTTACATAATTAGTACCGGATGTCATTTATAATTATCGAACCGTCCGATCGATACGATTGTATTTCTGCAGTATATACGAGTCTGCCATCTCCATATAATAATATACGGCCGCATATTTTTATGTAAATTTAATCTCAAGAAACATTTCTTCTTTCTCATGATTAAAACATGATAATGATCTTATGTACATATCTATGTGTGTGTGCGTGAATATTTTATTAGTTTATGATTGCGCGTATTTTTTTTTTTTGTTTACGTTTAAATTCGAACGCGAGATGAAGAAATGAAAATTCCAAAAAAAAAATTAAGAAAATGAAATTAAGATCAAGTTTTTTGATTGAGTTTCCGGTCATTTTATAATTAAAGACGATTTTTTTTTTCGGTAATCTATTCTTAATTTTTATTTTACGTTTTTTATCATGTATGGTGTGGATTTTATAAGAATATATGTTTATGTTCAATGTACTGAAATGATCGTATACTCTTAAGGAAATGATCAAGGTTGTTTGGAGTATTTTTTTATTTTTTTTTATATCTTGATTAATAACTTTATGTTTTGTCATTGTGAAATACGAAATAATAACAGTCTGATGATCGGATGTGTCATCATCACCCTGCGACCATCGACGTTGACGACGTTGTTGTCATGATCTAGAAGATCGTGCTTTGATTTGTTGAAATAAATTCAAGGTAAAATTTATGGTGTATGTCATGGATGATAAGTTTCTTTATATAATGTAGCAAGGATAGCTAGATCTTGTCGTTAGATGATTTATGGTTTTAAATGATGGGAAAATTTTAGTTTTGTAAGTTTTTGGTAATGCTGTCTAAATTATTTGTGGAAATTAACCGAAAGGTCTGGGCCCCAAATGTTGAAATCGATCGCACTCGTTCATTATCACCTCTAATTGAAAGATTCAACTTGATTGAATGATTGATTGATGAGACGGTGAGATCAAGCGCCAGTCAAGCAGTAAACTATAAAAAATTGTATTAGTTTTTGCCTGAAATTTAATTACATTAATAAACATATAAAATTATACAATAAATTAAATTTAAAAGAAATGTTTGAAACATTACAAATCAATTGAATAAACCGATTTTTGACCAATACGTCAAGTAATCAACGAAAATCTAATTTATATACACTTTATTTGACACAAACTTTAAAATTAATTTAAATTAGATTTTAAAAAATTGTTTAATCATTACAAATCAATTGAATTAACCGTTTTATGACCAATACGTCATAAAATCTAATTTAAATACCACTTGGTGAACGATTGTACTGTTATAAAAAATACCTGAGTTTACATGCTTTAATTAACCAAATTTAAAAATTCAGTATTCTAATGGAGGCTACAATTGCAAAATTTTAGCCATGAACCTCAAACTTTGCATAAATTGAATCGAAAATTGATCAGAATGCAATCGTTTAGCGATAATATTCAAACCGAATTATTTCGAGTAACCAAGTCAATTTTATCCCGAGCTAGCCCTGCAACACCTTAAATTCTTAATTCTAAAATGTCAGATACATAATCAACAAGCAAGTTTTTTTTTCAATGTCAGCCTTTTACGCCTTTTTAGCCACATCAGTTATGAATATTGATTTTAATTTTTGTTGGTAATTTTATACCCACTACAAAATCTGCGGCAAGACACCAAAAAAATCCTATTACCCGGTTCACTTCATTCTGCAACTTTTAATTATACGAATTATTTAAGAATGGACTCTACCACTTTCGGCTAACTGCTAGAAATGGTTACTCTTTTTATCATTGAATGTGACACCGTAATAATCAATAGGTATCACCCAAACAAATGTTATTTGCCCCTTTGCGTTACCTATAACATGTGGCTTTTGTTTTGATGAGACCAAAATTTAAATCTGCGATAGCCGCACAGACTCTGAGAAAAATAAAAGTGTGAGGCAATCATAAAAGTTTTAAATTATTTTCCTTTGATTCCATAGTCTTATCCATAGTCGATGTTCCCTGCACCTGAAATTTCTCATACATCAAAAAAATTGGTCAAAGTACCATAAAGACGGTACATGTAAATCCTCTCTTTCGATGCTAGATTTTATACTCTCCACTACTATTTTAAGTCCCTGTGTTAAGTGGTATACAGTGGTAACTTCTCAACTATCCGCATCTTTCTCATTTTTTTCCATTTTAATGACTAATTTGTCGTACCCAAAGCTTTATAAATATCTATTCTGATAACCTTCATTTTTCACCTTCCAAAATTCATGCAAATCTCGATATAGATTAATAAACTCTTGCACTGAAATATCGATATGCACGTGTCAAACAGTTGCACAAAGGCAAACGTTGTGCAAATAATTTCAAACATCTTTAAATTTGTGCAAATTCTTTTGAGACACAGAAGAATTGCCACTAATCAAGCATTTAACGGAAGAGGAAAAACATTATGATGTCCATTTTGCAGAAAATCACCAACAATACAAAGAAGGCAGATTCATAGTACAGTTACCATTTAAATTATCTCGGCTACCGATGGGAAACACCTGAAATATAACTGTTTGCCAGAGGAAACAGCATACCTCACTTCATTCAACACAAGAGGCTCATTCATATACAGTAGATGCGAGAACCCACATTCCTCGGAAGTTTCAAATCAAATTCTCTAACAATAAACACTGCAGTGATCGCAAGGTATTCGTTATAACCCACTGCACTAATCAAGGTAAAAGACATAGTGGGGAAATATCACTGTTGCCAAGCATTACTCCGAAACCTGCATTACAAAACTACAGTTGCCACGCCACAAACTGTCGGATTCCAATTACTGGAGTTGCCCAAATTGCGCAAATTACAAAAAATCGAACAGCGATCACCATCAGTTTTCGGCTGGACATGAATACCACCACAGAGGTGGATGTCTTTATTTTGGATCATCTTACTTCAAATTTGCCAAGAGTAGGTACCGAAGTATTACACGTTTGGAATAACCTACAATCGCTACAACTTGCCGATCCCCTCAAAAACACTATTGCAAGCTTCTTTGACAACGATAAATAGAAGGACCGAACGGTTTCTTTGCTCAAAATATGGCAAAGGGGTGGCTTATTTAGGGTGGCGATTAAATTATTAGGCCATCCACGTTATTACAAACGGAGACTTTGACCATACGCTACGCAAATTTTGAGAAATGGAGGAACTACCGACTCACGACGTTTGTACTCCGAAACAAAGATACTTTGAAGAGTTTTTCATAGCCACTCACCATAGAGAAAATGCAGGCCGGTTTATTGTGAGATTTCCTTTCGCTAAGGATTCTACAATATTGAGTAGCTATACTAGGAGTCTCAAACAGCTGGGAATATCATCACAAACCGAATTTCCTCTAGCGGCAAAATATAATTTGCAATGCTTTTTATGTGGAAGATCTGCTTACCGGAAGCGATCACATTATAAAGGTTTATAAAACTGTGTGGTTTCCATTTCATAAATTTGCTTCGATTTCATAGATGTTTCTGTCCTCATTAGCCATGGTGAATCAAGACATATCAACAGTATACTTGGATGAACAAAGCGAACACAAAATCTTGGGCCTGCATTGGAACACAAAACCTGATAGCTTCAAATTCTAGGTTACCACCTTTGGGAAACCCGGTACTCTTACAAAACACAGCTTCTTCTCGGAAGCTTCCTGATAGGATGATCTACTTGGCTTAGTATTTCTCGTGTATTTAAAGTACACGTTCGTCTTATTGCTGCCAAAACGGAAGTAATGGTGCTACTATTCGCTTTAACTAAATCGTTCGTCGAAACAATGAAGCCTGTGCAAATGAATCCTTTGCAAATTTACGAAAATAATTTAAAAGTCAATAGCGTTCTAGCGTTTGTAATAGTAGTCCAATTTGAGTAATACGGCTAGAAAGTATACATTTCTAGCCGTGCTACTCAAATAATTGAGCTCTTGCCAAAACAATATGGAAGCACATATCCTCATCTAACAATCTAGCTGTTTGCGCCTCCTGTGGATGCACACCAACCAATCTACTGTATCACCCACTCTGATGGGATGGACCGTGGCTAAAGCAACCTAAAGATACATGGCCGCTACAATCCGGTAATGATACATAGCTTGAAACTATTGAAACTTTGGAGGAGTGCATAGCCCGTATCCTCAATGCTACCCTGGAGCCAGATTTGGTTACTATTTTTGCCAGCCGCACTTCATCTTTTATCACAATGACAAGAAGTGTGGTCTACCTTCGGAGATTTACTTTATTTTGCAAAAACAAGTTTCTACAGTATCCAATTGATTCGGTATCAAGAGGTCCAGTTACACCAGACGAATATAAGCGAGCTCAATTATGAAAATTAGTGCAAAATCAACACTTCATAGAAGAAACCCGGCTACTAAAACTAGAACATAAGATAACGAAGGAGGCGTTGTCATCTTTACTGCCATATCTGGATGATAAAAATATCTTCCGCGTCAGAGGATGCCTGAAGAACGCAGAATATTCCTATGACCAAAGGCATCCCATTATTTTACCCAACGCTTATATCTTAAGTCGAATAATCCTATCCTATTTACTCAAAATATATCTGCGTTCTGGACCATCAATACTTTCTCATTTGTCCCGACAAATCATTCTAGATTCTCAGTGTCCTAAAGGCTAGCGAAAAAAGTAACAAATGTAAGGTAAAACAGGATTCTCTGAAAAAATATTTCGCATTATTACCGACCGCAGAAGTATTGGTCGAAGACCTTTATGGCCAAAAACTTAAATGTCATTTTCTGTTGGATTCTAGGTCCCTTCATTTATCACAGAGGATATGGTTCAAAGGCTTCGACTGCAAAGAACGAAATCCAACGTCAACATCGTTGGCTTAACACCAAACCATTTGTTTCCAAAGACAAGACAAGGGTCAAACTATTCTCTATGCACGACAGCAATGAAAATTTGAGCACGCATAGATATTTTATTTGGTGCGGATAAATTCTTCAATGTCACCCAGAGAAGGGCAGAGGCTTGTGTCTGGAAATTCATGTATACGGCAAATGACAATTTCTGGTTGGATTATGAAAAATCGGTCCTATTAATTTTGCAGTTCTAAAGCTTCATTTAGACATCGGCATTGACAGAACCCTCAAACAGTGATTGTGACTGAGGAAATAAGGTGTGATAAGATTCTTTCACCAGACGAACAAGCTTGCGAGAAGTGAATTCGGAGAAATTAAGCCTTACCAACTCACAATGGTGACATTTGGATTGGTAAATTTGGCATTTTTTTCGATCAAAACCCTACAAGAACTGGCACAAGAACATCAAGAACAGTTTCCTGATATTGCCATAAGGATAAGCGAACACTTATAAGTCGACAATTTTATATCTGGATGTCAAACAATCAATGATGCACGTCTCTTAAAACAACATCTTAACAAAATAATTGGTTGGGGGTTTCGAGCTTAGAAAATGGAAATCCAACTGTCAAGAATTGAATGGCATTAAAAGGTTATGTTTATACAATTTCTTTTCGGGGATTTGGAAGGACATTTGGTGCTTGGAGTTCAATGGTATCCAAATCAAGATTCTTTTAGTTTCAAGGTACAACTAGAAGCAGGAAAGCTAGCAAGAAGATTAATTTCTGAAATATATTTGATCCGATGAGCTAGGTATCTCCCTCCATAGTAATACTATGGTAATACTGCAAATTATTTTCCAAAAAATGTGGTATTTGAAAAGCTAGAACAGAATTCAAACATTCCGAAAATACTAAAATTTCTCGATTTTGTCAACATTTCTGATAAAAATACTCAGCAAAAAAGTGATGCCAGCAAAAAAGCATCCTAAAAGAGGAAATCCGTGTAGAACTTTTAGTATCAAAAACCAAGGTAGCTCCTACCAAGCTTGTATCGTTGCCAAGATTATAACTTTATGGAGCTGTGTTGTTGGCGATGTGGATGGAATCAATAAGATCAGAAGATAAACAGGAGGTGCAGTGTTATTGGACTGATTCTTCAGTGGTACTCACCTGGATGTCAGCCCACCCTTCCAAATGGAGAACTTTTCTCGCCAATATGACTAACGAAATATACATAGTAAGCTACCTAGATAACGGTATGTACGAAGCTTCGAAAATCCTGCGGATCAAGCCAGTCGACGTGGTTTCCAAGCCTGCTTTTTGGAAATCAGCAATGGTGGATCAGTGCTGCATGGCTGCCAATAGATTCAGTAGTTTGGCTCGGCCCATTAACCTAACAGACTTAAATACCAACAGAAAAGAAGTTATGAAAGGAGCAAAAGGGTTGAAAGGGAATGTCGTTTTGTGCCGGACGGCTGTCGAAGAATGTTTCTTAACAATGCTACTGCAAAGATTTTCCAACATTACGAAAGTCGATGCATTCATAATCTATGTGTTAAGGTTCACAAAAAACTTATGAGAGAAAAATAAAGACAACCGAAAACTTAATCAGCTGTCATTTAAAGAAACGGAAGAACCGAGAACGGTCTTTATACTTTGGTTGCAAAAAGGCAAATTTAGCGAAACCATTAGCATTTTAAAACGGTTTAAAAGAGTAGAGGGTAATACGAGTCGGCGGTCGCTTAAAGAATGCGATAGAAGACTTCGAATTCAAGCACCTTGCAATTCTTCCGACAAATCATGTCCTTACCAAACTAATAATAAGGAGATACCATGAAAAAAATGTCATGCGGGACCGAGGACCGACTTTGGTCGCTAATCAAATATGACATAAACTTAAAGACTGCGTAGAATGTACTAGACATTCAGCGAAAACCACCGAACAGACAATGGGCAGTTTTCCTGCTTCTAGAGTAACACCGGCACGACCATTCAACAAATGTGGTATCGAGTTTGTGGGCCCAATATCATTCTTGATGAATAGAGCCAGGGGAGCAAAATTTATAAAGAGATATATTTGTCTATTCGTATGCATGAGACCAAAGCTGTGTTTATTAAACTGGTGACTTAACGAATTTTTATAGCAGCTCTAAGACGGTCTGTAGCTAGGAGAGGAGTTCCAAGACACATATATACCGATAACAGTCGACATTCTGTGAGGGCAAAATGAGTTCTAGCGGAGGCGTGCGATTTGATTAAAAATATTCATACTAATTCTCTAATTTCAGAATATTTAAGGGACAATGAAATTGCCCGGCATTTTATACCGCCATCGTTTTTGAAAATCGTCAATAAAATCGGTGAAGACCCATCTCTCCAAACCGACCCGAAATTTCAGTTTAACGTTCGAAGAGATGGCTACACTTCTGTATCAAATAGAACGTATTCTAAGTTCACGGCCAATGTACGCGTTTATCAGTGATGATGCCAGTTATGAAGTTCTTACGCCTTCTCATTTTGTGATTGGGTTAGCAACGTGTTCATTTCAGAAAAGGAGTCAGTTGGTGGCTCGTTCACGTCGAGATGGAAAATTATTCAACACCGAACACAATCTTTTTGGAAAAAATACAAGAATGATTATTTAAACCACTTGCAGCAACGATATCGATGGCAAAGGACGAATAATAACTTGCAGCAGGCAATATTGCAATAATCAAAAACGAGGACTTACCTTCGTGCAGTCAGAAGAAAGGAGGTGACAGCCAATTAAAAAGTGTTCGACATAATCGACTAGCCATTGGTCAAAATATTCGCTAGGTAAAGGTCACCTAGGCTTTTTCTATGGTTATCTAGAACAATATACGAAAATTAATCCTTTATGATACAGTATGGGCCAGCACTAACCTGTACTAACTGTTTATTATTAATATATGTACAGTCAATTTCAACTGCTAAATGATTTTGGATTCCATAACAGCACAAGGAAATTTTTTTGAAACACAATCTTTTATTTCTTCTTACCCGGTTAATCCTTAAATAAAGCACGTTACATAATTGACATCCTGTAATTATTTTAACATATGCACGAATATGATTATTTTTTTAAAAAAGGGGTTGGCACTATATAATTTAACCCCATTTTTGTAGATCGAAGATCAAACGTGATCAATAATAATTAACTTTTCCTTTTCACGTATATACCGATAATGTTATGCCAGACAAGGATTCGAATTTAAAAGGATTTAAATTTTACTCTCACCACGCACAATAATCATTAAATCTTTATTTAAGGATATAAAATATAAACTTTGTGATGATTACATTTAATTATATAAATAAATCGACGCGGACAACAAAAGGATATATCGCCTCGAACGTAAAATCTCCATTAGCGTGTCTGGACTAAAAAAAGTGAGAATTATAGGGTTATCCCTTTTTTTATAATAGATCGGTTGATTAATGATGATCGGTGGTTGGTATCGTCTTATTTAATCGAAAAAAAAGGATATTTTTGATTTATGATTTTCATAAAAAAAAAATATTTTCCCTCACGTCGAATTCGATTCAAATACCCAAAACACAAAAATTTGAATTCGTGCATTTTAATTTAAGTTGATGTATCCGAATCACTGAATTTTATGTAGGTTTTGGATATTTCTGTTATTTTTGGTTAAGAAAATATACAAAAGTCGATTTTTTTTGTTTTTTTTTTAATTTTCGTTGATGTTGATGATGATGCTGGATGATGATGAGGTTGAAAAATATACGTAAGAAAAATTGTATGTACACCTGCTTGTATTTCTCACGGTATTAATTTTATTTGGTTGATTTTTTTTTTGTTGTTTAATTTTTATTATTTATTCTTAATTTCTTGTGTCCAATTTTTTTATTTTTTTTAACTTTTAAATTCATTTCTTGAATGTATAATTTTAAGACGCGCTTATATTATACTATATATATAAACATTCGAGAGTCGTAAAATGTGAGAAAAAAGGATTTTTGGTACAAAAATTTAATTAATAGTTTGTTGCATTTATACGACTATACAAAAACAACAAAAGTCCAGAAAAAACTGTACAATGTAAAATTGGACAAAAAAAAAAATAAAATCATTAACTTCTTTGCGATAACAACAAAACGGGAAACAATTACACATTATAAACAAAAATAAATGAATGTCATGCCATTCATCGTCATGATGAGCATGAGGCGATGCTGATCAATAAAAATTAATGTGATATGAAAATGTAATGAAAAAGGGAAAGTGTTATGTGTAATCAAAAATTAATCACAACTTTCGTTTTTTCGTTTTTGGTGAGGGGATTACGTGTATTTTGCACTTGCATTACTATAATTTACTTAATTAATACAAAAGGCTTACTTCGTGAAGCCATCCGACAGAGTTCGAAATGTCTAGCAGCCCCCTGTATATTTGTGTATTTTACAGACCATCAATGAACTTTATCTATGGTTGCATGTAGTCTAAGTTTGGTATCTTCCATGTTATTTACTACTGTCATGATAAATTTCAAAAATTACTTTTTGATCTAATCTGGTTCTATTATAAGTCAAATAAGCTCATTCTCGTTCCAGGAATCCAGCATATTATATAAAGGTACTTGAAGTTTTCCTTGTTTAAAGTGATAGCTCTCGTATTGCTATTCTTAAACCAATGCACTCGCACATCAAACAAATATGGCTTATTTAGTAATATCCGGAGTTTTTGGTAAATACATGAAGTACCATTTTGCTAGTTTTCTTGATTAGGCTTCTTAGACGTTACTTGCGATCTGTAAATTATCCATTTAAACAGTTGTACTAGTAAAGTTGTAATTTCAGTATTTCTAATCAATATTTTTGTGACTGGAAGTCAACACACCTTTGACAGATTGAAATGGATATTACAAAGGTGCAAAAGTAAATACTAGACACTTAGACCGAATGCAATGCGTTACAAAGCTCATGATTGGTTATAATTTAGAAGCATCGTCAACCTACGATTTTGTCCTGGTTATGATTTAAATTAATCTTAAAATAACAGTTCCATAAACTAAAATAGTGCAAGGTCACTTTTTGCCAGTTTGATTATTGCCCTATATCAAATACGTCAACCAAAAATCAAATAATTACAGTACAGACCAGTAATGCTTAAAATTGAACAGTTAAGCTCTCAAATTAATCAATTGAGATTAGTCAGAAAATAACTGATGTAAAGCAGCGACTAACTGCAGTGACTAACTGAATGGATGCATGCAAGATTTGAAGCAATACAAAGATAATAGGGTAATAGATAAGTGCTCGTTTACCTTCGAAAAATGTGCCCAAAAATCAAAATTAAAACAAAGCAGTGTCAAATCGGCAAAATTGGGCATTGCCGAAGGTGCCGTATAATTACAGATGAGCACATGGAACAAACTGAAACCAATAATTGAGATAGATGCCTTTGTATTCCAAAAATTGTCTGCTACACAGCCATCGAAAGCCGGATATAATAACGGAAAGGATATAGCCGCCTACACGTTCCCCTATATGTTTACTATATGTTGTTTATTTATCGTTTATCTTTATTTATAGTTATTTATCGTGGTTTATCGTTATTTATCGTTATTTATATTTATTTATCGTTATTTATAATTATTTATTGTTTTTTATCCTTATTTGTCGTTATCGTTTTTTATCGTTTTTATTTTCATTTATAGTTGTTTATCGTTTGACGTTATTTATTGTTTTTTATCGTTATTTATTGTTATTTATCGTTAGTTGTCGGTATATATCGTTTTTTTATCCTTTTTTATCATCACCGTCTGCGTTAGGTGATCTCTATAAATCAATGGTGCAGAGAATTAATTCCATTGTGTGAAGATTTGCAAAAAACCTAGTTTTAAATGGATATATGAAGGAAGCAGAGCTGAATCGAATTATAATCGATGAACCACATTAATATTTACCATATCATGGTGCAATTAAAACTACAAGTAGCACAATAAAATTGAGGGTGGTTTTTGATGGCACTTCAAAAACCACCTCCGGCAAATCGCTGAATGAGTGCTTAGCGGTTGGACCGACCATGCTATGAAGTTTATATCAAAGTTTATGTTATAAACTTTGATATTAATCATAAATAAACCTATATTTTGTTTTATTTATTTCGATACTTATCGTTATTTATCGTTATTTATAGTTATTTATCGTTATTTATCGCTATTTATCGTTATTTATCGTTATTTATCGTTATTTATCGTTATTTATCGTTATTTATCGTTATTTATCGTTATTTATCGTTATTTATCGTTTATCGTTATTTATCGTTATTTATCGTTATTTATCGTTATTTATCGTTATTTATCGTTATTTATTGTTATTTATGGTTATTTATGGTTATTTATCGTTATTTATCGTTATTTATCATTATTTATCGTTATTTATCGTTGTTTATCGTTATTTATCGTTTTTATCATTATCAATCGTTATTTATAGTTATTTATAGTTATTTATCGTTATTTATCGTTATTTATCGTTATTTATCGTTATTTATCGTTATTTATCGTTATTTATCGTGATTTATCGTTATTTATCGTTATTTATCGTTATTTATCGTTATTTAAATAACGATAAATAACGATAAATAACGTTATTTATCGTTATTTATCGTTATTTATCGTTATTTATCGTTATTTATCGTTATTTATCGTTATTTATCGTTATTTATCGTTATTTATCGTTATTTATCGTTATTTATTGTTATTTATGGTTATTTATGGTTATTTATCGTTATTTATCGTTATTTATCGTTATTTATCGTTATTAATCGTTATTAATTGTTATTTATCGTTAAACATCGTTAAACATCGTTATTAATCGTTATTTATTGTTATTTATCGTTATTTATCGTTATTTATCGTTATTTATCGTTATTTATCGTTATTTATCGTTATTTATCGTTATTTATCGTTATTTATCGTTATTTATCGTTATTTATCGTTATTTATCGTTATTAATCGTTAAACATCGTTAGTTGTCGTTATTTATCGTTGTTTATCGTTAAACATCGTTAAACATCGTTATTAATCGTTATTTATTGTTATTTATCGTTATTTATCGTTAAACATCGTTATTTATCGTTGTTTATAGTTATTTATCATTTTTATCATTATCAATCGTTATTTATCGTTATTTATCGTTATTTATCGTTATTTATCGTTATTTATCGTTATTTATCGTTATTTATCGTGATTTATCGTTATTTATCGTTATTTATTGTTATTTGTCGTTATTTATCGTTATTTATCATTATTTATCGTTATTTATTATTATTTATGGTTATTTATCGTTATTTATCGTTATTAATCGTTATTTATCGTTATTTATCGTTATTAATCGTTAAACATCGTTAGTTGTCGTTATTTATCGTTGTTTATCGTTATTTATCGTTTTTATCATTATCAATCGTTATCAATCGTTATTTATCGTTATTTATCGTTATTTATGGTTATTTATCGTTATTTATCGTTATTAATCGTTATTTATCGTTATTTATCGTTATTAATCGTTAAACATCGTTATTTGTCGTTATGTATCGTTGTTTATCGTTATTTATCGTTTTTATCATTATCAATCGTTATCAATCGTTATTTATAGTTATTTATAGTTATTTATCGTTATTTATCGTTATTTATCGTTATTTATCGTTATTTATCGTTATTTATCGTTATTTATCGTTATTTATCGTTGTAAATCGTTATTTATTGTGATTATCGTTATTTATCGTTATTTATTGTTATTTATCGTTATTTATTGTTATTTATCGTAATTTATCGTTATTTATCGTTATTTATCGATATATATATATATATATATATATATATATATATATATATATATATATATATATATATATATATATATATATATATATATATATATATATATATCGTTTTTTTATCCGTCTGTGTGATCTCTATAAATCAGTTGTGCAGAGAATTTATTCCATCGAGTGAAGATTGGTAAAAAACCAAGTTTTAAGGGGACATATGAAGGAAGCAGAGCGTAGTCGAAGGAACGATCAACTACATTAATATTTACCACATCATAGTGCAATTAAAACTACAAGTAGCACAATAAAATTGAGGGTCGTTTTTGATGGCGCCTCGAAAACCGCACCTCTGACAAATCGCTGAATGATTGCTTAGCGGTTGGACCGACCATGCTACGAAGTTTATTTATTTGACCCATATGGATGCCTCGCGCCTTAAAAATATCCGTAAAAATATTCATACAGTCATTGTGGGCCGAAAGTTTATGCTGGGATGACCAACTACTTACAAATTTGCTAAACGACTGTATACGATTAAGAAACAATCTAATCTTTGTCGAAAATATCCGATCATCAAGATATTTAGATAAGGATTTCCCGATGCCTTTAAAGAAGCCTATTTCCAAACTGCTGTCAACGAAAATAAAGGTGGCATCTATTAAAATACTTTCAATACCATGACTGAAATGACTCAACAATAGATAGTTTTAGACTGACTAAATTCCACCCCAAGGTAAGTGGAATACCTTTGCCGATAAAAGAACTGGTGAGGCTCTTACTTACTTTCAAAGGACACAATTTAGGCATGTAGAATCCCAAGACAATTGAGTCGATTGCGCCTCCCAGGAAATAAAACCAGAAAGATTGCAGAATTTTGAATTGTAGTGGAATGAGTTGGCCAATGAACGAAGAAGATTGGCCAAAAAATCAATATCGCTAATCAAACACCCTAAAAAAACTACATAATCAGGCGCTAAACATGCAAATATATGGACTGGCACAAGAGAAGCAGACTGCCAATGTCATTATTTATAAATAGGCGGAATTTTTAGGATCAAAACGTTAGAATCTCCATATGAGTCACATACAAAATATGCAGGAAATCTAATGGTTGCGCGAGTGATTATAAAAGTACATACAAGTAGTTCAGCAATAAATCCTAAACTATCCTTTCGTAAATATTCTATCACTTCTCCTTTTTGGTTCTTTGAGAAAAACGGGTTCTATTTGTTTCGTGTTATTTCAGTACTGTTTGCTCCTTTTAATTCGAGTGCTATTTTATCAAAAAGCTTTGCTGAAAAATGATTTGCGTTATTCATATATGATGATAATGATACAATCAGTTCAATTTATTTGAAACATGTATCAACCTCCCATATACCAAATTTATACATAAATCGTATCTGTAATTTGATAAATAAAATTCACAAAAAAATGTTCCCATTAAACTACACAAACAAACCAAAAATTAAAAATCGAATTCCGAATCAAACCAACGTACTAAAAAAAAAACCTTCGAGGTATTTATAAATTTAACGAACAAACCACTGAACTTTTGGTAGCTAATATATACATGCCTTTCGTAACAAAACAAAAAACGCAAACCCACAATCTCACATAAAAATATACAAATTTCACAAACAAAGAAATTACCGGAAAGATACTTTTACTTTGAGTGGCCGGCAGCAGCCACAGCATCACACATTACACACAAAAAAAAACAACAACGTAAAAATTACAAATTCAGTAACAAGAAAGGAAGCTAATTAGCTCCAAGGAAAATTTAACGAATTGAAATAACAACCAAATTTTTTTTTTTTTGTGATTTATTGCAATCAGGCCAAAAGTTATGATTATGTCGGGTAAATTGATATACGAGTGTATAACAATAAAAAAATAAAAATAAAAAATAAAAAATACTGACGTTTTATGATTTTTCATTGGACAACCGGTTCTAGCCAATCAAAACGTAAAATATTTGTATACATGTTCCAAACGATTTGTAATTGGCAATATACCAATTCGTGGTTATCTGAAATTGATTGATAATTATAGAGTTTTGGTGTTTTCTCGGGGTTCTCTATATGGGTGTCTGTGTATATATTAATGAAATGGCAATGATTTAATTTTTTTTTTTATCTGATGGTTTCGTGTTTTGGTAATTTTGTGGTACGCACGCAGAAAGGAAACGATTATCATGTTATGGTTTACTAGAGGATGATTTAATGTTTTATTATTATTACTATATACCATAGCTAATAATTTTTTTGGGCATAAAGAGTGATTTTTTGTTGGTAAATTAACCGCATCAGGCACTTGAAGTATATAATTTTATGATACCATTTAAAAAAAATAAAAAAAAGTTAGTGGACAAAGGGTAAAATTATCGTTGGAAGCAACATCCTAATTGCGTGATGTGTGTATGAAATCTCCAGTGATTATACTTTGATTGTTATAATTATAGAGTATGTTTGAACCAGATCATGGTCCAACTTAAGCATTATATAATATATAAGTATGTAATACCTATATGCATGAAATATTGGCGTAATTGGTTGAAACTTGTTAGGCTCGAGGTTTGTTTGAAAATGATTTGAGGCGGCGAGATCAATACAAAATTATGTAATTGCCTTAAATACTCATATCCTGGTTGACCAAGGGATACTTATATTCTGGTGTAAAACCTGTTAAACCACTTATTCTTTTAGTAATGATAGAGTAAAGTACATAAAGTACTAAGTACAGAACATTTTAATTGCAGTTTGAACTAAAAGGTTCATAAACTCGCTCCATCTTTCGATGTAACTTTGTTTTAATTTTCTGTTCGGCTACATCGTTGTTCTATCAATGAAATGAAAGAAATTTCAATGTGACAAAATTATGTGCCTTTTGATCTAGGAAAAGGTCAAGCTTTCAACATATCAAACATTTTTACTATTTTAATAAAAAGTGAAAAAAGAACCTTGACCTCGAGAAAAATAGCAAAAGCTCAAAATCTGTGTGTTCGTTGCACTTCTGATAAAAAAATTAACAAAAAAAAAATTGTTATTCTAATTTTACTGCCAGGGGTGTTAAACTTTTTGAACGTTTTTCACACTCGATACTTGAAGAAATTCCTAGTCTAGCCTCCAGCTGAAATAATTGACGATGAAAGTCCACTAACGAGAACATTGGTTCTTTCTCGGTGAGTCTTGTAAAATAATACACTAGTGCATGGTACCGCAACGTTTAGAAGTAGTTACTACTGCCGTAGATAATATTGTATATCTGCAGATGGAAGAATGACAAATATTTCACGATATGTTTGTGTTAATAAAAAAGGTGTGTGCATCTCTGCGGCATTTGGTTTAAACGTAATTATATTGAAACATTCCTGGAATTAGTAAAAAGATATAGGAACTAGGAAGAATTAATATAGTAAATTTTTTTTTGTTTAAATCTTTAATAGCCAATAAACTAAGAACCAACCATCAACCAACCATCTTCGCCAAATAAATGATACGTCGGACAAATTGATTCTTGAAATAAAGACGTTAGCATAAAGGGTGACTGTTTATTGGGTTTCTTCATATCGTAGCTATAAGAAACTGTTTTTTGTCTAATACATTCCACAATTTGTATGATTGTGTAGAATTTAGAAACATGGATATAAAGTTAAAGTATGGATTCATGCGAAAGGCTAATCGATGCTACAACTGCTTATGTAACTCTTATTTCGTAACAAATGACAGGTTCAGAAAACCATTCTTGAAATGTAACAAACGACACAATTTACTTTATATACCAACTAACCGAATTAATATTTCAAGTCAGAATATTGAAGAAAATTTTTGTAATTTAAAATGGAAGTCACAAGACCTGTAGGGAGACTTCAATCCGTGAAATGAAGACTGTCAAAGGATTTTGATTTTAAAATGAATAATTTGGATTTTATGAAATAATATCAGAAGTTAGAACATATGGAGCAAATACCCGATACCAAACTGGAAGATAATCTGTTTGTTAGGTCATCAATCCAGTAAACGCTGCAATCCCGCTACGTTTCCGCTTCCACCGGTTTGTTTCAAGGCTATGCATATTATCCAAGTCCGTTCATTCTTTTGTATGATTCTAGATGGCCGAACCTCTCTAAAATAAATTCATGATTCTGTTAAAAAACATCCAAATTTTGACAGTCTATAGTTTTGCATATGTTCCAAAAATATGAGTAGAAACTTTCGATTTTTAATTGATTTGAAAATGTCGGAACTCGTCCAGCGCTTACTGATTTTCAGAGAATTTTTTGAAGAGAGAAACTAACTTATTTCACACAAGGATTCAGAATAATATCTATACTATCGTGAGATGAACTGGCTCACGAATGCACGTATCATGGTAGTCATCCCCATATCCGTTAATTGAATAGTCCAGCGTTTGAATCTATCCACTATCGTAGTGATATTATTGTAAAAGTCAGCTTAGAGTAATGGCCCAAAAACACCCATTCGAATGTGTTCAAATATTCTAAAGATATCTTAAAATGTCCGTATTTGGATCGAGTATGCCAAATTACCCGGCAAGCAACCCACGATTTAACCCAAAACTTGACATCGATGTTTATTTTTAGCATGAAAAATACTTGATGTAATAAGCTTACGAGTAGTTTAAATCCCTCGAATGAGGTTAAAAAAAGTTAGATCGACTTAAGTCGCGAGGTTTATAAATGGTCGGTGGTTTCCTAACAAAGTTTCACACCAAAGTGATAAAGGCAAATTTGGATCGTGTATCTGTTTAATTTTTTACTCTGTACTATTGAAAGTTGCTGCCTAATCGGTGCGTTTTTTACAAAAACTGCTTTGCATCTAAGAGTTCCTTCGATGTGTGATTTTTTCGGTATTACCGTGAGAACGTAGATCATCGTGTGTATTGGAGCTGTTGGTTGGCAAGATACCGAATAAAGTGGTGGTAATAATTAACCATGCTTACGAATCGCTGCATTTGCCTTATAGACTCTGGTTCTGGAAAGTCGAAAATAGCCACGATTTAAACCGTCGAGGGTTTTATGCGCCATTTTTAGTACGTAATAACTGAGGAAAAATTAGGATACTACACCGAAAAATTAACGTTAAAAAATTTGTTTGAGGTGCTCCAAATGTTCTATGTCATTTCTGCTAGCCACCAATATACCGTCGACATATAAACGTAAACGAAACCTTATTCCTTCGTAACTTCAAACACAAGACGTTGAAATGTCTGCGCTGCATTTATCAGGCCATAAAGCATTTGCTTGAATTCAAAAAGCCTGAAAGGGGCAGAAAATTCGGTTTTATATATGTCAGATTAAATCGATTTTCGAGAGGATGGTGTAACCTTGACGATGCATAAAACATCTATGGATGTGGGGAAGAGAACATCAATCTGTTATCGTTCCCACATTTAATCTGCGGTAATCTTTGTACGGAAGCCAATTGCTGTTACGTTTAGACACTAAACGAAATCGGCTAATTAAATGAACTTAAGTTTGATCGAACATATGATCGATCTAATTTCTCGTTTTTATGTTGTTGTTTTTTTTAATTCAATCGTCTTTATGACAAGATGGCTAAATGATAATTGACCTTGTGTCATGATTCAATGTACGTTAAAATGTTTAACTGGAAAGTCATATCGGGGTTCCTTTGCTAAATCAGGAACTGACAAATAAAATCACCGAAACTCCATTGACATTGACCAGTCTTTGCGACACAATTTCCGAATAGGGCCCTCCTACATTCCTAATAGTTACCTTAAATTTGATATTTTTATCTATGAGACACTTGTTCCTTAAGTTTTCATCAGCTAATTCAAATTTTACCAGCAATAATTAGAAAAAGTACCAGTAATTGTCCTGGTGAGTGATTCCAATTATAAAAGTATGTTATTTAAGTATTTTACGTTTAATAATTGCATGCAGGTGAAATAATCTTATCGAGCTTAAAAAAACTCCTACATAACAATGCGTTTGTATTGGATGACGTATAGTATATAACATCATAGAATGCGGCATAAAAATAAAGATAATATTTTAAACTTCCACGTAGTTTCGCTAAACGAGTACCTAAGTCACACCAAACGAGGCGTGCTATCTGAGGCCACTAAACATTTTCTGCCCAAGGTTGGAATTCATTTATGTTTAAATCATTTTTCAGAGAACAAACACAAATTGTTTAGGTTAGGATGATCCACTTCTACATGACATTTTAGAGGTTTGATACAATTTTCGGTAAGGATTAAAGAAAGTTGAGTTTGTAACCACATCAATATGGCTCAATTTTAACGCGACAGTAAAATATGCTGTTTGTACTAATGATAATAGTGAGTGAAATAAAAACACTAAAGGTCAATTTAAAAAACCATGAGCTAATAACCTTTAATCCCTTCCTAGATAAAAATGGTATTTTTTGAGCAGGCTGACGAATAGAATATGCAACAGTTGCCTTCGATGTCAAGCATCCAATATTAATACCAACCAAAGATGTTATCACTGAAATGATGGTTTGTAAAACACAATCATGTAGCACTGATGTGTGGCAATGATACCTTTTTATTTACTACATTGAAACAACAATATTAGATCATTAATTGCAAGGTTGCAATGCGACACGCTATAAAAAAGGTATATGAAATACTGCTGATACAACTTTGATAATATTCAATAGAATAAATAGGAAATTTAAAGGTCAACCGAGTTACACTTGTTAGGCTATTTTTACTGGTCATCTTACCGCTGACCGCTAAGCATATCTCGCAGTACTCGTATGATTGAGCACAAAAGTTATTAATATTGAATTAGCTGTCGTGTTAACCACTAGTTATTTATTGCTATCTTTCGCTCATTTAAATCACGCCGTGGTCCATGTCGTGAAACCATTAGTGACAATTTTCTTAGAACCAGATTACTTGAGCATTTAACAAACTAATCAGTTTTCACTTCGGAGAAATGCACAAAATTGCAGTAAAGACGAAACATCACTTAACACTATAATAAATAAATAAAAATGATTAGAAGCTTTATTTAGCAGCCACTCGCAATGATAAACTGCTTTACCAGATCCAGTCATCTCAAAATGAATCAACTATCTAGATGGCAATGCCTTCAGAGATTGCGTCACAATTTCACGTAAAAGTAAACTAACAACCGTTCGTTTATTTTAATCTAGTTAAAAAAAAATCTATTCCATTGGATTCAGTTTGGTTTATCTTGGCAACGTATTACAGTCTCAAACACAAAAGAGAACTTCCGTGACGGAACTACTTTCATTTATCGACACTAATCCGAGTCGATCGATTTATATATGTGGGGAAGAAGCCTTCTGCATGGCAAATATGTTAATCCCAACGAGTAATATTTATTTAGCAATAAAATATCCGATAAATACCTGGAAATCGTGTGCTTGTAAATTTATAACTCTTTTCTCTTACTTCCTTTTTCTAGTTCACTTTTCTCTCTTGGATTATATCCAGTTATGCATTTTTTTAAATTTACTCAGATCTTGTTTATTCAAAGGCTTCGTGTATGTCGCTTGGCAATGTTTGTCGGCTGATTGTTGTTGCAGAATTCTTTGGTTAAACCAATCACTAACATATATATAGCAACACTATCAGAAAGAACTGCATTTAAATTACTATAACTAGTGCGTGTCCACAATGAAACTATTGTAACATAAACATTTGCATAACTGTCAATTCATTTTAAAAGATGCTTGGCCTACTATTGTCTTAGCAGACACAACATAAAAATGATTTTAATGATTTAAAATGATTTTGATGTACTTGATTAATGTCGATTTCGATCCATAAAAAAAATCTTTAAGCTAAAAGAAGAAACAGTTTGTCATTTTGCTGCCAACTTTAACTGACATTAGTGTCATGACAAATTTGTTTAGTGCACTCGGATATTTTTAAAAAACATTAAGTTTTTTTAGTGGCAGAACCAAAATATAAATAGAACATCCAAAATAATAAACGGATAGTGTATATGACAATTTGACATTTCTTAATATGTTTCATAATAGGACGTGGTTTATTAGCTAGATTTCATCATATTGGCTTTCATCATATTTACTCGCCGTACTCGCAAACCGGGCCAACAACTGGGCACAATCGATACGCGCTTTACGAAAATATCGAAAACAAAAATGACAGATGCAACTTTACGACGGTGCACTGCTGCTGCAATCCAAGTAGACCCCAACGGTTTTGATATGAAGGAAGAACAAACGCATCAGAACGATTGTGGGGTAAATTACGAAATGCATATAGAACGAACTGCCACTTAATGCTTTCAGTACGTGAAAAGACAGGTGAAGCATATTCCAGGAAAGATCATACAGAGGCTACATACAATCCCAGAGTAATTGGGTCACAAAATTCAACACAATTTTGCTTAATAAAGCCTAACATGGTGTTGTAAATGTTAGGTCAGAGGTGAAAATTACACCAAGATCAGAACAATACTCCATTCTATTAACAACGATATCATGGAGGCTATAATGAAATAATATCGGGGAACGAATGCGAAAATATGATACAATCTAACATTTATTCACATTCAGAGAGAGTTTGCTACTGGTGCACCACGTACAAAACGTAAACAAATTACTTTGTAGCAACAAGCAGTCAGATAAGTTTACGGTTGGTGCAAATATTTTAATGTCATCTGCAAAGAGAAGACATTTCGCGAACTTGAAGCACTCGACAATATCGTTGAAAAAAATTATGAATAGAAGAGAGCCAATATGACTGCCCTGAGGAAGTCCAAAAGTACCACAAAAATACCGGGAAAAACAATCGGAAACCTTTACGAACTGCCATAAGACGTTAACCATCTAACGGGGAGATACTGACACTGCAAGTTCTCTACCTAGAAACCCAGATAGTTTTCTTTTATTGTTAATAAATTTCCAAAATGCCTTCGGATTTTCAGACAAATCATCTTCTATCTGCAACATGTAATTATTTTTCAAAAATTAATTCTAGGTTTTGAATTCCTTGTGAGCGTGAGCCAAATCAGTATAAAATTTTGATCCATGAAGCCTGTATCGATTTAAGTCGCAGTTTACAGGAAAATAAATATTTATCTAATTGGTGAATGATAGATGCTCTTACATTCGGTAAAGTCTTCGCATGATAAGACTTCGGAAAATAAAACATCATTCGTAAATAACAAATCCAGGAGTTTACCGCCACTGTTGAATATTCGGTTGGCCTGTGTAGCTGAAATGGTTGCACAGTAATTCAACAATGTGATTGCTCTTTCATCAGTTGTGGAAAGCGAAAAACACCATCAACGTTGAACCAAAGAACACAAGGAAGATTAAAATCACCGATGATCATTAAATGATCGCTGTCACGTACTAAATGCATGATATCGGATAATATGAATTCGATGAAAATATGGTAATAATCGATGTTGGATCCATGTGAAACATATGCGATGATAAACACGGATATACTGCATACCATTATGCGTACGGTGATTAAACTGAAATTATAATGGCAAGCGATCAATACGCTGGGCATACTATTCTTTACAGCTATCAATACGCCACCACCTTTTAGGTCAGTGTCGAAGTTGAACTTTCGATAAACCATGTAATTAGATGGAAAATATTAAAAAATAGAATTAGATGCTGAATTCATTTAAAGTGAGCAACGTCTCATCGATTATATTAATATCGTAGTTATTATCGAGAATTCGAAAAGTTTTGGCTTTACCGCGAATACTGGATGCGTTATGATAGTAACACGAGATGACTACAGTATCACGGAAAGAAAATGAAGGTGGTACCTTCGCGGAAGATGAAGCTGCGACTGAAGTTGTGCGATTTGATAAAGACGTTAAAGGTGGCATTAGTTTTTTGGGCGATGTACGAACTCCCTCACTAAAATTCCGGATGGCCAGTTGTCAAGTTAAAGCAATTTGCTGAACAACGCTGGGTCCACGCCAATCTTAAACGAAACAAAATTCAGCCGACTCACATCCTAGTTAACCGAAACAAGCAAACGGCAGTTCAGGTCTTCTTCATTCGCTCCAATTTGTTGGCATAAAAATTTACATAACGCAACTAATATAGTAGATCATTGAACTAAGATGCATATATAAATTTTAGATCCTTAAAGGCAACAACTTTAATTTATTCATCAGCGGCAGAACAAGGAACAATGATGCACTTACTTTGAGGTATATACACGCGTCGAGGCACTTCTGAGGCCGCTGCAACAATATTTTGGAATACGTTAGATGCAGGAGCGGCACTCGAAGGTCCAATTGTAACGTTAAGATTACACTGCTTCATGAAAAGCTTTGCTTTAATGCTAAATTTCTCAACTGAAGTATCAAAACTGTCAACTAACGATTTGACTGTTTGGGAAACCTGGCTAATTTCCTCCCTTTGGCCAGAAATTTCCGTTGACACATCACAAAGAGAGTCATTTTGACATTCTGATCAGACGACTTTGGCAAACGGGCACTCACGAAAAGTTTTAATCCATGTGTCCATTTTATAATCCACACAATTCGGATGCAATGCCGCTCTACATTTCCCAAAACAACGAATTAAAGCGCGGCTGGATGACGATTTATTGCATAAAGCACATTGTTGTTGGGCATAATGATGGTACAAATATTCTTAAATTGATGATGTATTATAAACTCGTTTTCTATTTTCTGTAGCTGTATCGTCGAGGATACGTTTCTCATATCAAATGAAATCACGATGTTAAATTTTTGAAAGTGTCATTACTTTATCTTACTGCAAGTAAATGCAGTAAGATAAAGTAATGACACTTTCATTAACCCTGGGAGTTTCTGTGACCATACATATGCTGCCAAATGCAGCATATGTATGGTCACAGAAACTCCCAGGGTTTTTACTGTCACTGAAGCAAATATAAAAAAGGGAATACTTAAACTTAACATGAGAGAAACGGCCATAATCGATGTTCATTGTAATCATATAATTTCCAACGCACATGAGCTAAGTTAGAACTTTAGAATTTATTTTCCGGCACCAAAGGTTCCACCATGAAACTAGAGCTTTTTAATTACTTATAAGCTATCAACTGGAAACAATCACCCTTATTTTGCAGATAAACTAAGTTGGAAAAAATTCAAAACGTTACACAATATTTCACAGAAACTTCCTACCGTGGCAATGCAACCGGGTTTTTCCCAATTATTGATTACGATGAGACTTACTCTCTTCCACTACTTTTGTGACCACTAACTGTTATCTAAGCATAAAGTACTTTCAATGTGTCATCCAATTAAATTCTGCCATTCGATCACTTTTTTGGTTTCAAAAATAAAAAATAAACTATTTGATGTATTTCTACCCATTGTTCCCCAGTCTCCCAAACTTGATCTTTAATACAGTAACCAAATGATATAAAAAAAATAAAAATATTCGACCTATAATTACTCCGTATAATCATAATTATAATCAACTCAATAAAGAAAACTTTCAATCTAAATGGACAGTCATTAAGAGTGATAAATTAAAATAATGATCCGATAAAACGATGACCAAAAAGTTGACGTACATATACAAAAAATAAAAAAAAAAATCCAGTAGCCAAAGATACCACAATAAAAACAAAACAAAAAAATTAAGATGAGAAGCACTTTGAAAGTAATCCAAAAATGACTGACGTTTATTTGGTCAGACGAAAAATATGCATCCGGTTATGTATATACATATTTAAGTAATATTCGGTTAATTACTGTACAGCGCACGCTCATAAAAAAAAAAACGAAAAAACCTTTCTCTTCCCATCACATTGTAAACTATCGAACAAACCGAGTGCATGCATGCATGTATACACGAACGAATCTGACAGCTTATCCAATTGTCATATTTACGTAGCAATTTTATGTCTTAAGTCATGACTTTCCGTGTAACGAAACGATATAAAAACATTTTTTTTGTGTATCCAATTGTATACTGTACACCCGTGTACTTATATTAAAGGGTTTCCAAATGTGGGCATTTACAATTGAAATTAATCAGACTGCCCCATTGATTCAGTTAAAATATAAGTTTTTTGTTTAGTTATTTCTCGTTTGCTATCCGTTATGAGACCGGAGAGATTAAATATTTTGTGATTTCATCCCTAGTCATCCTGGATATAGATCGAGTGCCCCGATTTTGACACACTGTAGATATTTTAGATACAAACAAAAAATACGCGCATGTAAGTAATTTTCGTGAGAAGATTAAATTGTATATTTTAAAGATTTCTTCTTATTATCGTACTACCGTACGTACCAACCAAATATCTCGTTGTAATATAATTTTACGTTTTCTTCTTAATTTTCTTACATATGCACGATGATCGCGTTTCTTACTTATAATCAAAAGTCTTGTATTGTTGGTCAATGAATTTTATTTTTTTACTTTTACAAAGCTTGAATGAAAACGTACACAAAGCACGTGCATACCATATACCGTGTGTACAATTGTGTTGTATGTACGCATTTGATTCATCGATCCATTCATGATCGCACTGAATAAACGCGATGCGATGAGTTTAAAGTGTATAGCGTAATACGAAATAAGAAATCTAGCATTAAAATTTAATTTATGTTATTTCGAATTATTTTTTTTTGTCTTCATCTTGTTGAGTTGCGGTACGAGCGCACAGTTTGGCGGAAGTTTTGACCAATTTCTAGTGTTGTTGTTGTTGTTGGTTTTTTTTGTTGGTACTCATTAATGATAATGATCATTACGCTTGAATTTTGATTATTATATGTTTTTTGGTTATAATGTTGATTATTTGATTGTTAGACAATTATATTGTGTATTGTGTTATGTACGATGATGTGAGGATCACACTTTACTTTTTATTTTATAATGATCGCTACCAAAAAAAAAGCGATGAAGATCGCAGATCATGTTTGAACACACAAATAAAAAACCAAATTGGTAGTTTCAAATTATTTTAATTGTAGACTAGATGAGTTTTTTGTTGTTGTTGTTGTAGTTTTCTACAATAATTAATAATTCAAAAAACCACATGATCGTACATATGGTGGTTAGGAAACGCACGTGCTGTGCAACAAAGGTATATATCGATAGTTTGAATGAAGCTTGTTAGATAATCTCTTTTGTTCGGTGGTTAGCGTTAGGTACATTTTGAAAATCATTTTGTATAGAGTGAGTGGAGTAATTTTTATCCAGCTATGATCAATGAGATCAAATTGAAGTTATGCAATGGATTTATTTGTTTTTATCTTACGCGTAGCTCCTAGAAAAATGGGCCATAATGTCAAAGCCCAAATAAAAAATAATATTATACGATAGTGTACGATCGCAAAGTGCATCATCTTGATCGCATCAGATCTTCTAAATTTTTGAAAAAGTAGAACTACCTTACATATACGAATATCAACTACTTTTAAATTCAAAAAAACCTTTTTTTTTTACCTGGAACTTAGACACTTGCCAATCCAAAACTTCATGATCATTACCATGGGGTGATCAACGCATGCATGTTCCAAGACCAGCTATCCAGCCATTTAAACTATCTCTTTCGGATATAAAAACCGTTTGACCCATGATTTGCAGGATTGTGGACAGATTTAACTTGCTGCCAACATTGCCTCGGAAATTATTTTCGGAAACAATTGATGGGGATAAGCAGCCTACTAGGTCAAAGCAAGAAAATTCAAATGTCAGTCTGGTTAACATGTAATGCCGAATTTGCACTCGTTTGTAATTATAATAGAGAGACAACAATTTGTCGGTATATATTCTCAATGTCGGCCGTTATCGTAATTTTGTTACCTCTAAGCCATACCATAATTGACCATAATATGAGCTAGTTGCTCATCCCATTTAAAGATACTCTTGAGCTAGTAATGCTGGAGCTGTCAAATATTATTTTACCTTGGTATTTTCGCCATCTGCTTTGAATACTGGATGGTGAGACAGATAGAACATGTGTTGTTCGCTTGGTTCACTTTTGTGTTAGGAAAACCTTGTCAGATTTAAGTATTTTATCTAATTTATTGACTAAAATATAGATTAGCAAGGGGTCTTGACTTTTTACTTATTCCCCAAGCACCTTAAAACCACGCATAACCTCATCAGAGGTTGTCAAAGTGGTTTTAAACCACTTTATTATAAGTGTGGCTGCTCCATGAATTTTTTCAACAAAGTATGCAACACATTTTTTTCATCATACCTCGTTTTTACCTTGTCTCAGGCTCTCATGCTAATCATAGTTGGCTTCAGTGATATTAAGGTGAACGATCAGGGCATACGCTTTACTTTTAACAAAACCTGTAGATATTGCAGCTTACCGTTGACATATTACCGTATGGAATCTTCAAAAATTTCGCGGAACGATGAAAATGTATGGCGGTTTCTTCGATTCTTTGTTTGCTTCTTTCTTGGCTTTTAAGGTAACGTGTATGTTGTACTTATATTTTTAGGTATCTTAAACAGAAAATCCGCTGTTAATGTTTCTGCTTTACCAAACTTGTCTGCCAACTCGGCTTGGCTATATCGTAAATTTTAATATGAAATCCCATTTTTTAATTGTCGCCACCCTATTCAGATTTTCAAAAGTTTTCATCTTTTAGGAGTATAATATCACCTATTTTAACATCCTGAAAATGTTTTGCTAATCCATCGTGTATTTTTTTAGAAAATTAGAACTCCGATCGAAAAATACTGTATCTGCATGTGTGTATTGTATTTTTTTCCTCTTGGTAACTGGACCCTCAATTTTTGTGCTAACTTTCAAGGTAAATATGTCTTGAATCGAATGCCAGTCACAATCGGTGTCACTTCATTACCTAATCTAATATTGACGTGATCATTTGACTGTATTTAAATTGTGAATTTTAGGCATCAATTTTTTTAACATGAAACCCCTTGTAGAAATGGGTAGTTATTTTCTCTTTTAGTTGAATTTCTCCTGGCTTCGTCTCCATTATCACGAGATAATTATGGCCACATATATTTTTTATATCGGCGGTGAAGGCTATCCTATGATATGTAAATCTGATCAACATATCTCAAAGTGTAGGCTAAACTGTTGATCCTTTCAATCAATGTCGTTTAATGAATTTCCATTTGCACCTTTGCTGGACCCATCAAAAACTACTCGAATTCTTGTCGTGTCACAGGATTCCTTTATTGCGACATAGTAAGGCAAATAAAACGATTTAGCCTCGTTTAAAATGGTTTGGTTTATGGGTACTTCAGCCAGATGTTCACAATTCGAAGATGTTCTCTTATTTGTTTAGCCTGTTGCTGCATCGTAAATTTTCTTTCTTTGTTAGCCATCGTTCTAAAGCTAAAAATCATCTCTTAATTTAAGAATTTTCCATACCAAACACTGTTTTCTGCAAAAATGTGGTCCGAATTTGTCGTCGATTACTTTCGATACAAAGAAATGGTTTGCACCAATCACTAAATCTATAGAGGAGCTAATTTATGGAGCTCTGGATCTGCTAGTTGTATGCTTTCCATTAAAGGAAATTCCTCCTCGTTCCAGTCATATCCCGGTATCTCCGATTAAAGCTTGTTTAGGATAAGGGCATCGATATTATTATCTGCAATCCTGAATCGGACGCTGATAGAATTTGCTAGTTTATCGGGCCGAAAAAGGATTAGATGATATAACTTTACCACTGTGGCAGTAGCAATCTGCCGATCAAGACTATCCAACGTACGAAAATTTTCTGGAGTTCCATGGCCGAATGAACTCATTTGATGGTCTAAAACAACAGACCAACAAAACAAGTATGGCACACTAGACAAGAGCCAATATCTGCCGCAGCTAATTCATCAAGCTGAAATTAACCAACCAGCTAACATAACCACTGGTATATTTCTTTGAATTCCCTTTTAGTGGTTGGGCCTACCATTCAACAGAACTTCGTTGAAATATTAATCAGATTCCGACAACATGGCTATATTTTCACAGCCAACATCGAGAAAATATTCTGTCAAGTGTGAATCGAGAAAAAAAATCTACGATACTGCATTAGTTTCGTTCATAGCTCTTAACAGATTAGCAAACGCGTATCTTCTGACACGTCCTGTAAGCCATGGTGCACGTATACTAATGACTGATTTATATATAAACGATTTCATGTTAGGAGCATCAATTGCGGAAGAGGTTATTTCTAAACAAGCTAAGTTAATTTCTTTGCTTAAATTGGATCCCATGGGCTGACTGTTTCCTGTGGTAATAACCATAAAGACTTTATTTCAAAATCTATATGGTTGCTCAAACTCGACTGGGATGATCCTCTCCCGATATTTATATTAACAAAAGGTGGAAAACACTTCTGAAGCCAGTTAAAACTAATAGAAGAGCTAAGCGTTCCCAGATTGCTACACTCAGGTGCCACATTGCTGCTTTGTGGATTCACAGATACTTCTATCAATGGTTGTGCCGCTGTACTTTATGCTCATACCGTATAAGTTTAACTATCTGATTCAACAATAGTTTTCTCTTGGAAAGGAAATATATTCGCACTTAATTGCATGACAGAAATTATGAACTATTCGAACGAGCATCAGTGGCCTTACGTCTCATCCAAGCCAAATTTTAACGCATGAAGTGCTTAACAACAAATTATGGAGGCAACTCTATAGTTATTTTAGTTATGTGGCAGTAATATATGATTCCTATAGGCAAAGGTTTAATTAGTCGTATAATCCATAACTGCCTCAAACGTTTCTGGCAAAAAGGAACTACTTAAGTTTAGCTAAGGGTGCAATTATCCCCAACATGAGTAAATATAGTTGAACCTTTTCTACAATCCAGTGTAAACTATGCTAGACCATACGTAGCAAGTTCAGCAATCTGCGAGAAGAACGGTAACATACAAAAAATATCTAGTCGTATTATTTGTATGTCAACCAAACACATACATCTTGAATTTGCCTCCGATATGACCATTGATAGATTCCTAACATCATTCAAGTGATTTTAAAATCGACTAGGATCATACAGAGACAATAAAGCTAATTTTGTAGCCGCTGTCAATAAAATCAAGCAATATCGAGAACTTTTATAGCAAAAGAGAAACAACATATCATTAATTCGGTCACAACTAGTTAAGTATAATGGTAATAATCGCCATATTTTAATAGACTCTGTGAATCAGAAGTCAAGTCAGTAAAATTTTATTTACGTCGCGTACTCTGTGTGCGACACAAGAGGAGCGTATCGAAGCACTACTCTATCACATTTTATCAAAGGACAACCGAACACAGGATCACCCGAACTCAGGATCACCTGAGTCAGACAAATACATTTAAAGCGTAATCATCTATCTTGCTAATAATTATAACACAGCAATTGTTTGAGAATTTTTCAAAGAAGATGAGAAGCTCAAAGTGGCGACTAAAAGAAGATTAGAAATTTCTTCCCTTAGAAATTAACGTGTTATAGGCGTTAGTAGTCAGATTAGTCACTGCCTTTAAAGAAGTTGCCTTGACATCTTGGTTTCGCGAGCCCGTTTACTTGCGAATTTTCGGTTTGTATATTTGGTGCGATTCGGTTTTTAGCATTGTACATTTGGACCTTTGCTGTTCACCTAATATTTAAAAAACAGTCGGAAGTGAAAAATTGCTTAAATCTGGATTGCGAGCAGTAATGGCGAATAAAATTTTGAATTTTCGAAAGTCCAAGTTAGAGTTCGGTGTAATTTCGAAGGTCGTAGCTGCACATTGTCCTCTAACAGTAAAATCTTCCGCATGGTGGGTAAATCAATTTTTTTGCTTTCAAAATCCATGAGTTGAAATAGCTTTGTTGATGATGATGATGCTTCCGGTACAGTAACGCGTGCCGCTTACCTTGTGTTTTAATAGGTATTGGTCGAGGCGATTTATGTTTGTATACCCATTCATCTCCCTTACTCTTTTGGTTTACCAATTGAGTAACGGGGTAGGTGTGTATATAAAGTTTGGAATTACCTTGCAGCGGGAGATGATATTTAAATTTTGGATCAGTCAATTTTTAATTTTTGGAGAGTCTATTTTTAATTTTGCTCGGACTTTTGTCGCTTGTACTTCCAACCGCCAAAATAGCTGTATCATCCGCAAAGTTGCAAAATCTGTTTCTCCAGTAAAAGATATGTCATTCGTATATAGCAAATACAATAATGGTCCCAGCAAGCTGCCTTGTGGTACTCCTGCTTTAATCCTCTTGAGTGATGAGAACTCTCCTTCATATTTCACTCGGAAATATCTCCCTTAATTGCATGATTTTAATATCTCATAGAACTGCTTAGGAAGGTCGCAATGTAATTTATATTCCATTACTCAATGCCAGACTCGATCAGAGGCTTAGAAAAACTCCAGAATATACCTTTTTGTTTTCGAGCGTATTCTCAATCACGTTAGTGACCTGCTCTATGGTTGGTGGTTGTCTTTGAAACCAAATTGGTGAGATGGTAACGGATGTCTTTCTTCAATCAGTGGTTTCATTCTTTTGAGGAATTTTTCAAACAGCTTGGACAATGATGGTAATACAGGTCTCTAAGACATTTTCTCATTAGGTGGCTTATTAGGCTTGGGTATCATAATAACTTCTGCTATTTTCCACTGCTGAGGAACATATTTCATTCTAAATGCTGCGTTGATTATGTGAAGCAACCTCTTAAGGCATTTTTCTGGCCACTTTTTAATAACTTTTCCTGTAATAAGATCGCATCCGGGAGGGTTTTTTGCATTTAGGTTATGTTTGATTTCATTTATGAGTTCTTTCATTGTAACTGGTCGTTTTTGCGTTTTTGCTTTTTTAAACCTTTTGTAGCTTTCCATAAAAAATACTCACTTTCATTGTGACAAGACAGACTTATTAAATATTTGTTGAAGCTTACCGCTATGGTTTCTTGACTATAAACTTCTGCAGTTTATTTTGGACTGATTGAAAATAGTTTTGCTCTCTGGTGCTCGATTTCTATGCCAGATTTTACGGACTTTCCGCTTTTCTCTGACCAAGTGTCTTATTTCCTGTGTATATGTTTCATTCTTGTGAAGTTTATTTTTGGCACGAGGAGTGCTTTTCCATGCTGCGATCTGAATATTGATCATGAGTAGCTCTACTTCTTTTTTAGGTTGTGTTTGGTTTTTGATTGGGACTTGAAGATCAATACTTTCCTCAATTAACAGTGCGAAGGTTTCTCAATTGGTCTTTCAGCTTGTTAACCTTGGTGGCTATTTTTTCAAATATTGTTTCACTGATCGCTGAATGTATAGAATGGTAACAAGAGTAACCTTTTATTTTTGCATACGACTTTCTAGTGAAATGGCTCTCTGCTATTAGGCATATATCAATTTTTTTCTGTATTCAAAAAATTTTTTAGCTCTGGAAGATGCTGTAGAAGTCTATTAGCATTCCAGGTTAATATTCTTAATAAAGCAACTTTTTTGGTACCATTCTGGTTAATTTTTCCTTGATGTCCTTCTTGTTGTTCAAGATTAAGTTGTCTGCTGTTTAGAAACTCTATATTTTCTTATATTTTAGAGAGGCATAGCTTGTTAAATTCAATTATTTTGATCTGAAGGCCCAGGTAGTCCTTGTCTTGCTGCTTGTGGGTATGATAATCTCTCGGTCACTTTTGCACTATGGAACGTAGTGACAGTTTTTGTGGGGATTTCTTTTTCTTTGTTTGCTCTCATTGGCTGGTTTTTGTTTGCTCTATTTAGCATGTTTTGCAATGTTTTGGCTACTTCATATCCTCTGTAGCTAGCAGGGGGTTCCCTGGCAAAGTACTCCCTCTGTTTTCGATAGGCTTCCTTTCAGTTTAAAACATATTAACTGCATCTTAGACCATTACATTTTTAATTGTGAGGTTTTCAATTTTTCTCATCTGGCGTGTATGTTTGATGTATACCCCTAAAGCAACTACCCTAATGGGTTTTGGATTTTTTTGTCTTCATATGTATATCATTGGAGACCTAAACCATTCAATGCAGTTGAAAATTTTCTATAATCGTCTGGATCAGACATTTTAACCCTCCGGACGTTGTTGTTTAGCGACACAACTTACGCTCTTTTTCTGTCACTTCTTTCATTAACGCTTGGATAACGCTAAATTTATCGACATGTGTGACATTAATTGGTGATGGTGGTTTTTCTTTCTTGGTCTTGCTGATAGTTGGTAATTAGTTTACTTTGCTCCCGATGTATTCACACTGATGCTCATTTCTGGAGACGACTCAACGTTGCTTTTACTGGAAGAATTTACTTCTTGTGTTTTTTGCCTTTTTAAACCTCTTTATGATTTTTTCACTATCCAGTTGGTTTGTCTTTCTAAATCTTCCTCGTCGGTTTGGTACTCAATTGAGTTACCATCTTTCCTTTCTTTTTTATTGTTTTCCTGGCACGGAACTTCAGGTCCAGTTTGATAGTACATCTTTCGGTTATTTTTAAGATTTTTAACTTCTTCTTCAAGAAGTTGAATATGAGCTGCATCCATTGAATTGCTGAATTAAATTCTTTATTTTTTTGTCTAGACTCAGCTACAGCTTTGATTACTTCCTCAGATTGAGGGTTAGTAGTTACATGGGGCACAGTTACCACCGTATTTAATTGCACTGTACAACTACTTACATTTGGAACCTTAAGGATTGGTGATCTCAATATTAACATGCTCTTAGGGAAGTTGTTCCCTTTATTTAATATTAGTTGGCCCCACTAAGGATCGATGGCATCGGCAACCAAAGGTGATGATTGATTAGGTGCTGTTAGAGACATATCCGTTTCGTTTTCTAATATTGTTAGGTTATTATTTCTTATATCATTTTAATTTTCACGAGTGGCACGAGTAGTAACGATCACCCATGACTTTATCGTAGGAAGGCTAATTACAATGTGCAATGCCCTAAAAACTAGGTCATTAGCACTTTATAATGTACGATCAATATTTTTTTTAACACTGCACTTTTTTATAATTTGTTTTTAATTCTCACCACGTTGATTTAAGTTACCACAGCGCTTAAATACTACATAAGCCGTAGAACAGGCTCAAATAATTCCATCATAATAACAACGACAACAACAACAACGAAAAAATGTATAATATCTCTGTATCAAGATAATTTTAAGGCCTATGTTGGTAGTAAGTTTACTATTATTGTTGTCACATTTGGTGTTGGCGAATTTTAATTAAGTTTCCCAGTTAAGTTTACTTAAATTTTTAGTTAAGTTTTTAGTTAAGTTGTAACTTAAGTTTCCTAGTTAAGTTTAGTTAAGTTTGATGAGTTATGTTTGAAGATTTTTTTTTTTAAAGATGATGTGATGGCTTCGTCGGTTCGTAACATGCATGATGGTAAAAGGTGAGTTTGTATACCCTCCCATCTTTTTCCTTGCTTTTCCTCTTTCTATTTCCCTCATGCGGTTTTCAAGCTTCGGACTATGTTGGGCACATCTTACCATCTCTGAGTCTAGCCGGCTCAATAATCGCAGCTCAGCCTCTAGTCTTGAGATTCTGCTATTAGGTTTAGTAGCAAAACGACATTAAATTCATAAAGTTGTCTAAAACTCCCTAGTTAAGTTTTAAAGAGCTTTTGGAAAATACTTCAATTTTTTTAAGTTGGTTTAACTTTAACGATTTCTAAATGGTTCAGGTTCGTTTTTAGACATATGATAAACTATATACCATTACATATAGCTCTAAACTGCACAATCACACACTAAAACTACTTGAGCTGGTCTAAATTTTTTTAAACTTTATGATTTTATTTATACAGTTACGATAAAACTTAATCGTAAACCTTTCCCTCATGATTTTTTGTCATTTTATGGACACATGCATAAAAACACGGAGTTTGAAATTTTTTACACTTGGTAATGCACACATTATAAATCTAAAATATAAAACGGAACCGCCATTAAATTCAATGATAATCTTAAATTTTATGGACCATGATACTCACTCTCTCTCTTTTATATGGAGGATATTCAGGAATATGAAAGCAAGCATATGAAAAATTATCGAATATAAAATTTGAAATGCAAACAATAAAAAGAAATGTTACGAACGTCATTGCAATGCAACGATTATTGTACGACTAATTAAAATATCGGTCAAATTTCTGTAACGCGTACCAAATGAACGATGATAACTGTGACAATAAAATAAAAAAACATAACATTTCTGTGTGACCAATCAATTGATGCATACACATCGATGGGTTTGTCAGTAAAAATTTTATTAAACAGCTAATTTACGAAATTTTAAAACGATCGGACGATCGGGGCTCACAAAAGCCGTATTTTTGCATAATGTAATGTGCGCTGGCGTCTCATCAGACGGGTAAATTTCAAAATTGTGTAGCACCATTAAAACGCTCAATCGTATTTGCATATGAGCAAATCGTTCACCAATACAAAATCGTGGACCATCACCAAACGGAATGTATGCAAATGGATGTCGTTTCGCTTTATTCTCGTCGCTGAAACGTTCGGGATCAAATTTCTCGGGATCGGGAAAATGTTGTTCGTCCCGATGAAATGAGTATGCAGGGATCAAACACATTGTTCCCTTTTCAATTACTTGATTAGTATTCGGCACACTATAATCACGATTTGCTTTTCGGAATATATTTTCAACGGGTGGAAATTTACGTATCGATTCACAAATCACTTGATCCAAATATTTCATATCCGTTAAGGCATCGTATGTAATCTCACCGTTATATTTATCGAGCACTTGGCTAATTTCGTTTCTTGTACGTTTTTGTGTATCGGGATTCAATGCCAATTCATATAGGGTAAATGTCATTGCACTTGCTGACGTCTCGGAACCTCCAATAAAAAAAACGAAAGCTTGTGCCGCCAAATCTAGATCGGTAAATGTTTCATCCTGCTTCTGTAGTTCGATAAGTATTTGCATTAAATCTTTTCGTGCCTCGCCCTTCTCTTTTCGAAAGAGTACCGTTTTCCGAATAACATCCATAAAAAATTTACTAACTTCGGCCGGTAGGATACACACTTTTAATTTTCGTGCCAGATTTGGAAATGCGTTACCAAACAATATGCTGTACTGTTGTTTGATGGATGGTGCAAAAAATTTCATTCCATTACGACGAAATGCATCGTATGGATTCGTTAGCGAATTACACTTTAGTCCGAATGCACAACTTCCAATCACATCGGTAGAGTATCGTGACATTATTTCTTTAACATCGACGCTCAAATCGGTAGCGGCGAGTGAATTAAAATAGTCAATCATTTGGTCGGCAGTTTCGCGCATCGTATCAAACATCATACGCATTTTCCCCGTGGTGAATGTTGGCGATATTTTGGATCGTAAATTTTTCCATTTACTACCGTTAATTGCAAATAAATGAGCCGTTAGAGGATCGTCACGTTCATTATAGTAAAACCCGCGATCTTGAAAATATTCAAAGTCTCGTATCAAAATGTTTTTGGCCAGCTCGGGACTTCGAATCAAAACGGTTGGTGTGATAAATAAGAACATGCCGCAGAAAGGTCCTTTCCCACCATCATACACATCTTTGCAAATTTCGGCCATGTGACGAGTGACACCGAGTCCTTGTAAATTCCCCATGGGGAATGATGGTGTCGGGCAATAAACACCTCGTTTAGACCAGTATTGATACCGTTCCCTTATAAACACATAACATAACACGATTAGTGCAATAAATATCGAAATTATAACCGTTAAAATCATTTTCACTGTGGCGCACTGTTAACACCGTCACATTAAAATACAAACTGACAACAAACACTGGAATGCTGAAAAATGCGTTTAGCATTGAAAACTGTAATCTTGAATTTTTAACCTTTCACTCTATAAATTTGTTTATTTGCTTATCAGTATTTGCATTGTTTCTAGAAAATGCAGTATACAGTAAACATATTACTGGAATTTTTAAGTAGAAACAGGGTGACTAAGTACTCCTTATCATCAAGTTGTTATCATGAAGTGAATTAGCGAACAAATGCTGTCCTAATCCTCAAATATTTTAAAGGAAGTGGATGACTCATATTCTTCTATTAACTAAAATAATTTGCAACTACCTTGAAATGAAACCTTTCAAACTGTAACCTAGCAATATTTTACTTTAAGATCCTAATCATCCTCTTAAGAAAAGTTAAATATCGATGGATTTTTTTTTATATCGAAAAAATAATTTTTTGGTTCAAGTTTCATTCAAACTAATTTTTTTATTTTTTATCAATCTTAATTTCATTTTGACAGTAATTCAATTTAACAGCATATTTTTGTTCAAACTTGAATCGATTGCTAAATAAAATGATTTCTAATCATCGTGTGTTAAGATTCATTTTCAAACCATTCAATTTTTCTATTTTGGAGCTCATAAAATTGTATTTTAATTTTCATTTTCAGTTTTACTCAAATCAGTAGATTTAAAAAAATAATTTTATAATCAAATGCTTGGATAGAAGTAAGATCAAATATAAATTTAAACAAAAGTAAGGATTTTTTTTTCAGTGTTCGTTCAAATTCGAATCAGTTTACAGATTATTTGAAACAAAGCTAAACCGAAACATCAAATTTCCTAAACATCAAATCATAAATATTTATTCAAACAAATCCAATTTTATTGAAAGTAATTTGATTTAATTAATTTGGTTTGAAACCTTTCAAACAACAATCAAACCATAATATATGTGTAATGGTTTTACTCAGTCTTTTGAGGAATATTCAATATTTTCACTGCTCTTATATCCTTTAAATGGGTACCATTGAGTTCGTCAAATTAGTTTTTCAATTTTCATTCAAACTTATTTGAATTAAATTTATATTTAACAAATTTAAATTAAAAAAAATTTAACTAATTAATATTGATATTATGAGCTGAAGAATTCAAACTTTTTTATTCAGTTTGCATTCAAACTTGCTAATAAAATAACATTCAGTTTGAATCCAATTATTTCAAACCATTCAAACTACAATCAAACATATTCACTCTAAATAATTTTCTCTTAAATAAAATAAAAATTTTCAATCTGCATTTAAATGATTTTCAAAAGACTGCCAAAATCGACAAGCTCTCTAGACGATGTCATAGTTTTAAGTGAGGCAATAGAAAAACATTTGAATATTTTGATGCTAGCTACTAATCAAATTTTTAAATAAAATAGGTTTGAAATGTAATCTCAAGAAACTAAAATTTCAAATGACTGTTTTAAAATACCATGGACGAAAAACAGAATACCGCTACATATAGGGAACAGCTGTAATTATGAGTTAGCCTTTTCCTATAAGAATTTAAAACAAGTCAAGTAAACGAAATTGTGGTAGAATTGTAGTTGATTTGGACCCACTTTCTGTCCGCTGCACTGGTCATGTTTTAGGCAGAGGTCAGGGGGTGGGTGGTCACGAATGGATCTATATCAGGTATATCCAGGAGAGACTCGCAAGTGCATGTACGTAAATTTGTCGCTGAGTCAAGGAGGAGGTATAGGAACCGACGCGCGGCGCAGAGGATATTAGACAGGTCGGCTACCATCCCTGAGGAGCTGCTAACGAAATAACAGAAGAAATCTCTGGCATGGACAATGGTAACCTTCTTTGGTGACAATTCAGTGAGGGTACCAGCAACGTCAAGAAATCAGCGGTCCCAAGACGAATTAGAAGCTGAGAAAAGTAAGCAACCTAGAATGCATGGAGCCCAAGGAGATACTAGGACACACGGGGCAAAACTGTTCAGTGACGTCTTTAAGAAGCATTCAGTGATACTAGCCGTCATTGACAGGAGTCAAGAAGATAGGAGTATCACTCTTGATAAATGGATACTAGTGTGTAACGCAATAAACTTCGTTTTCTTAATGATCCTCGGAGAAAATCCGGGGCTACCTCCGTGAGGCGCGAAGCTGGCAGTGGTTAACAGGAACAAGATCCCTCGTAGACCAAGGGCATGCGTCTGGCTATTCTGTGATAAAATGGAAGATGTTTCGGAGACCTCGCGGCTGAGTAAAATCTTATCTACGAGCCCAACGAGCCCTAGTTACTTAATTAAACCAGATGGGCTGTGAACAACGTCTAGTGCGGTATCATTGGCGCTCCTGTTGGAAATCCATTTCCCAGGTAGTGTGGATGAGTCAACGTAGCTTGGTAGGAAAAAGGAAAAAATTATCGTCGGGGTGCTCTGAGGAAATTCTGTGCAAAAACCGGATCCTATCGTCGAGCATTCTTCCATGGCTGGAGGTGATCTTCTGGGGGTGTTTAAAGCTGAATTATATTCCTAGAAAATGGACGGTGCTTAGAGTGATTTTTATCCTAAAAACGCGGAAGAATTCATAGGCCTACCCAAAGGACCTAAGACCTATAGCTCTATCATCCTTTCTGTTAAAATTATTGGAAAGACTGATTGACGTGTACATACGTGCAGAAACACACACATACGTGACTTAAGTATAGTTGTGGGGTGCTCACAGGACACTGCCTCATTGGGGAGCATGCGAGGAGGCTTGTTTCAATGGCAAATGACTTCTGTAGAAGCTGTAAGGATGAGAAGATTTATGGATCTCATGGATCTCGAGAACTGCAATGTGCGAGATATCTTACGCTATACATAAGTAGCTCTGAATAGTTCCAACGAAGGTGAAAGGGGAGTAGGATCCTTTGGTATCACAAAGGAACATCACCGGTCTAAGTGTGCTTTAGCAGCTACTCTAACCTAACCTAACCTAACCTGGACCCAAGCGCCACAATATGATATGCTTATAAAAAATTACGTCTATATATAGAATTATCAATAATGGACAACTTCATATTTCACTTTACGCCATTTTTATGTAGAAAAACATTGCACAGTAAAGAGCGAGTTTGAGTAAATGAAATCACTAGGCCTATGCAGACAATCGATTTCATCATTTTCTTCCCTTTCAGTACCAGATAGATATCATTTGGCTCTTAAACATAACTTTTCCTTGAATTGGTATGGTTAATCTATCTTTTCCAAGATAGACCTGCTTCGAGCTGACCACCAAATACCAGTAGCTGTGGAAGATACACACAAAACTACAATGACACCTTCTTTTAAATCTTTTGAGTTTATGAGAATCCCATATGGTTTGCGAAGTGCAACACAAACCTTTCAGTGTTTCATTGACAAAGTCACAAAAGAGTGAGATTTTGATTATATTTTAATGACAAATGTTCACGGTCCCATCATTTAGGGCACCTTTGCATTCTTTTCCATCAACGTCTATTCGGCAAGTGCTTCGCTTTTTTTAAATGGTAAAATTCTTTCAGCGATTCCTGCCTTACTACTCATACAAAATGGTTAACTCAAGGCCAACTGCAAGTAAAAAATTAAGATCTGCCAGGAGGTTTTATCAAAACCTCCTTTTGTATTTTTATGGTGGCCTGCACCTAAACGTCTGTGGGAGCGAATCTATATTAAACTCTCAGGATCGTTCCAAAATTCATTTGATTTTTGTCTGTAGTCACGGTATCTCAGTATCCATACGTGATTAGGATAATAACTATAGCCCCAGTTTAAGTCAGTAAGAATTTTAGTTCCATTCTACCCTTTCTCTAATACGTCGATAAACAAGTTAGAGTTGAATGGCTTTTTAACCGACAAAACCTTAGTTTTTCCAATACATCGAATTATACATCGAGGCTGGGTCGTACTTTGACCTTATATTAGGTAAGAAATTATTTTTTAAACTCATCGTCACGATTCCATACCACTTTTGCAGTAGAAAGTAAATTCGCTATCCGCAAATATCCTAATGCCGTGACGATGACTAACAGTCTAAAACATGACTATCGCTTATGAGCCCGCTAGACTACCATCATCAGCAACTAAATAATACAAAATATTGGTCGATTTATGTACGAAGTTTGAACAAGTAGTGGACTTCATGATCATCAAAATCAAATCACTTCTATAGGAAATTCTCCTAAACTGATCACAATATGAAAATCAACTGCGAAAAGGAGACGATAACACATCAGGCGGTGAACCAATTTGCGATTCAGTTTACGATTATTGCAGCACATTCGAGGATGATCATTTATTTACTTTTTAGCTGTTTTATAAGAAATTTCAGGAGCACCGCAAAATCCGTTTAGTTCACCCTGTTTCACCACTAAGTTTTATAAACCTCATAATTTTTTTTTCCTCCAGTTTTTGGAGAGAGATAAAATATTATTGACATTTATTTTCGATGTCTTCCGGCAGGTTCTGATCTCAGGTTACGTAAGATTTCCCTAGGGTTTAGTGGGCCAAATAGCAGTGAACATTTTTCGCTTGGCCGGTTCCATTTTTGTTGTTTAAATCCACCTTGAATATTCTGATTCTGATTCTTTTCCCGTGCCTTGATGGAAGTTTTAATTTTTAGGTTTAACGCTCCGGTTAACAGAAATTTAATTAATTTGGTTGGTGCTTTCTTAGCTTCTTCGCCATTTTGCTTCCTGATAATAAATCATCTACAAAGAAATCACTGCAAATTATTTAAACATCGATTGGCTAGTTTTTCTCCTTAACTGTAATGACTCGATGACTATATTTGGTGCAGAAGTTGTTCTGACCGTTGTCAACTGGTATGATTTTATCATTTTCTAAAGGAATAATGTCCATAATATTTTCTAGTATTGCTGATCATCCGCATGTATTTTGATTTGTCGATTATTCTGATGATAAAGTTATTCAACAGTATTTCTTTTCTATCATAAATGAAAAGTCAGGTAAGTGTAACATAAACTAGAAATGTCGGCAATAACTTTACTTTATGGGTGAAAGGCAAAAAAATCTTTAACGCGATGAATGGTACATAGGCTCACATTTCAAAACAACAGAAACTGATTTACTAGTGAAACTGATTTACTAGTTTCATTAACAGTTGGCAGAAGCTTAAAACACATACAACATTCAACTCGATGGAGTTTTACTAGTTCTGGTTTTGGATTTGCAGTGCATTTTTCTATTAATCAAAAAATTGGATAAAAACATTCAGGTTGAATTTTCATAGGTTAAAATGATAGAACGATCAATTTTAAACCAGATTGATTCGTTGCAGGTTATGGCCTCTAGCAACCTTTAAGATTAGATGAGGCAAGAGGATTTTCAAGACAAAAGCCTAATCAGAGTGGAAATGAAGTAATATATAAAGACCATCTAGTGCAGGGGCTCTCACAAAAGTATGAAGGAATCATGCCACACTTAAAATTCTTGAATCACGTAACACATAAAACTGTACCCTTGGAAAAGGGTACTTGAAAATTGAGGTCAAACACTAAAGATAAATATGATCCAAGAGACTTTCAGCCGCATAAAGTGTATCTAAGTGCTATTGAACCTTTATTGATTTTGTCAACGAATGCATCCATTGAATTTTAAATTGTTGCAACATGGTGACTTTGTGGGTTCTGACTGAGCAGGGGATAATCAGCCCCTGTGGTAAATAAAAAGACTAGAGGTAGCTTTTTACTTACCTAACCTAAATTGCGCCTTTTTAAAATTAAAATTAAGAAATAGCTCGAAATTGATTTTGAATCCTGATTATCCTCGGCTAAGTCAGAATTCACAAAGACTTTCGTAATTATTTCCACCACCCAATTTTAATTTCAGATTTTTTATTGATTTTAAATATCCGAAAACTCGCTTTACCTCTTTCCATTCACACAATTTAAGATCACAGCCGGGGATTATCAGGATCAAAAATCAATTTCAGACTATTAGCCTAAATGAACCAAACCATTACAATTCAAGTAAATCTACTGTTTTTTTTTAAATACGATGCCTTTTCTACAGAATAGAGTAAAAAATAATTCAAAAACCAGGAACAAAAATATAAATTTCCAAAATACGACAGCACCCACCTAGTGCACTCACAGCAAAGTTATGTTATGGTATAAGTAGAAATAGTATGTTTCAGTATAAGTTTACATCAAAAAGTTTTTTTAGTGAACAGCAGTGGGAAAATATTGCTCAATTTTACCAATTGGACCATCAAACTAAGAAATTTGGAACCTATTTGTTTTGCGTTTATTGTTTAAACCTTCGTCAGTCTATAGTTGTAGCGTGACTAATTCAACTACAAAGATTAAACCAATGAATCATCAATGTCACTATATAGCTGCCAAATCAATAATTCTATCACCAACTTACGAACTGAAAGAAGATGTGAAACATCTAGCACCGCAATATTCAGCATATACAGGCTACCAACAACAATCTTAAAATCTAAAACTTGGATATCAACCTCAACCTTGATATTAACCTCAACCAGGTAACCAGTCACATCCTGCCTATTAATCTCACAAACGGTGTAAATTACAAGATTATCAACCACAATCCTACTTTCCACAACCACTCAGTCATTAAAAATATACAATAGTTCTGTACAGCCATGCTGGTCTTGTTTTTGATCTAGCTACGATCTAGCCACATTTTTATTGAAAAATCAGATGAAATACAATTTAAAGAACTGTGAAGGCTGCCATTAAAAAAATACCGATTGGTGGCCGAGCGTCAGACCAATTTGTGTATTTTCCTGCGACGACTTGGACTATCTTACTCCAGGTCACTTCCTAATTAGTCGACAAACTTTTTTTGCAAATCTGATGATGTCCAGATATTTAAGATATCCAGGTATGGCAGATGATACAAAAAATAAATCAACACATATGGAAGAAGTGCAACCTCGAATATTTGATACCTATAAAGCGGGAGCCCCAGTACCGCGACCATGGGATTCGAACCGTCATTCTAGAATACTGAAAAAATAGTCCAGTATATTGACATTTATATAGGCTTTTCAACTGACAGAATCTGTTTGTACCATAAAAATTTGGTCAAAACCTGGACTGCGACAGTTTCATCACTTTTCTTATTTTTCGATTGGTATCGAATATCGAATATACAGACAACAAAAGTACAAAGGTAAAATAATATTTTGTCCGTTACCAATCAAAAGTTGTCTACAACAATAATATACAAATAATAAAAAAATCGATCATTGCTCCCAAAATCTTATATTTCACTTGTTACCTTATTTCATTGTTCATTCGATCTCAACCCAAATCCTAACTCATAAAATTTTTTTTATTAATCACAAATCTTTTTTTTTACCCTTATATTACTTTCAATTCGTCTTTGTACAACAATGTAATCATTTCCAAAAAAACTTTTTTTTTTTATAATTTTTGGGTCACAAGACTTACACACTTTATTTAGACTTCAGATCTTTATGTGCATAAGTATATAGCCACCAAATTTCTTATTTGCCCTCTTATCGATTAAACTGAACATAAAAATTAAAAAAAAAATGTTGTTATTTTAATTCTGTACAACAACAAAAAACAGGAATTGATCGTAATTTAAATATAAATATACGCGATCGTATATGCGTTAGAGCGAGAAAACGTTATACGGAATTTAACATTATGAGAGAGTTTGCAGGTGCGACTTAAAAAAAAACTTTATTTTGATTTTCCTCTTTATTATGATTACGATTATTATTTTGCTGGATATGTTGTTCCTTACATATAAAGCCAACAACAATTTTTAACATGACGATGCATGACGATCATCATGATCATCAACCCAAAAAAAAAAAAAAAAAATTAAAAATTGTATGAAAATGTGTATGTCCATATGTTGATATTTAAGATGTATAACATACAAATATAAAAATAAAATAAGGGTACCGTATGGGAACCCAGGGTTAGTTACAGTTCCCACGGATTTAAAAGACCTTTTTTTGTTAGTGTTTTTGTTGTTGTCAGCCGTATTCTCTTCATATATTCGTACGCGCACATTTTATACCATATATATACATACATTGTATTGTTGGTAGGATTCGACGTCTTTTCATAAGAGATTTCAATTTTTTTTTTTGTACAAAATTGGTCGTTTTGCCTTCCACACGATACACCTGGCGTCAATTCGCACGATCAACACGATCATAGATGTGGATAATATAATATATTATATATGTATACACACACACACATACAAATCGTTCAGTTGAATCATAAGGAAATAAAATTAAGAGATCGTGTTCAAGTATGCGATCGCAATAGGGGAAACTAAAACATAATTTTATTTGTGGTCGTATGATCGAGAGGGGAAATTTTAATTTTATTTTTTAAATGAGCTTCGATTGTATATCTTCAAATAAAAATATTTATAATTTGGCTGATCATATACGAAGCTTTACGTATATTTGAATATAATTATGATCGTGGTATGAAGCGGAATATAAGAAAATTAGTAATAAGAAAATGAATAAGAAGAGGAATGAATTTCATATAAGAAATAACATGAAAACAAAATATACGAAAACAGTTTCCTCAGTAGCAATTGATGTTATATTTTTGTTTTGTTTTTTATTTTTTATTTTAATGAACTTGTGCCATACACGCTTACGGCATCATGCGCTTTTTTTACGTTTTTTGGTAAAGTTTTGTGTTTATGTATTTATGGATGATCGCGAGGCGGCGTCCGATCGCGTTTTGAATTTTGTTTTGTTTAGAGGAACGATTCGGTTTGGAGGAGTGAAATGATGTTAGGTTTGGTGTTTTTTCATCTCTAGATAAAATTATCTATTTTAAGGGCTTTGTCGTAATGATCACTTTTTTTGCTATCGATGATCAATGGTAATGAATAATGTTTTGTTGCAAATTATGATCAATGGATTTTATCAATGATATAATTTATTTAGTATTGCTCTATTGTCATGTTTATTTACTTCTGCTAACACAAAGTTTTTCTTGTTAGTGTCGGTCTTCCGAAACTTCTTTTTCCTTCAGTCGAATGGCACCCTTGTTATATTACTTGGTGATTTTCTTAATGCTCAATCTATTACAATTTCCATTTCTGTATCAATGTTTTCTTAGGGATCGTTTTTGTCAAGCTTCCTTTTCGTTTTTTTTTTGGTATTCTGCCTTGAACTTTGGTATTGTGAATGTTTTGCGTTTGAATATTTTGGCGGGCATGTTTCTTGTTCCAGCAGCGGTATTGCTAGCCCTCCTTTTTCTACAAAGTGATATACATATATGTATGGCAATATGGCAGTACCTATCTTACTAAAACTAAAATTGTTTTCGTAACGATACAATCTGCTGCCGTAACTCAACTTGTTGCTCTGGTTACACTACAGTTGCGCTTTTCTAACATGTTTATGATATTTTACAGGTTAGATCTTGTCTACTGTTCCTCGTTAATATTGTCGCATACAGATACGAATTTACAGCATGTGGTTTTTTGCAGGCCTTTGAAAATCTATCGATTTTATTTTTTCCTTTGTTAGGCCTGACTTAACTTCCTTTAACATTCCTGCCGAACACAATGTAACCTTAAAATTTGTGTTAGTCACAAGATCGTCGTGGTTTGCTAGAGTCTTAACAGAAATAATACAAACGACTATATCTTTTCTGGAAATGAATCATTAAATATAAAATTCATGATCGATATGACGATCACCAAAGAGCATCCCTTACACCTGGTAACAAACATGTCCGTTAACCCTAGATTTAAAATAGGGAGTGTAAAGTTATTATAATAACCTGCGTGGTAACGTCTAAAAATAACTAGACGGGAATACCGACCGATCCCTAAACATAAACACATATATCAAATAATTAAATCAAAACTGATTTGAACCCCACAAATAAAGTAAAATTCCGTTAAAAGTACCCTATTCGTTTAAATTTTTCGTCCTGCATGAATAAAATTTGCAGGTTGTTCACCTGAATTGGTGTAGACGATCGCATATATCCCCCTAAAATTTGTGTATATACAGGAATTTTGTTTTCACCCTATAAATATATTTATTATGACGTAAATATTTTAAATAGGGGTTGGTGACCCTAATTTACGTAATTATGTTTAAGTAACGTCCACCCTTCCTATACGATTTAAAATGTACAGGTTGTAATATCCACTTGTCGCAATAAAATTCAAGATATTTACAAAATACGCTCTAAACTCATGCTGACCATATAAAGGCATATTTCCACGTTCCTAACACACTTCCTTCGAAACCCATAACATTTTCGGATACATCCTAAAGAAACAGATAAAAATTCCCATGAAAATGAAAAGATCGTTAAGTTTTTTCGGTAAACAATGTTTCAATTAGAATTCAAACCACGTGTGATCGTTGTTTTGTTTATTATTTTTGTTCGATCTCCAACAAATCGTATTATCGTTGTTGTTGTTGTCATAGTGTCACAAAAATATATTTTCTTATACAATTCCTGGATTGCTGAGAACATAAAAAAAAAACGATCGTTCAACGCTTGTTTTGTTTTTGTTATATTTTCAACTTTACTTAAAAAAACAAAAAGGAATAAACAAAAAAATATGATTACGGAAATATAAAGGAGTGGGGATAGAAAAAAAAACACAAGAAAATTGTAGGTAGAAAATGTTGTGTTGTTGTTGCGTGTATACACATGTGTACTGTGTGCTTTTGGTTTTGTGTGTGAAGGCGGAGTCGATCTTCGTTTAAATTTTTTGGGTATATATACCTCAAATTCTCTACCGAAAAGTATCAGAATTCAATTTCTATTCCAATCGAAAACATCTATCTGAGTTTAAAAGAATTTTAAAAAGTTTTTATTTACGTAAATTGTGCGTATTCAAAATGTGTTTAATGAAAGAAAATATTTTACCGAAAGGTGGCGATAAGAAAAGTGATAACAATTTGGAAGCAAATACCGCAAATCGTATTTCAATTAAGGTATGTTAATTAATCGAGCGTTGTTGTGTTAAATTATGTGCAAAACTAACAATTTTTTTCCTCTTTTATTTTGTGTTTACAGATCAAAATTCCAAAACTGTCACGAAAAATTGTGAAATCGGCTAAAGTGAATTTAAATCGTTATTGGCGCGCATTCCACGATCTCATCTCACCTCACGAAACCTATTCAAAAACCATATACAACAATCAAGTTATAGATCAAAAAAATCATTTACTAAACAATGTAATTAATCATTCGGCGATCGGTGAAGAGGAGACGGGCGATCAAGTAATGGAAAAAAATGTCATGTATCAAAATGAAAATAATTTTATGAATGGAAAATATTTCCTATTTGTCGACGATAATCTATACAATGGTGTGGATTTAGAACATGAATTTGTGGTGTACGACAAGTGTCCGTGCACGTGTCACAACGGTGCAGCGGGTAATACACAAACTAAAAAAGTGTTTACAAATCGTTTTTCGATCAACGTTATGGAGAATATTGCTGAAACGAATTTAACACCGTATTGGATAATGTAAGCCTATATAGAATTAATTTTTAAATATTTTTTGGTAATTTTAAAAATAGCTTTAATTTTTTTGTTGTTGTAATTTAATCATTTTGGTCATTCAGCTTTAATTATCATTAACATAAGGATCATTAGTTTATAAGGACACAAAATTTAAATTTCATTTCACTAAAACCTACTAATCGTTTATATACATTTTGATCTGATTTAGTTTTAAGTCACATATAAAAAGCTTTAATAGGATTAAGAATTAGTTTTAGTGTTTAATCATAGATGGCTGTATCATATAGTAGGATCATAGTTAATTTTCTCTATTCGTTTAGAGAATTATATTTTAATTGATCGCTTATTAAATTTTGTTTTCTCATAATTTAGATGATTTACGCTAAATTTTGCTCAAAATAATTATTTTAATCTAAAATTAAACGATAGTGCAATATTTTTTAATCTGTATAGCTTTAGTTGATCGTGCAATTTAACTTTTAATTTTTGATAAGAAAAAGAAAACTGTGATACATAAAATATATAGAATTAAAATTAAGTAGTTATAATTACTGTAAAATATTGAAATTGGATTACGCTAATCGATCGATTGGCGAAACTCCAATATATCAAAAATTTCAAAATAGGCCGAATATGTGTCAATCAAAATTAATTTTAGAAATTTTTTTAAAATAATTTTAGTTTTTGGATTAAATATTTTTTTGGTTCTAAATAATTGTTTAATGTCTTCCAAATTAAGCTTTAATAAAATTTCTGTGATTTTAATTTTAAGTTAGAAATAATGTCTTCCAAAATCAGATCCAATGTACATTTTTGATTATGTTAGTTATAGAAATGAAATTTAAATTTTTTAATTTTATGACATATAGATTTGTAAGTTTAAAAGCTCTTTTAAGTAAATATCTGAGATATTAGCTTAAATCACTTAGGTTTTTAGGTTGATCTCAAGGATTCAGTTTAATGATTTGTAAATTTAAACATTACTTGTGTGACATTTTTTTTTAAATTTCTTAATTTTAAGATGTTTGACTTTAGATCATAAGATTATGTTTACTTTGTATTTGTTTTGATTTTTAAAAATATTAATAAAATTGTGTGTGATCTTGCATAAAATAATAATTTTGTTTTTGTTTTGAAGGTACTTAAGTAAAGTGATTTTGACGTTAAGAAAAAAATTTGGTTTCTTATTTTGTTTACAAAATTGAAAATTGTGATCAGTTGTTTTTAAATTTTACTATTGATTAATAGATGGCGCCATATTAATGATTGAACGAAATCAATTTTAAATCTTATATAAATGTTTGTTAAAATAAGTGTCTGTTCGTCCCAATCAGGGACACAACGTCATTCATCCTCTTTTCCATCTTTGATGCAACTTCGGAAATTAGCATATCCTTCTTTTTGGATTGAATAGTCAAACCAGCATTTTAAATACTATAAAATATTCATCATGCAATTGTGGTCAGATTTTAATGACAGAAATTTTAATGAGCAGCTTTCGACATCAGGATAAATACTGCTTTGAAATATACATACATTTTCATAAAAAAATTTCGAGCATAAAAATCAGCAAGTGGAAACTTGTCGTACAAAACACTTTTAAAAATTGCCTTCATTGCTAAAAAGCTTGCTTCCACTTAGATACCGGTTGGAAACTTCTTTATAACTTGTAATTTAGTCTGTTAAAATTAATGTTCTGCCAAACTAACAGATGTAAACTCCAAATCGTTATACTCAAACATAAAAGAACGATACCGCCGCACTTTGCTTCAAATTATCGTTCGACAATGAAACGAATAAAAAATTGGCAATAATTTGTCGATCACTATTTCAAAACCACACAACGCGCAATCAAATTTTAAAATGGTCACTGCTAAAAAAATCAAAACCCGAAACTAAATTACGTAACAATTTGTGTGCGGGCAAAAATAATTTCTAATTATAAAATGTAAACGCCATAAATCTTAATTAAAAATCGAAAATCGGTTGGTAAAAAACCTGATGCTGACCAAAATATTACTAAACTCTGTAATTAAGTTGTAACCTATTTCATAACTACTTTATATATCTCTACCTATTTCGGTACCTTTGAAATCTGTATACACATTTTGCCAAATTTCATTATCCTCGGTAAATTGATTTTATGATCCATGAAATCTAATAACATAATTGCATACAATCTTATACGATCGGTGCGTACGAATCGAATTAGATTAACAAAAAATAAACTTTAACTATTTATCAATAGATGGCACTAGTTTCTAAGTATTTTGAAGAAAAACATCTGCTTTAAAATCCTTTACAAACCGAACAAAAGAAAATCGGTAAAGCAAATTCTTTTCTAAAGATCTATATCCTTTATATCGTCCTCTTCGTTAATAACATAATTTATCACATATTCATTACTGTTGTCACTTTAAAAAGAAAAAGTAAAAAAAAATGTCCTTTTTTATGTCCTATTGATCGTCTCAAAAACACCAAATTATATTATTTAATTTCTTTAATCCGAAACGAATCGCGAAAACTGTCAAAAATCATGTTTGAATCAAATAACTTATATTACTATAAGGGAAATCGCGTCGATTTTATGTGCCAACATGATATTAGTTGGGATAAAAATAGTAGATGGCACTAGAGTAGTTGAACGAAATGTTTACATTTTTTTATCTACAGTTTTTTATATTGAACGAATTATTAACGAAACAAAAATTTTAAATCTAAAAAAAAAATTTTAAATTTTATAATCGGGATTGGAGTACATGGGCTTATATTTATATACAATAATAAATAAATAAAACCAAATTTTATTTTTTTTTAATTATTTCATTTCATTAAAATGAATTAACTTCGTTAATTTTTTTCTTACACCAATTTTTTTTAAATTCTCTTGTTTTGCAAAATGAAAAAATCTTATTTTATAATATATATTTATGATAGTTTTAATTAACACGTAAAAATGATTTTCTATATCATTAATATTAAATCTAGAGTATAAGTGATTGCTATTATCTATAAAAATTAAATCGATTAAACTAATATTTTGTATTGATCGTAAAACTAACTTACTATATTCTAATTTTACATTAATATTAACACTACTTTTAAAAATTTTCTCACATTCGACTAAAATTTTGTATGTATTTAATGATGGGGTCATTAATTTACCCCATTTTTTTAAATTAAATAAACCTAGATTTAGCTCCAACCGTGCACTTTTATTTAAAATTTGGAGACATTCCTTACATTTTAAAAATTTAGGCAATTGTTTGGCTTCAATATACCCAGCTAAATACGTTATTATATCACACGAGTATTCATCCAGCTCGACTTCAATTAAATCTAATACAACATCATCATTTAAATTTAATTGATTTGTCTTTCGGCTGGATGAAATAGTTAATATTTCTGGCAAGGAAACATTACCCGTACCTTGCGCTTTTATAGATTTATTAACAACTAGCCGTTTATAGGATGCTATAAATTGTTTGCATGTTGGATTGTCGTTTCGGCCAGTTCGATAACGAATCAACCCAAAAAACAACTCTAAGTGATCCTGGCTAAACTTATATGTTAACAAATAATCTAATTTATCATTTACAATTAATTCATTGTACATAATTTTTAGACTTTCGGAATTTATTAAAAAACCTAAAAATCCTGTATTGAAATTACTTTGTATTACATTTAATTTTTGATGATATTTGTTAACATATTTTAATTCATTGATAGTTTGTTTTAAATATTCTAAATTTTTAAAAAAAGTTTCGTGTGTCGATTTAGAGAGAGGTCGTTTAAAATAATATTTTGCCATTAAACTATTACTATTAAAAATATCAAAACAATCATTAATAATTAGTAAAAATTTAACAGTAGGCATACAATCCTTAAATATTGGATCGGTTTGGCTTAAATATTCTAATGCGTTTGCTACACTGCGACTAAACACTTGCACTGCATATTTTACCCGCATTATAGAATTTTCAAACTTTATATGTGTGGCATTAATATAAGTTATTTGGTTTGAATAGATGATAATTTATACGGTGTGTGGATATACACCAAATGTCCTGTCGCATTTATATGACATATACAAAATCAGGATCTGGAACAAATTATTACAAAATTTTTGTTATTTTTTTTTATCATGAAACGTGTACAGATGTTATTGTTCGATTAACTTTGGTTGTTAAGGATGGTTAGAATTTTTTTTGTTGGTTTTTATTCTAAGTAACCTATAAGATCACGTTTCTTGACATTATTTTCGAAGTAGAGATAATTGGGATTTGCTATGCACAATTGTAAATATCGATTATCGTACTATAGTGTTTTGATCAACGGTTGTTAAGTGAAAAATTTTGTGTTAGCATTAATTGAGTGGCTTAATTATGTTTATATTTGAAATAAATAAAATATTTTAGTAAGCATTTGGGGTCACCAATGTTATGTTATTCAATACACGTGTTTTCGTAAATTTAAATACTATGAGAACTTGGTTCCGAATATACGCGTTGTGCACTTTTAGTACTCATTATGTTTGTATGGGACAATAATTATATGTAAGGTAATGGGTGGGTCACCAACGTAAGGCTGATTAAAATTGCCATATTAACATTTTTGCATCGAAAAAGTATGACTACAAACTACCAGTATTTGTTCAATACCTCATCATTTTTGACTTTGGTATAACCATTGAATATAATTGAAATTTTGGAACGCTGCATAAATCAATAGCTCTTATTAATAGCGAACTGAATTCTTTCTTCTGTGCTGTAGGAGGTCCTTCACATATTCGTAAACCATTGCAAACTTTCTCCAAATATATTTCACTAACTAGAAACAAATCAATTTTACCTAGTTTATAGAACTGCGGATTAGCTTATGGCAGTTCTGCAATATTTGCCCAGTTAACCTCACTTAGTGATCACCGAAAACCATGTTGCACAAGTTGTACAAGTTGTGCAATTGGGCGCCACTGTAACGAAACTTGTATATATTCATGCACAATTAACAGAATAACCTGTTAATTGTGCTTGAATATATACAAGTTTCGTTACAGTGGCGCCCAATTTGCCTTACTTACCTTACCTTCCTATCTCATTTCCTTATCCATTATCCTCCACTGTTACTTTCGTTACAGTGGCGCCTACACCAATCTACAAGGCTATCCTATCTTTTCCGTCCTATCCTAATCCCTATAGATTTGTTTTTTTGATATTAATTAGTTTTTTATTTGACTCATTGTTTAATTATGATTCAAGATTTTTTTATTTGATTCAAATTGTTTAGTGAGTTAAATCGTCAGTTCAATTTTATTTTCCAACATTCAGCGTTTTTTCTGAATAACGGTTGATTGAATCACGTTTGTTTCCGCTAGTAGTGTAGATTACAGAGTGTCGTTCAATTCACATCATGGTATTGGAAAATGTGTTCACATGTTGTAAATTCTACAATTTTATAATTTAAGTTTTCCCCTCTATTAGTTGTTGTTGTGACATCCAACGGTCTCCGCGTTTAGTGTTGATTTCGGTCTGATTGCCACTTTAATTAATTTGACCGTATTTTAAATAATCGTCAACTTAAATATAAATAAATGAATCCTAACGGGTTTGGTTTGACTCAAAGATCATAAATTTCGGTTGTCATGAAAAATTTTAATTTATTTCCAGTAGATTCTGCTGTTAAATTACTAATTTTGCTTGTACAACTTGTGCACCATGTTGCACAAGTTGTACAAGTTGTACAACATGTTGCACAAGTTGCACAAGTTGTACAATAAGTTGCACAAGTTGTACAAGTTGTACAACATGTTGAACAAGTTGCACAAGTTGTACAACATGGTGTACAAGTTGTACAACATGTTGTACAAGTTGTACAACATGTTGTACAAGTTGTGCAAGTTGTACAACATGTTGTACAACTTGTGCAACATGTTGTACAACTTGTGCAACTTGTGCAACATGTTGTACAACTTGTGCAACTTGTACAAATTGTGAAACATGTTGTACAACTTGTGCAACATGTTGTAAAACTTGTGCAACTTGTTGGACAAATGGTGCAACATGTTGTACAACTTGTGCAAAATGTTGTACAACTTGTGCAAAATGTTTTACCACTTGTGCAACTTGTGCAGCATGTTGCGCAACTTGTGCAACATGTTGTACAACTTGTACAACTTATGCAACATGTTGTACAACTTGTGCAACTTGTGCAACATGTTGAATTAAACCACTTGTACAACTTGTTCAACATGTTGTACAACTTGGACAACTTGTACAACATATTGTACAACTTGTGCAACATGTTGTACAACTTGTACAACAACTTCTAAAACTTGTGCAACATGTTGTACAACTTGAATGTTTTGGATGTTGGATGTTGGATGTTGGATGTTGGATGTTGGATGTTGGATGTTGGATGTTGGATGTTGGATGTTGGATGTTGGATGTTGGATGTTGGATGTTGGATGTTGGATGTTGGATGTTGGATGTTGGATGTTGGATGTTGGATGTTGGATGTTGGATGTTGGATGTTGGATGTTGGATGTTGGATGTTGGATGTTGGATGTTGGATGTTGGATGTTGGATGTTGGATGTTGGATGTTGGATGTTGGATGTTGGATGTTGGATGTTGGATGTTGGATGTTGGATGTTGGATGTTGGATGTTGGATGTTGGATGTTGGATGTTGGATGTTGGATGTTGGATGTTGAATGTTGGATGTTGGATGTTGGATGTTGGATGTTGGATGTTGGATGTTGGATGTTGGATGTTGGATGTTGGATGTTGGATGTTTGATGTTGGATGTTGGATGTTGGATGTTGGATGTTGGATGTTGGATGTTGGATGTTGGATGTTGGATGTTGGATGTTGGATGTTGGATGTTGGATGTTGGATGTTGGATGTTGGATGTTGGATGTTGGATGTTGGATGTTGGATGTTGGATGTTGGATGTTGGATGTTGGATGTTGGATGTTGGATGTTGGATGTTGGATGTTGGATGTTGGATGTTGGATGTTGGATGTTGGATGTTGGATGTTGGATGTTGGATGTTGGATGTTGGATGTTGGATGTTAGATGTTGGATGTTGGATGTTGGATGTTGGATGTTGGATTTTGGATGTTGGATGTTGGATGTTGGATGTTGGATGTTGGATGTTGGATGTTGGATGTTGGATGTTGGATGTTGGATGTTGGATGTTGGATGTTGGATGTTGGATGTTGGATGTTGGATGTTGGATGTTGGATGTTGGATGTTGGATGTTGGATGTTGGATGTTGGATGTTGGATGTTGGATGTTGGATGTTGGATGTTGGATGTTGGATGTTGGATGTTGGACGTTGGATGTTGGATGTTGGATGTTGGATGTTGGATGTTGGATGTTGGATGTTGGATATTGGATGTTGGATGTTGGATGTTGGATGTTGGATGTTGGATGTTGGATGTTGGATGTTGGATGTTGGATGTTGGATGTTGGATGTTGGATGTTGGATGTTGGATGTTGGATGTTGGATGTTGGATGTTGGATGTTGGATGTTGGATGTTGGATGTTGGATGTTGGATGTTGGATGTTGGATGTTGGATGTTGGATGTTGGATGTTGGATGTTGGATGTTGGATGTTGGATGTTGGATGTTGGATGTTGGATGTTGGATGTTGGATGTTGGATGTTGGATGTTGGATGTTGGATGTTGGATGTTGGATGTTGGATGTTGGATGTTGGATGTTGGATGTTGGATGTTGGATGTTGGATGTTGGATGTTGGATGTTGGATGTTGGATGTTGGATGTTGGATGTTGGATGTTGGATGTTGGATGTTGGATGTTGGATGTTGGATGTTGGATGTTGGATGTTGGATGTTGGATGTTGGATGTTGGATGTTGGATGTTGGATGTTGGATGTTGGATGTTGGATGTTGGATGTTGGATGTTGGATGTTGGATGTTGGATGTTGGATGTTGGATGTTGGATGTTGGATGTTGGATGTTGGATGTTGGATGTTGGATGTTGGATGTTGGATGTTGGATGTTGGATGTTGGATGTTGGATGTTGGATGTTGGATGTTGGATGTTGGATGTTGGATGTTGGATGTTGGATGTTGGATGTTGGATGTTGGATGTTGGATGTTGGATGTTGGATGTTGGATGTTGGATGTTGGATGTTGGATGTTGGATGTTGGATGTTGGATGTTGGATGTTGGATGTTGGATGTTGGATGTTGGATGTTGGATGTTGGATGTTGGATGTTGGATGTTGGATGTTGGATGTTGGATGTTGGATGTTGGATGTTGGATGTTGGATGTTGGATGTTGGATGTTGGATGTTGGATGTTGGATGTTGAATGTTGGATGTTGGATGTTGGATGTTAGATGTTGGATTTTGGATGTTGGATGTTGGATGTTGGATGTTGGATGTTGGATGTTGGATGTTGGATGTTGGATGTTTGATGTTGGATGTTGGATGTTGGATGTTGGATGTTGGATGTTGGATGTTGGATGTTGGATGTTGGATGTTGGATGTTGGATGTTGGATGTTGGATGTTGGATGTTGGATGTTGGATGTTGGATGTTGGATGTTGGATGTTGGATGTTGGATGTTGGATGTTGGATGTTGGATGTTGGATGTTGGATGTTGGATGTTGGATGTTGGATGTTGGATGTTGGATGTTGGATGTTGGATGTTGGATGTTGGATGTTGGATGTTGGATGTTGGATGTTGGATGTTGGATGTTGGATGTTGGATGTTGGATGTTGGATGTTGGATGTTGGATGTTGGATGTTGGATGTTGAATGTTGGATGTTGGATGTTGGATGTTAGATGTTGGATTTTGGATGTTGGATGTTGGATGTTGGATGTTGGATGTTGGATGTTGGATGTTGGATGTTGGATGTTGGATGTTTGATGTTGGATGTTGGATGTTGGATGTTGGATGTTGGATGTTGGATGTTGGATGTTGGATGTTGGATGTTGGATGTTGGATGTTGGATGTTGGATGTTGGATGTTGGATGTTGGATGTTGGATGTTGGATGTTGGATGTTGGATGTTGGATGTTGGATGTTGGATGTTGGATGTTGGATGTTGGATGTTGGATGTTGGATGTTGGATGTTGGATGTTGGATGTTGGATGTTGGATGTTGGATGTTGAATGTTGGATGTTGGATGTTGGATGTTGGATGTTGGATGTTGGATGTTGGATGTTGGATGTTGGATGTTGGATGTTGGATGTTGGATGTTGGATGTTGGATGTTGGATGTTGGATGTTGGATGTTGGATGTTGGATGTTGGATGTTGGATGTTGGATGTTGGATGTTGGATGTTGGATGTTGGATGTTGGATGTTGGATGTTGGATGTTGGATGTTGGATGTTGGATGTTGGATGTTGGATGTTGGATGTTGGATGTTGGATGTTGGATGTTGGATGTTGGATGTTGGATGTTGGATGTTGGATGTTGGATGTTGGATGTTGGATGTTGGATGTTGGATGTTGGATGTTGGATGTTGGATGTTGGATGTTGGATGTTGGATGTTGGATGTTGGATGTTGGATGTTGGATGTTGGATGTTGGATATTGGATATTGGATGATAAAACTTGTGCAACATGTTGTACAACTTTTGCAACATGTTGTACAAGTTGTACAACATGTACAAAATGTTATACAACTTGTACAACTTGTACAACTTGTCCAACTTGTACAACTTGTATAACTTGTACAACTTGAACCACTTGTACAACTTGTACAACTTGTAAAACTTAACTTGTAAAACTTGTAAAACTTGTACAACTTGTACAACTTGTACAACTTGTACAACTTGTACAACTTGTACAACTTGTACAACTTGTACAACTTGTACAACTTGTACAACTTGTACAACTTGTACAACTTGTACAACTTGTACAACTTGTACAACTTGTACAACTTGTACAACTTGTACAACTTGTACAACTTGTACAACTTGTACAACTTTTACAACTTGTACAACTTGTACAACTTGTACAACTTGTACAACTTGTACAACTTGTACAACTTGTACAACTTGTACAACTTGTACAACTTGTACAACTTGTACAACTTGTACAACTTGTACAACTTGTACAACTTGTACAACTTGTACAACTTGTACAACTTGTACAACATGTTGTACAACTTGTGCAACTTATACAACGTTTGTTTGTTTGTTTGTTTGTTTATTTCTATGCAATCTGTTTTGGGGCCGAAGCTCACCCAACTCTTTCGCGGTTAATTAACGTCCTACTTTACGCCATTACTAGCCAAATCGAGGACGCGCGAATACAGGTTCGCGTTTCAAATATCCATCTGCACATTACATTGCTCCAGCCAGCCTGTACTGGCATGGACGATGGTTCGGCCCATGAATTCTGCACTCCAACGGGGGGTCATAGTTGTGTTCATCGTCATCACCGATCGTAATCAAGTGATGAAAAATCCTTTTTGCAACCCTCCCCCGTTGGGATTCGAACCCGGTACCTCCCGTCCCAAACACCGCAGCTTTAACCACTGCGCCAATTGCTCGGTAACTTATACAACGTTTTGTACAACTTGTGCAACATTTTGAATAATTTGAATAACAGTTGTACACTTGTACAACTTGTTGGATGTTTGATTTTGGGTTTTTGGTTTTGGATTTTGGATTTCGGATTTTGGATTTTGGATTTTAGATTTAAGATTTTGGATTTTGGATTTTGGATTTTGGATTTTGGATTTTGAATTTTGGATTTTGGATTTTGGATTTTGGATTTTGGATTTTGGATTTTGGATTTTGGATTTCGGATTTTGGTTTTTGGTTTTAAAATTTTGGATTTTGGATTTTGGATTTTGGATTTTGGATTTATTTTTGATTTTTGATTTTTGATTTTGGATTTTGGATTTTGGATTTTGGATTTTGGATTTTGGATTTTGGATTTTGGATTTTGGATTTTGGATTTTGGATTTTGGATTTTGGATTTTGGATTTTGGATTTTGGATTTTGGATTTTGGATTTTGGATTTTGGATTTTGGATTTTGGATTTTGGATTTTGGATTTTGGATTTTGGATTTTGGATTTTGGATTTTGGATTTTGGATTTTGGATTTTGGATTTTGGATTTTGGATTTTGGATTTTGGATTTTGGATTTTGGATTTTGGATTTTGGATTTTGGATTTTGGATTTTGGATTTTGGATTTTGGATTTTGGATTTTGGATTTTGGATTTTGGATTTTGGATTTTGGATTTTGGATTTTGGATTTTGGATTTTGGATTTTGGATTTTGGATTTTGGATTTTGGATTTTGGATTTTGGATTTTGGATTTTGGATTTTGAATTTTGGATTTTGGATTTGGGATTTTGCATTTTGGATTTTGGATGTTGGATTTTGGATTTGGATTTTGGATTTGGATTTTTGATGTTGACTGTTGAAAATTTACTATAAAATATAATATTATATATTAACAGTTATCTAATAATACAAGTAAAACACTTAGATTCATATAATATTCTTCACATTCAAGCTGTTGTAGTTAAAACCCTAAATAAAACTGGGCGTTTTGTAAAAGTTGTCAAGAGCTCGGAGTGTTTTAGTACCGTTTTTGGACTTCTTGTTTATCAATAGTATACCAAAACCAAAGGACGAAGGAAAATGTTTGCTAAATTTTCCTGATGACACCGCTGTCATAGCAGTTTGGAATAATATTGAAGATTCTACACTTGAGCTACAAGCAGGTATACACAAATTTCATTTCTGGTCTATAAATTATAAATTATAAACTATAATTTTTTATGAATTTTTGATTTACAAAATCTGGCTTAAATGTTTCGTTTCTGCAAACTCTCTACCTGAATACTGTGGCGTGTAGCAAGCTATAGTGGAAACGAGCGGTTGAGGACTCTATTCAGGTCATGCTCTTCCTCATTGCTCGGGGTAAAGGTGCAAGCTAATTAATTGGCAATGCCCACCACCGTCTAACTTTTTTTATAAATGTTTGGCGTTGAGCCTCTGAAACCGAAGCTGGTAACTTCTTTTAATTTTGGTAGAGGACCAAGGGATTCCTCTTTAGCTACCTTAAATAGTCTAAAGTTAACCTTGGACTCTTCCTATACTTAACAATCTTCTAACTTTCAGTTGTAAGTTTAAGGTTGCTGGTTTTAATGATCTCATTCGGGAACTATAGCTTCTTTGGAAGCTTGACGTGTACCCTTGGGCCCTAGATGTTTCATCCTTGGGAGGGTGACCACCACAAGCCTCGCACTTTGTCATACTTATGTTAAAGTTTATTATAAAGAACCAAAGATCTTTTTTTTAAAAGCGAAGGTAATTTTACACCCCCTTATATCATATTGTAACTCTACAGGATATTGACCTTTGTCAACGTTGGCTAGCATCATCCCATGATATCTGATGACTTCATTGAACAACATTACGTTTGTTCCTGTTGCCTTGCTATTGCTTGACTTGGAATCCACTTGCAGCCTTGCTATATAATTTTTCCCCCTTTCGAACTCATCTTAGGACCTCTTTAAAGCCGAAGCATTTTCTAGCTCAAGCCATGAACCGCCCTTACTTTACTGAGAGCCGCACTACGGATTGTAATTCATTACCTATTTGTCAAATATCTTTTTTGCCCAGCGTTATTTCATATTCCTAAGCTTAGAAAGAATTTTTGAAAGGGGAAAGAGAAATTTTTTCTATATTTCGCCTACATGGGACAAGGACTCACCTTTTTGCATCTAGCATCGGAAAATAGAGATGCTCCTGCATACAGATCCGTATACAATATCTGCAATTGAAGTTCACCAGGTCCTCAGAGGGCTCTGTTAAATAATATGGTTTTTCAAGTGGCTCTCAGCCTAGCCAGAGTTGCTTATCAAATTGCATTTAAACGTATTCTAAATGAAGATTACAACAACCGTACATCGAACGGTAACATTTAATTTAACACCTTACTCACTCAACTAACCAACACTTTAAACATTTTTCTAAGAATTTCGAACAATAAACTAAACTAAAATTCTAAACATCACTTAATCATTCTCAATCATATTCACCTTAAAATCCACTTGTCAAAAATGGTTTGAGGTAAATTTTTTCTTCTCATTTTTTGTTTTATTTTTTTTTTTGAAAAATTATGTAAATTCAAAATATTATTTTTAACAGTTTTACCTAAAAAACTCAACATAAGAATAAAATCCATCGATTATCCTTTATTTTGAATAAAAACCATAACATAATAAATACATATATCCTTAAGACAACACAACACAACACGTTGTATCAAACACATAACATTCATAAATAAATAAACACTTTGAAGTGTAAGTTTTTAAAATTAGAAAAATAATAAACGAGATCGAGAGATGATCGTTGTTAAAAAAAAAACAGAAAAAGGGAAAAGTCATCAGTCAGAAAGGCCTAATGTTAGTTTTTCGATTTAACATGTGAAATGTGTTAAATTTGACGATCAAATATAAGTAAATTAATGATATTTTTTCCAAATGTTTTTTTTGATTAAGAAAAGGTGAGATGATCGTACCATTGCGCATACACGATATGTGATGATCTGTTTGATGAATTATTTTTTTTAACTTGAAAAATGTTTTAATTGTTTTATGGTGTTTTGAACATGATCACGGTGTGATACCGGTAGATTTTAAAAACAAAATGTATGAGTCTATATACATCTGATTGTAAGCGGCACATCAAAGCAGTAAAATGATCTTGCAATTTTGCAATAAAAAATGGTAACTTAAGTGCAGCCCAACTATATTATGCACACAATGATCCACCCATTCGAGATAATTTTTGGTATTGTGGTCTAAAAAATATGATGATTGAATTTCAAAGGATCTATGCACACCGACATTATGACTGTCATATGTTGCATGTGCGTCGAGTTTAAATATTTTATGGTTCTAAGAAATGCAATAAGAGTGGTGTATATAGTAGTCTCCTCAGAAGCATTCGGGCATTATTTATTGGGTAATAATTTATCTTCGAGATACCAATCCGAATGACCTTAATCGAACAAAAATATGACATCCTTTTTTAACTGTTATTATTATTAATATTAATAATAAGTCCACCTCTTTCATATCTACGCAGCATGAAGGAGGTTTAACAATTCAAACATCTGGTCGTTAAATCAAAACAAATCCGTCAAATCTGATTACCTCAAAATCGTACAAGATCGTACAATCTAATTACAAGTATATCGAGCTGATACTATATACTATTTCGGTATAATAACGATGAGATAAATAAACAAACACACCTGCCGCATGTTTCGTGCCGATTCGATTTATTTTGCAAATTCTTTAATGCGCATCGAATCGCGGAAACTGGAAAATTTTTTAAGTCAATAGAATCATACGGTCATGGCTATTTTATTATTTAAGTTTATTTCATTGTATTCCTGAGATATGTAAGACATTTTCGATAAGGATACCAAGCAACCAACCAAAAAAAGGGAGTTTTGTTAGATCGATCAAAAGAATTCTTATAAATATTACTCACCGAAAGAAGTAGCAAAAAATTTTTTTTTACAATAACATAAATGATGAATAGGCGTTACATTTTTCGTGTTGTTGTTGCCATGAAAGAAAGGATTTTTTTGATCATAAAACTCATAAAAAAAAGGATCGATATTAATAAAAAAAAATTGTAATAACTTTCTTGCAAAATATAAGATGAATTGAAGTTCAAAGTTATTGATTTTGTTTTTGGACAAAAGGAAGGATCAAAGAAATCTTCGGTCATATAGCGGTTTTTTTATATTAAAAAGGGATATAGTATATAATTATGGGATAATATCTTATACACGAGTAACAGTTGGTTTATGCAAGCTGACACAATTATAAGATATTCTAAAGAATAATAATGGAATTATTTGTAATTTAAGACTTTATTCAAAAGAGCCGAGTGGTTTCTTCAAAAACCATGACGGACGGATTAATACAATTGGGTGCCGTTGTCTACTTTTACTTTCACTACCGATCTAAAGATATATACAAGTTGGATCGATATTCATCTATCTTAATGCATAAAAAGATAGCATTAAGAGGGTTACAATTTTCATCTATTTCGGAACCTTTTTCCACAAGCTCCACAAGGACAACGGATTTTTGACACTTGATGCGCTGATTATAAAATGGTTTTTAATTAGCGCTTTTTTTGGTCAGGATCAATTGTAATTTAATTGGGTCGTCATCAATTCACTATCAATTCAGATTTCATCAAGAAGCTCAGCAACATCTCATCATTTGACCTATTCTGTTTTTATTCATATAACTTCCAAGAAAATGTGAAGATGCCAAGATTTGTTCTAAGCAAAAGTTTGCTCGACAATAAGTACCGTTCTCAAAGAAACGTCGTTCTATCATTGGTGGCACCATGAAATCCAGAATTAATGGTCACCTTATCCTTATATGCTGGTTTCGGTCAATGGAACACCAAACTTCAATTTATCGCAGAAAAATATACCAGAATTGACAGAGTCGTGACATAAAAGTTGCCCAACGATCCAGTAATTCGAGTTCGGTTGCACTGTTTTCAACAAAAGTGATGGTCGAACATACAATTTAAAATGTTATAGCCTGAAGAGAATTTGATCAATAATTAAAACATCCATGCGTAGTAATGAGGCAATCGCGATGTGCAGTGCCGCAAGTGTTGCACAAATAATGATTCGAAAGACATGTCTTTTGCTGAGCGAAAAGTCATTTGAAACATTTGACAAAATGTCAGTAATCCCCAGTAAATCTTTTCATAAAGACTCTGCATAGAAGTAACAAATTTCCAGCCATTTCACCCTAAAGCATTCTTCTCATTTGTCTTCATTAAAAAGCATAGAAACAGTACTGCAAAGGTCACTAAAATTAAATCTTAAACTGCTGTCGTTAGAGTGTAATTCTTTAGAGTAGCTGACAACTCCAAGAATTATTTATTTATTGTAAATATTGAGCAAGGAGGCTACCCAATATTTAGAGTTCCGCGAAGAAATGACCTATTGACAGACCATAGATAGTTAAAGATAGACTTAAGAAAGCACAACACGAGTCCGATTGCTGAAAAATGCGAATAATCAGGCTAATATTCATCCAGATAGACGATCCGTTATCGACAAAGATAACGATGACAAACTATAAGTATATAACCATATCACGAAGAGCATCGACAAAAGTTATAGTTGACAAACTCGTTGGTTGCAGAAGACATAAAGATCACCAGCATACAACATAGTCAAGAATCGACTGGTAATTCCAGATACGGCACCATGTGCCACTGAAAAACTACGACGTCACTACGGGCGACCTGAAATGGTGGTATATTCCTTAATACAACAGGTACGGAATTTACCACATGTGTGAGGCGATAGGTTTAAGTCGCTTATTAGTTTTGCATCTGAAGTTGATAACCTGTGCTGTTTGGCAGAGGCATCTGATGCACAATGTCTCAAAAGCATTGAGTTACGCCAGAAACTCGTCGAAAAATTGCCATATAGCCTAGCTCTCGAATGGGGTAAACGATGTACAACTATTAAACAAGTCGTCTGCTGGAATTCGCAAAATGGTTAGATGAAATAGCGGAGAGTGCAGCAAATATCACGCTAAAAAAAAGAAAGCGTAATCCCAAAGATGGGCAAGAGAGTGTGGCAATAACAGGTGACATAGCCGAAATGTTTCATCAAGTCATAATCAATAAGACTGATCAAGATTCTCAGCGCTTTCTGTGGCGTGAAATGAACGTTAGTAGAAAGCCTTCACGCAATAAGTTAAAAACACCAAGAACCGTAAAAGCAATCATAGAAAATTACAATGTCGATGACTGGCTAGACAGCTTTTCGACGGAAGAAGAAGCTACTACTCTAATAGGCCAAGTAAAACATATTCATTCAAACGCCGGCTTTCAAATAAGAAAATGGTTAAGTAATTCACGGCAAGTGATTGAAGAGATTGGTGACGGTAGTAAAAATACCGGAAAATCCATATATAGTAAATATTCGATCGGAGAGAAGGCCTCTGGTAGGTTACCAAAATGATCGATTTAAAATCAAGTTCAATAGAAATCGTATTGATGCGGCAATAATTGGTGGTTCAAAGGCCCCAATCAAAAGGCAATTTCTCAGCATAGTGATGTAAATGTTCGATTCACTGGCGTTATTGTCGAATTTTACGATACAAACTCCAAGAGAAATTATGCTCCAAGAGATATGACGCAGTGGTATAGAATGGGATGAACCCACCAGGGATGAATTCAGCAGCAAATGGCAAAGGTGGTTTACCCAACTAAGTCAGATTTTAGCAATTTCTTTACGAAAAGAGTTGTTAGGGGAATTACATATCATCTTGAAGGATTTGCATTACAATGGTTTTGGATCTACAGGCGACATAATCTCAGGGCAACGTGGTATGATTTGCGTCGTGATTTGGAGGAACGTTTTAGAGATAATCGGTCTAACTTTGAAATTCGTAGAATGATCGAGTCTCGTTGAGAAGTCACCAATTGAAAGTTTTTTGGATTTTTACAATCATATCTGGACTCTAACCTTACAGAACCGAGTGCCATATAGTGACGACGACCTGATACAAGTACTGATGAATGGAGTTTTTTTTTCGGCGTCCGGTTCCTATGTGAGCGACCCCGTAAATGAACAACCAGCTGAATATGTTATTGAGACCTAAAGTCGACCTTCACGAGTTTTGGGTGTGACATCGAAGCGTTTGGCAGGTGGAGGAGCAGCTAGTACAGAAGATTCGGCTGTACTCAAAATAAAAATAAAGTTGGCTTCAATTGTGAAGACTTAGGTTATTTATTCCGTGAGTGTCCTATTCCGCCGGTTGGATATTTCTGTTTTCATTGTGAGTTGAAGGATACTGTGCTTTCAAAAGGCACTCGTTGCGCGGGAAACTTCCCGATTGATTCTTAGAAGACCACGAACAAGCCTACGACTTCGTTTCCAACATTAAGATGCGGCTTCAAACATGGATCTAGTTGGCTCGGTTGAGTCAACGACGTTGATCGACTTGTACCTCGGATTTACCAAATTCTTTTGTATATGCAGTCTCTCATTTGTCTCCTGCCTCTCACAATCTTTCGTCTTACAATGATAATTCTTCCGGAATGATTCAAATGTATAACGGGGTCCACAAATCACTCAACTTCTCTCGATCTCGTTGCTTGACCTGCTCAAAACGTTATTTGGAAAAGCGAAATTACTTTCGGTCTTGATGGCTTCGTCGCTAATTACTTCGGAAAGTACAGACAACCGTCTATATGCTCACATGTGATGATTAACAACCTTCATTATCAGGGGTTATTGGATAGTGGGGAAGCGTCAGTGTTTTGCGTCGTGGATCAAAGAAGCTGTTTAATAATCCTTCTGTTCAAATACACAATTTTCCTGCTAAAATAAAAACTGGCAGTGGACAATCACAGTCAGTGCTCGGGTATATCCATGCTTTTGTTAAATTTAATGATGTGTCTCATAATCTTACTTTGTATCTAGTGCCCTCTTTGGACCAACCTCTTTATATGCAATTTGATTTTTGGAATCGTTTTGGGATTATTCCAAAAATTTCTTCTTTGACTGATCCCAACGATTTGATTGATTCTTCCACTGAATCTTAATTTCAACTTCTTTCTAGTAAGCATCAACAAACGTTAACTGACATTAAGAATTTTTTTCCTTCGAGTTCCAAACTAGGCTTAGGTAAGACGCCTCTTCTATCTCATTCGATTGAAGTGGATTCGGCTAAACCTGTCAAAGAGCGCTTTTACTCTGTTTCTACCGCCATTCAGAAGCGGATCTTTGGGAGTCATCGAGGCTTCACAAAATTTCTGGTGCTCACCGGTTCGTAAAGGTCGTCTGTTCTAAGATGCTAGAGAACTGAACAAGGTCACCGATAAAGATGCGTATCCACTGCCCATTATCAACAGATTGTTGGGTCGTTTGGATTTAACCCGATACATATTGGCTGTTGATTTAAAAGATGATTTAAAAGAGGTCACTTCTACCACTCTGGATGAGCATTTTCTGGTATTGAAAAGGATCGCTCGTTTTTTAAAATCTGCAGGTCTTACAATCAATCTAGGTAAAAGTCAGTTCGTCCTCAAGGATGTCAATTATTTGGGGTATGTCGTCGGACACGGTTGCCTCCGAACCAACCCAGAAAAATTTAAAGCGATCTTGGAGTTTCCTGCTCCTAAAATTCCGAAACAGATTAGACGTTTTCTGGGAATGTGTGGATGGTACCGTCGATTCATTCCAAATTTTACTTCCTTGGCGTCTCCTTTAACTGATCTCACTAGCAAAACCACGAAATAAAAATGAGCATCCCATTGAGTTTTTTTTGCAAAAACTTACTGTGGCGCAGCGACATTATTCAGTGACTGAGTTGGAATACTACGCCGCGGTACTCACTGTGCAAAAGTTCCAGTCTTATGTAGAAGGGTATACTTTTGTGATATATACTGGCCACGCTAGTCTACGCTGGCTGATGTCAAAAAAGGATCTGTCCTTTTGTTTGTGCTTGCCACTGGTATGCGTTGCCCAGTGTGTGTGCTCCTGAGTTTTTGTGGTAGTGGTGTGAATAGTGTGTGTTTGTATGCCCACTCACTTCTCTTACTCTCTTTGTTTGCAAATTAAGTAACGGGATGTGAGTGGGTATATAAGCTCCTACCTGAGCGTGATGGCCGGAGAGTAAGTATGACCACTCTTATAACTTTTTTTTTCCTGTATCCTTTCCGCGGTTTTCTAGCTATGGACTATGCTGGGCAAATCTCACATCCCCTGATGCAAATACCGGCTCAAACACCGCAGCCCAGTTTCTGGTCCGCAGAGTCCACTAACGCCATCGAGGTGCGGAATCCAATGGGGTGGTTTACTGACCCTAATTGGGACTCGCACTTTGATCCGTTACCAAACTTCCATCGAAATAGTTAAGCATCTGTATTCTGTAATCAACCAGAGAGAAATTGGATAAAGAGTTTTTGATTTTAATCACTCAACGGTTTAATAATAATAAAAACTATGAAGAAGAAAATATTGCATAGCCTGACCATGTACTTGTTAATCGATATATACGATCTATTTACTGTTATTTTTTAGCGCGTTAATGAAACAAATGTAAAATTGTCCTATATGTTGTCATAAATTACCACCATAAAATAAAATCTGTCACAAAACACCATCGTTAAGATACGACAACGTGACAAAATTCTCGAAATCTTACATAACCTCAAACCTGACACACCATAAAAATCACGACCCAATGACACATATACATTTACTCCTTATCTCCTTTAAACTTATCTATACTACAAGTATTCTAGGAATATAATTTTTATAAATTTTATCGATCGTGCGCCCCGATAAGTGTTTCAACTTGCCAATATCAAAATGTACCCATCACCATATAATATATTTTGTATTCGAAAACACTTAGGAATCATTTATGAAATCGAGATAAGCGCACGTACCGAAGTAATAAATATATAATTTCTATCCCATTTCGAAGATCCCGAATCTTATCTCGGATCTAGGATATTTTATTTTTGGTACGAGTATCTAAACAGCATGTAATTCTACACCTTTTAATACCTATTTTCGACTATATCCCGTGTGTATATGTTAAAAAAAAAACTATTTTAAGCATATACAGATTTTTGCAGATGCTGTCCTTGTGATAAGCAAAGTTTTTATTTTTTTATTTTAAATCTTAAAATAATTTCTTTTGTTTTTGCTATCATAAAATCCGATCTTGATCTTTTTCGTACGTATACAACTCGTTGTAACGTATAAAAAATTTTTTGTTTATTAAAAAATTTGATGAGTGTCCAAAACACATAATATACGAAAAATGTCTTTAGTTTAATGTATGTCAAATATTTGTATCAAAGGGGATTATAATCGGGCACAAAAAATTAAATAACTTCAGGTGGTATTTTGGAATTTTATTTTGAAATGGATTTGTAATTTTCAAGTGGGTTTTGTCTAGCAAAACAAACATATTGAGTCCCTATAAGTCTTATGAATGTTTTCTAATAAATAATACAGAGAGAATATTATAGTGGAACTGTCATATATGGATTTAGATACGCCTACCGAATCTATTGATTGATGATGAATACGTTTTTATGTCAAGCTGCGGATTTGAATTCAAAATTAGGGAAGTTTGGGTGAGGCAGGCTAACTTATTGGTTTTATCGGTAACAATGATTTTTAGAAGTGTCTCTGTATCTGTAAGCAAATAAAATGACAGATAATTAAACCACAAGTCAATCATTCTTTAAAAAAGTAGCTTGTCGTAAATATAAAAAACGGTCAAAATGATTGTTTCCAACTTCTTTCCAGTTTTACGTTGCGCTCCGGAATTCAGTTGGCTGCATAATCTACCCCACTCACTGAAAATGGTCTGCATGGTTTGATTTTTGTTTCAAGAAAAGTACCCATTTATTGATGCGATTTCAGTGTTGAATACCGAAAGCAAGAGACACATTTATGGTATACTACCATGTCCACTTCTCTTCCACCCAGTACTCAATACCCAGTATTTGTGACAAGAAAGTGCAAATAATAATATGATGTTTATGTATCATTTCATAAACGCCCTGCGTATTTTGCAGCGGTCCGCCTACTCTCAACATACCACTTGCACCAATAAATGAGAAACTGTTGTGCATGGCTTTATTGGACAGTTAGTCACATTTAAACTACGTGACTGAAAGTATTGTTAATTTATTAAAAACAATCAACCAAGAAAATAGTATCTGGCATTGGTGGAGAGGAAACCTTACTAAATTTAAATGTTTCTCTAACTAGATTACATCCAGAACATTTAATTTCTCAGCAACATTGAACTTTTATATAATTCCAAAAATTACAAACCAGCTTCCAACCAATTCAGTTAATATTGATTTAAATCTAATACCAGCCGAAATTCAGTTGGCTGACCCATATTTCCATTTACTAAATAGAATAGATATGTTACTTGGTGCTGAAATTAACAAATAGTCCTTTTATCTCGATATCTACCAAAACTACCTCAAAAATATCATTAGTACTGGGACTTTATTGGGACACTTCGCAAGATGAATTCGTATGAATTTTAAAAAATTTTCTCTAGGTACAATTTGTACTAAGCGAAACATCCTTTCAGAAATTTGTCAACTGTTTGACCCGTTGGGGTTATGTGCGACAGTATGAATATGCAGATTGATCAAATGTATCTTTGGTCAGATTCGGAGATAACAATACTACGAATTAAATCAGAACAAGGTAAATTTACTTTATTTGTAGCAAATAGAACCACCCAAATACAAGAAAATTCTGCAATAACCAGCTGGTGCTATATTCCAACTGCTCAAAATTCAGCTGATTTAGTCTCAAGAGCCCATTAGTTTGGCATAGCGACGGGTGCTCAAAGACTTCCTGCGATGTGATATGGTGTGCTGTGACCGTTGGCTGCAAAGCGCCCATATTTTGCTTTAAAATTTTTACGAACTCGGATTGAGGTGTTGGCGTGCTTCCTACGAAAATCTCACCGGGCAATCGAAGAATCGTTCCGTATCTCAGCCGGTGTTGCACCGATATCTGCTTTGTGTGCAGTGCGTAGGCCAAGAAGGACGATTGGCAGTTGAGATACCCAGTCTACATGTAATAGCAGCTTTTATCGTCCGATGAAATCGTTATATGATACCATTCGCTTGCGGATGTCTTGGTGTAGTTCGCAAATGTTTGGTGTCAAATAGCCGATTTAATTCTGCAAAAATTTGCGACTCAAATTAACGTCCATGGTCAGTCGTTATTCTTTGAGGTGTTCCAAAGCGAATAATCCATCCTGAGATCAGCGCATTGGCCACGCGCTCGGTGGTCGTGTCTTCCATTTGAATGGCTTTGGGCCACCGAGACAATCTGTCGATTATTGTTAACAGATATCGATGTCCTTGTGACGGAGGCAACGGTCCTACAATCGATGTTGATGTGCTCGAAGCGTTAGGACGGCGGTATGGTTGTTGAAAACGGAGATTTAGTGTGAACGTGCACATGCGTTCGTTGAAAGGCCATATACAATGTTTGACGAACGCTGTTCAATCATTTTCGTCATGAAAATTACTTATGACTACATTTTTGTATTTTTGTGTCACGAACGGGCGAATAGAATCACTTCGAAAATCACAGGTGATTGGTTTTGCAACATTCGGCAAACGTATCTATTTTAGTTGGAGAGATGTCGTATTAAAGTTGAGTAACCTTTGGATTTCTTTATCGGAAGTTTGATCAACCGAAATATCGTCGTAACTCCATTCCTGGGTGATTGGCCCAATTCGCGATAACAAATCTGCTGTGTGATTATCTCTTCCTTTGATGTGTCTAATGTCCATTGAAAACTGGCTTATGTAGTCTAGATGACTAATTTATGCGGTGTAGCCTTGTCTGTTTTTTGGACAAAAGCGTACACCAACGGCTTGTGATCCATGTATATGGTGGCATTGCGATCTTCAAGCAAATATCTGAAGTGGCGAACGCATTGATATACGGTTAGCAATTCCCGGTCATATACGGCATAACGTTATCCGGTCGATGTTAATTTCTTAGAAAAGTATCCCAAAGGTTGAGTTTGCCCGTTTACGGTCTGATGCAAAACTGTGCCAGTTGCGTAATCTGAGGCATCAACGTTTGATGACAAAGGAGTGTTAGGTACTGGATATGCAAGTAAGGCTGCTTGCGTAACATTCTTGAATACTTCCAGCAGATCAACGATTGGATCATTAATGCTAAACGTTTTGAGTTGCAGCGGAGTGCTTGACTATTGGAAGCCCGTCGACTTGAATGACGTTAGCTTATCGATGAGAGCGTTGTTCTTTACATCGACAAGAAGGTTGTAATGGGTGAGGAAATCGGATTCAACAATTAGCTGACTTACATCGGCTATCATAACGTCCAGTGAGAAATTCTCCGTAGTCCGAGAGTTAATTTTAATGTGCATTCACCGTAAGTGTTTATCGGAGTACCATTTGCTGCAAAGAACTTGACGGCTCTCGGACTGTGTTTTGGTCGCTGTGCAGGTGGCAAGACAGAAATATCTGCTCCAGTGTCAATTAGAAACGGTTTCTTCGAAGACGAATCAGCAATGAAAATACGGTTAACTTCTTGAGTCGCAGATGCAAGTGAACCTGTGTGATCAGCCTTGTGTTTCGAAATTTTTTGTTCGGATCTATGTTCTTTTGAAATGTCGGTGTTAATGGCAGACAGATTATCCGACCATAATCTGTGCACTAGTCGTTTTTTTGTTGGGAAGGAGTATGGAAATTACAGGGGTCTATACATTTTCGAGCATTCATTCCATATTTCCGATGATAAATACAAGTAGTTGATCGAGTTCGGCTTGAATTACGATGAATTTTATGATTTCTACCTTTTCTTTGATAAAATCCGTCGACTTTTCGCGTGAGTTCAGCAATGGCTAGCTGAATTGTATCTCCATCAATAACTTGAGATATCTGGGCAACATTTAAATTTCTGGTACCTAATCTTTCGATGATGGCATCAGCGAGCGTTGCTTCGTCGAACTTCTGACGGCATTTGGTCTAGCCAAAAATGTCTGATTAAACCAAAAGCTGCTCCGCCTTTGCATTCTTGCAAGTGTTTGTTACTACCTCGTGAAATTCCAGCTAACAATTTACGAAGTTGGTTTGTTTCACTATCGGCAAAATTTGCAATGATTGCTTTTTTGAGTGGTTCGTATTTATTCCCATGACTTACACTTTTTAGGACACCAGCTACTTGCGTCAACAAATAGGTGTCCATAAATTGGTCATCATTTCCAATATTACCAATATTACGACGATTGAACCAAGTTTCTAGCTGGAAAAACCAGATTTCCACATTATCTCGACTAAATGTTGGTACTGGAAGGCGATCGTAATAATGCTGCGTTGGTTGTTGACGCGTATTTGGTTGCTGTATCGGTTGTTGTTGCATATGTGGCCGGTCTGGTGAACTCAAAACTTTAAAAATCAGCCTGGTGAAAATCATTTAGAAAATTGAATATGGGAATGATATTCGGCACCTTAAAAACCACGAATGTGTTTCAAATTCTAGCAAGTTAAAACTATTAAGTCCATTTCTGGATGAAATGAGAATTTTTCGTATAGGTACCTTCGAAATTCAAAATTGGAATATTCTAATAAATTTCCGTGGCTACTCCCAGGTAAAACGATGCAAGAGCACAAGTTTTAACTATGACTAAGCAAATTATAGCGGGAATAGAAGATCACAGTCTAAGCTGCCTTGGACTAATGACCAATGATATGAAGCTTATTGCATTTATTCAAGGCGCGATACGACAACATCATGGAAATCAAAGAGCACTCCGACTCGCAATGGGTATTAAAATCGATTTACGTTAACGAGTACCATATACTAAGTGAAAGTTAGCCTGAGATGGTAGCCAAATTCGACTTTGATCCACCAAACTGGCTTGTACCGATTATAATTAGCATGAAGCCCACTTTAAGTAATCTGGATGCATTGAACAAAGAAAAAATGAATTCTAAGATAGATACAAACCAGCGTTTAATTGGGTTCCATGATGCAAGTGAATATGCATATGCTGCCGAAGAATTATTGGGTACATGGGAATTCAGGTTAATTTATGCTAAAAATACCAAGACGATCCATTCAGCCCATCTACTAGGCACCTAGAGGAAGAACTTAATGCATCGCAAAATCATAAGAAATTAGCGATGCATGTGATTCTACTTAATTTAGGCTTATCGAAATATTCTTCTCATTTGCCAAATTCACAAAACCTTTTACTGGATGAAATTGAGGCTGTATTAAATTCAAGAACGGCTTGTATCTTGCGAAGTGTTAATTTGGATTATAGAATATTAAGCCTATAGTGATTCAACCTTCGTTTAGTTTGCATTTAAGACAAGCAAACAAGCAAAGGACATTTGATCGTTTTCTAAGGATATCATGCTAATCTAAAAATACTTTACGAGACTTACTAACATTAGTACTCCAAAAATACTAAGAACCCACCATGGGATGCTAATATAATATATGATTCCTTCATCCATCACCTGCGTATCGCTTTAAACGGTTTAAACATGAAATTGCACTCGGCTACATAAGAATCCAATTATAAAAAATGTCGATTCAAACAATGAATGCTATTATGTACTATCTAAATTTCGCTAAGTCATTTCACCCCCCATATACCTCGTTAATTATATTTTAAATACTTAAAGGTACAAAGAGTCCTTTTATATCATCAAAGAGTACAAGTGGCCGTAGAAAATCGTAAACAAGTGAATGATAATTATTGCAAACTGTTACCTAATTTGATTTGATTTAAAAAGGATTTTTCGTTATAATCGAAAGGCGATGAGTTGCATAATAGATAATATAAAAAATTTAACTCCTGGAACGCAAGAATTCTTTGTATTTGTTAAAAATATATAAAAACACTTTCACAAGAACCCGTGCAAAATTACTAAACGAATCACACAATCCTTTCATCCTAAAAAAAAAAATTGTCAACCACTCATCCTTTCACCAAGAGCAAAATCATCTTTTACCGAGCCAAATCCTATATAATACCCAAATACTTAAAATTAAATTTGTTCCATATTACATAATTTTATTATCCAACATAATTACGTAGTTACATAAAAAAAAATCTTCCAAAAAGCTCATAATAGAAAACAAATAGTAATAAAGAAGAGTAATAACCGCGAAAAATTTGCCGAACCAAATCATAATTTCCCGGTTTTTTTTTTTTTTTTTGTAAATATGTAGAGTCGAACATTGTAGCATACAACAAAAATGTTTTCAAAAAGTCAACAAAACTCAAAAGGCAAAAAAAAATTTTTACAAAAAAGATGGAACGAATCACGTATACAGATCGTTTCTTATGATGTCCAACAACAACATAAGTAAAAAGGATCTATAATTTTTTTGGTACACTAATAGAAATTCAGAGACCGTTGCAAATCGCGGTTTAATGATTTTTTTTTTTAATATTCAAAATGTGGAACGAATCGACGATGATTTTTAATAATTGGTTAGAATTTCTTATGATTTGGGTTATGCGATCTTTTACGTTACAATCGAATGTATGTATATTGTCCAGTGAGATTTTTTATTTTTTTTTTGGGATGTACCCACCAGGATTATAATCGTCCATGCCAGGTGAAACGTGAACTAGAGTTTATTTATGTATATAAATGAATCTTTTAGAATTAATTGTATTAACGATTTATAGCCATTTCCTTTACAAATAGGATGTGTACGATGAATGGCTAGCAGTTGGATTGTTTAAAATACTAAATGGTGCATGAGGAGATGTGGGATCCTAGAGTTTTTCCAATCGCAATAAATCAATGGTTTTCGGAATTTAAAGTTAAAAAAAAATTTTAATTTATTATTTGGTTGATCAGATCTGTTTTGCTAACTTACTTTACATTTTATTCTGGAAAACTAAAAGAAGGCCAGTTACTCTCTAAACTCTACTTCTTAATATCGATATTGACGATGTAAGAGCTTTTGATTAAAGTATCAGTCATCAAAGTAAGACCACTACATCTTTTCGACTATTCACTTATTTCCGTTAAGTTTTAAATAATTACTGTTTACCCAATCAGACCACTATTACATGTTTTGAATTTTTGTGATTTTAAGATCGGCCGATTTTATGGAAGAAACGGATAAAATATGGCCTCAGCAGCTAAGAAATAATTGAGCGATTTAAATGAAATTTACTACCGTTCATGTAGTACCCAAAACCTATTCTTAGAGGTATCATTGAGCCCAATCAGACCACTATTACATGTTTTGAATTTTTGTGATTTTAAGATCGACCGATTTTACGGAAGAAATGGATACAATATAAGGCCTCACTAGCTAAGAAATAATTGAGCGATTTAAATTAAATTTACTACCGTTCATGTAGTACCCAAAACCCATTCTTAAAGGTAACATTGAGCTCAATAAGACCACATTTACATGTTTTGAATTTTGGTGATTTTAAGATCGACCAATCTTACGGAAGAAACGGAATATGGCCTCAGCAGCTAAGAAATAATTGAGCGATTTAAATGAAATTTACTACCGTTCATGTAGTACCCAAAACCTATTCTTAGAGGTATCATTGAGCCCAATCAGACCACTATTACATGTTTTGAATTTTTGTAATTTTAAGATCGACCGATTTTACGGAAGAAACGGATACAATATGGCCTCAGCAGCTAAGAAATAATTGAGCGATTTAAATGAAATTTACTACCATTCATGTAGTACCAAAAACCTATTCTTAGAGGTATTATTGAGCCCAATCAGACCACTATTACATGTTTTGATTTTTTGCGATTTTAAGATCGACCGATTTTACGGAAGAAATGGATACAATATGGCCTCACTAGCTAAGAAATAATTGAGCGATTTAAATGAAATTTACTACCGTTCATGTAGTACCCAAAACCCATTCTTAAAGGTAACATTGAGCTCAATCAGACCACTATTACATGTTTTGAATTTTGGTGATTTTAAGATCGACCGATTTTACGGAAGAAACGGATACAATATGACCTCAGCAGCTAAGAAATAATTGAGCGATTTAAATGAAATTTACTACCGCTCATGTAGTACCCAAAACCTATTCTTAGAGGTATCATTGAGCCCAATCAGACCACTATTACATGTTTTGAATTTTTGTAATTTTAAGATCGACCGATTTTACGGAAGAAACGGATACAATATGGCCTCAGCAGCTAAGAAATAATTGAGCGATTTAAATTAAATTTACTACCGTTCATGTAGTACCAAAAACCTATTCTTAGAGGTATCATTGAGCCCAATCAGACCACTATTACATGTTTTGAATTTTGGTGATTTTAAGATCGACCGATCTTACGGTAGAAACGGATACAATATGGCCTCAGCAGCTAAGAAATAATTGAGCGATTTAAATGAAATTTACTACCGTTCATATAGTCCCCAAAACCTATTCTTGGAGGTATCAATGAGCCTAATCAGACAACTATTACATGTTTTTAATTTTTGTGATTTTAAGAGGGACCGATTTTACGGAAGAAACGGATACAATATGGCCTCAGCAGCTAACAAATAATTGAGCGATGTAAATGAAATTTACTACCGTTCATGTAGTCCCCAAAACCTATTCTTAGAGGTATCATTGAGCCCAATCAGACCACTATTACATGTTTTGAATTTTTGTGATTTTAAGATCGACCGATTTTACGGAAGAAACGGATACAATATGGCCTCAGCAGCTAACAAATAATTGAGCGATTTAAACGAAATTTACTACCGTTCATGTAGTATCCAAAACCTATTCCTAGAGGTATCATTGAGCCCAATCAGACCACTATTACATGTTTTCAATTTTTGTGATTTTAAGATCGACCGATTTTACGGAAGAAACGGATACAATATGGCTTCAGCAGCTAAGAAATAATTGAGCGATTTAAATGAAATTTACTACCGTTCATATAGTCCCCAAAACCTATTCTTGGAGGTATCAATGAGCCTAATCAGACAACTATTACATGTTTTTAATTTTTGTGATTTTAAGAGGGACCGATTTTACGGAAGAAACGGATACAATATGGCCTCAGCAGCTAACAAATAATTGAGCGATGTAAATGAAATTTACTACCGTTCATGTAGTCCCCAAAACCTATTCTTAGAGGTAACATAGAGTCCAATCAGACCACTATTACATGTTTTGAATTTTTGTGATTTTAAGATCGACCGATTTTACGGAAGAAACGGATACAATATGGCCTCAGCAGCTAAGAAATAATTGAGCGATTTAAATGAAATTTACTACCGTTCATATAGTCCCCAAAACCTATTCTTGGAGGTATCAATGAGCCTAATCAGACAACTATTACATGTTTTGAATTTTTGTGATTTTAAGAGGGACCGATTTTACGGAAGAAACGGATACAATATGGCCTCAGCAGCTAAGAAATAATTGAGCGATTTAAATGAAATCTACTACCGTTCATGTAGTACTTAAAACCTATTCTTAGAGGTATCATTGAGCCCAATCAGACCACTATTACATGTTTTGAATTTTTGTGATTTTAAGATCGACCGATTTTACGGAAGAAACGGATACAATATGGCCTCAGCAGCTAAGAAATAATTGAGCGATTTAAATGAAATTTACTACCGTTCATATAGTCCCCAAAACCTATTCTTAGAGGTATCATTGAGCCCAATCAGACCACTGTTACATGTTTTGAATTTTTGTGATTTTAAGATCGACCGATTTTATGGAAGAAACGGTTACAATATAAGGCCTCACTAGCTAAGAAATAATTGAGCGATTTGAATGAAATTTACTACCGTTCATGTAGTTCCCAAAACCTATTCTTAGAGGTAACATTGAGCCCAATCAGACCACTATTACATTTTTTGAATTTTTGTGATTTTAAGATCGACCGATTTTACGGAAGCAACGGATATAATATGGCCTCAGCAGCTAAGAAATAATTGAGCGATTTAAATAAAATTTACTACCGTTCATGTAGTACCCACAGCCTATTTTTAGAGGTATCATTGAGCCCAATTAGACCACTATTACATGTTTTGAATTTTTGTGATTTTAAGATCGACCGATTTTACGGAAGAAACGGATACAATATGGCCATTCAATTAAGTTGTTTCTGTTTTTTTCTAGTGTATGTCAGAAGTAAAGTTAAACTAGAGTTTTTTTTAACATTTCTAACTAACAGTAATGATATCAAAGTATACTGAAGCAAGTTTATTGTCTGTACTAGGAACGGTTATGTTTTTCAGGATCTCAAAAGTTATCTCGAAATTATCTGTGTATAAATTCCGTGATTTTACTAAATGGCTGTTGTTTGAACAGATAGGTTGGCTTAGTTTTTTGTGATCTTTCTCAAACGTATATATTAACTGCAGTTTTAGGAACCTTAAATCCTTATAAATCTATTCAACCGCACACACAATTTAGAACGAATTATATCTCGATTTCGAGTAACGAACGCATATGTTACTTTAGTTGGATAATATCAAAACCGACTAAAAACCATTTCGCAATACATGAAAGTCCATATTCTATCAGTTTGTGCGGTCCTTACGATTAAATAAAAAACCGCAACAAACAAATCATTAATATCAAATTAGCGCAATGTTCATCCGAATTTCATTCATTGTCGGCAACATCGATAAAATGATAGTAAAAACAAAATCACAAATTACCCGCACCGACAAAGTGTTACCGCACAAAATCCGTATTTAATTTGCAAAAACTATACCGTTTGTAATTTGATACACACTCCGCTCTATAATTACCAAATTTCTTTTAAACAAATACGACCCAGTGCACGGATTTTTAATTAAAAAGGTACCATTTTGCCACCAACGAAATAATTAACTTGAGGGTATATCATCTGCCACACCATCATTCCGGCCCGATACTCTATAATTTAGTCAAATTAGTAAGGCAATAATCACCTATACATATTAGAAACCACCGGATCCACCGTATATTCACTTCTATTACCTAAATAGGTTAGCTAAATAAACATTTTTGTCGAGTCGACATCGTATCTACATATATGTGCGCCTTGCAAAGTATTTTGATCGGTTGGCACCGACTTATTATTATATATTTGAACCGACTTGTTTTTAATTATAAAATCAACGTCCCATAAAACGTCGGCATGTGTTTGTCCTTATAGGATACGTACATGTATATTTTGATATACTGCCGCACATCGACGTAGGTCGTTATCAATTTTACGTTCAACGAAACTCCTCTATTACTTTATATACCTCGATGTACGTGTAGCGCCCAAACAAAAAATCGCATGTGCGATTTTTCTTAAGAAAATCCTTTTTATTGTAAAGTAATTTCTTGCTGTGTATAGATGCGTGTATAGTCGACCGACACAAAAAATTATGATCTTTAATTATCAAAGGATCACATTTTTTTTATTTTATGTTTTCCGAAAAACGGTATAACAACAAAATGAAAAATGTTAAATGGTATTAAGGATCTTAAGGATATGTGTTATATGTTGCCATATACAGTAAATAATAATAAACAGGAAATGTACATAAAATAAAATTGTCGAACGTGATTAAAGTCAATGTACAAAAAGATACAGTTGTGCGCCAATGAAGCAAAAAAGGACTTTCTATTTATAAAAAATGATTCGTGTGGTCATAATTTAAATGAAACGGTCACATAAATTTATAATCATATTACGTGATTTGCTTAATAGAATTCCGATGCCACCTTGGGTCAATGTTTATTTACGTGATTTGATGGAATTAAAATGTAGACCACCTCGTGTAATAGAAACATTTCAAATGCAATTAATGAGAATTTGAATGTGACACCAAGGAATTTGTGTGATTGTTTTGAGTCACGTTTCGATTATCATATAGGATATGTGTAAACATTTCAGCATGATCGTTAGATCTCCTTTGTATCTCTTCATTAACCATTGTGAGTCACCAATTTCCATGTGCGAAGCACGTGGATTGAAAATATTCATATTGGTGACCCTATTAAAATAAAGCACAAATTTTATATTTTAAATTGTGAGAGTTATTCCTTATTTCATAAATTATAGCTACACAAATAAAAAATACTTTCAATTAATAATATTTTCAAAATAAGCATTTAGTATACTTACTGGTTCATTATTTAGGGTCACCAATTTAAAAGTTTTGTATTACACACGTTATGAAAATGAGCCTTGAGGATCAAAATGATTATGAAATTTATATTAAAGAATCACTTTCTTAATCGTTTACCAATGCAAACTTTTAAAACATGTTTAACAAAGTTTCTTTGGATTGGTGACCCTAAATATTTCATAGCCTTGGATGATAATAAAGCAGTCGGAAGGCTATCATCCTCGCTTCATTTAAATAGTATTTTATTTTGATGATTTCAATATTATGGTTTACAAAGTTTATTGTCTAAAATACTTGGACACAAAAACGAAAAAGGACTTTTTATTTTAATCGATTCTTTGAAATGGTCATAAAAATTTAAAATCATATTACGTGGTTTGCTTAGTCATATTTCGAAACCACCTTGGGTCAAAGTTTATTTACGTGATTTGATGGAATTTAAATGTAGACCACCTCGAGTAATAGAAACATTTCAAATGCAATTAATGAGAATTTGAATGTGACAGCAAGGAATTTGTGTGATTGTTTTGAGTCACGTTTCGATTGTCACATAGGAGGTGTGTAAACAATTCAATATGAACCTTGGATCTCAAATGTAACTTTTTACTAACAATTATGGGTCACCAATGTCAATTTGTCAAACACGTGTATTAAAAACCTGCTTTTGGTGACCCTTTATATTTTAAATTATAACATGCATTTCCGAATCCATAAATAAAGCTATAGATAAAAAATAAATTCATTTAATAACATTTCAAAAATAGTCATTTAGTATAGTAACATGTTAAATATTTAGGGTCACCAATCTCAAGCTGTTTTACTACAGATTCTTTAAAAATTATCGTTAAGAGACCAAAATGATTATGAAAAATCCCAATAATATCTTTTAAAGCCGAATTTTTACATTGGTGACCCTAAATAATTAACTTAATGCTAATAATTTAATCGAAAAACTAGCATCTTACTTCAGTTTATATAGTCTCTTATCATTGTACTAAATAATTACCAATATCTGGGCTAAAAATAATTTAAAGTCTTAAATACTTGTACTCAAGGACGAAAAAGGACTTTTTATTTAATCACGTTACGTGACTTGTTCAATAGAATTATGCTACTTCCCATGGGGTAATGTTTATTTTCGTAATTTGATAAAATTAAAATGTAGACCACCTCGTGTAATAGAAATATTTCAAACGAAACTAATGAAAATATGAATGATGACAGCAAGGATTTTGTGTGATTGTTTTGAGTCACGATTCATTTCTTAAACATAAAATTTGTAAACAGTTCTACAAGATCGTTTGGTTCTTCAACGCATTTCTTTATTAGCACTTCAGGATCACCAATGTCAATTTGCAAAACACGTGTATTAAAAAAATTCATATTGGTGACCCAATTAAAATTAAGGAGTCCTATATATTTTGAATTATGACAGCCTTTCATGAATCCACAAATTTTATCTACAGATCAAAAAACACTATCAATTAATACTATTTCAAAGATAATCATTTAGTATGCTAAATTGTTAATTAATTAGGGTCACCAATTTAAGATTTTTGTACTACACATGGTATAAAATTAGCATTGTGGAGTAACTAAAATGATTATGAAAGTTATTTTATAGTATCAATTTAATCATTTGGGTCACCAATGTAATCTTTAAAACATGCTTAATAAAATAACTTTATATTGGTAACTCTAAATAGTTAACAACTTTTGATCTCATACACAATCATAATGATTGTAAAACGCATCGTAATGCAAAGTAAGAAAGTAATTGCATCCTCTTTCTATTAAGACAGTTTTTTACCAAAGTCCTAACAAAAAACCATTTTGATGGCTAAACTCATGGAGATAAATGGTCTTCGAATTAGTTTGAGCAACCGTCAATGAAAACGAACAGTTTCAAATGGAGCATTATGTTAATAGTAATGAAAATGCTTTACTTCTTCAACATTCATGAATGGTCTCAGAGTCGAGTACACGGAAGAGAGTGCACCCCAAAGAGCTGCAGACTCACCAAACACAACGTTGATTGCTTTTTTTTAACTATGTGCAACAAAAACAAAATTAAAATCGCGCAACCTAAAATTACCAACTAAAGTCAACAAAACCATATTTCTTGGTATTTTCAATTACTAAGTTCAACAGATTCAGCAGAATTTTGGTCTGAATGAACGAAACAATATATGATATCGTCAAAATAGTCATCGAAACCAACTTACTAGTCTACTGCACTAAAAACAGCCACACAAGCAAAAAGAAATAAATACAACAGTCATAACTAAGCAACGATGGATTCATTGAGATTGATGGAATTCTGAGCCTAACGCACGAATACTTCGGAGAGATGTTGGATGTTGGATGTTGGATGTTGGATGTTGGATGTTGGATGTTGGATGTTGGATGTTGGATGTTGGATGTTGGATGTTGGATGTTGGATGTTGGATGTTGGATGTTGGATGTTGGATGTTGGATGTTGGATGTTGGATGTTGGATGTTGGATGTTGGATGTTGGATGTTGGATGTTGGATGTTGGATGTTGGATGGTGGATGGTGGATGTTGGATGTTGGATGTTGGATGTTGGATGTTGGATGTTGGATGTTGGATGTTGGATGTTGGATGTTGGATGTTGGATGTTGGATGTTGGATGTTGGATGTTGGATGTTGGATGTTGGATGTTGGATGTTGGATGTTGGATTTTGGATGTTGGATGTTGGATGTTGGATGTTGGATGTTGGATGTTGGATGTTGGATGTTGTGTTCCAAATAAATTGAAAATCCAACATCCAACATCCTCAAAATTATCAGATCATGATGGTATCTTAAATCGTATGTGGCCAATATAAATTGTACCAGTAAAATTCAACGATGTGAATAAAATAAATTACAGATCGCTTTTGAGTTATTACTGAAAACTGTGTTTAGGATCGAGGCCCGCGGAGAACGAAAAGTTGAGTATTCCTGAAGAGTCTTGGAGACGCAAAGCTTTGGAGACAGTTGAGAAGTAAGGTGCATCCGACCAAACAATAAAAATGCACAATATAAATATATGCCGGGTTTATACCTCAATTCATCCATACAACAAGTTGATAAATTGAATCATCTTGATCATTAATTTTGACGATCGTTGAAGGTGGTCAGCCTATCGAACGATTATCCACATAATTGGTCACAGCCTTGTGATCAGTGGCGGGGATTGAACTCAAACCCACGGTGTGATTCAACCAACAACTTTACGATTACTTTATATGACTAGCGACGTTTGTATACTTATATACTGTGCTTAAATTATTAATGTGATACCATAATGCTCTTCTTTTGGGCGCGTGGTCCAATGTAGCGTACAATTCAAACCAAATTAATTTTTACTTTATTACCATAAAAAATTGATGTATAGAGAATATCGAAATTCAAAGAAATCTTCGTAACGTCAGCAGCTGTCCATTCAAATAATATTTATAATCAATAAAAAAATTATTATTGAACAATTGGCCATGCAAAATGTGCGCACAATGCGAAATCCAAAGTGTCCACTCCAAACAATTAAAAACAAAAAAAACAAATTGGACGACAATTGACTTTTTCGTATGAGATTTTCAATTGTGGGACATTCTAAGAAGTTTTAGTGACCAAATCAAATCAATATAAGATGAACGACACTTACACGATTTGTTATTGGTTCTTTACCGAGTTTTTTTTCAATTGATAAGCTTTTCGAATTTAAAAACTTTAAAATTTGAATGACATCAAAAGAGTGAAAATTATCCTTGAAAATGTTTTTTTTTTGAATGACTTTACACATATGGCAATATATGATGGGATGGATACACGAGTATTTTCATTATAAAGGTTTAGTTTAAGAAATTAACAAGAAATTTTGCACGTCTTACGATATTGAATACGGGATGATGAATGAAATTTCATTCATCGCACGGCTTAAATAGAACTGCACGAGATCTTAACGAGTGTTTTGTTGAACTTAAATAATAATTTTTCTTTACATTTTTTACCATGCATAACATGAATTATTGGTATTTTTTTTTAACTCAAAGATCGTATTGTAATCGATCGTACACAATTGCAGCATACCTTCGATACATTATACTATATACTCGTCTCGTAGATTAAAAGAAATTCGGTCCATTCATACATTGAATATATGCAATAAAAATTTGTTTCTTATTTTATTATCTTTAAGTGGATTTTTATTATTTTATTGTTACGATCCTGTTTGTATGCTCGACATGGGATCGGTACGTTCGCCATTGATAACAAAACCTGTCCAAATTTACTTTAAAAAAAATTTAATATAAAACACGGGTACACGTGTTTCGAACCGTAATCTTGACTTGTCCTGAAGATGGTTTGTAAAAAAAAAAGTTTCAAGATGAATTAACCGGATATATCTCCTAGCGTTCAATTGTTTCAAATCTGTGAAGTTTGTAGTTTCTCAAGAGGAATTTTATAGTAAATTTTAAACACCTGAAATCAATTTTTATGGTCCATTGAAAATGGATATTCATTTACACGTTTTGTCATATGTAAATTGAAACAATTAAAATGTGATGGATGATTCTTAGAATTTGGTGAAGATACACTCGAAAATTCTCAAGAGATACTCAAAAACATTAAAAAAGATTTAAGTTTACAATTTATATCCTGTAAAGGTGGTTTTAACAGTTGAACTTAACTTTATTGTTGCAGTAATATACTTAAGCCTTATCAAACCAAACGATTACTATCGAGTATCTATACAAACTGTACGAAAAGAATTTAACGTAACCAGAAAAAAACTCATGATGAATTAACCGGATATATCTCCTGGCGTTTTATTGTTTCAATGTTCTGGATTGTGCAATTTCTCAAGAGATTTTGGATTGACAAATTTAAACACCTTGAAATGATTCTGTATGTTCAATTGATAATGGATATTCATTTCCATGTATTGTCATATGTAAATTGAAATAATTGAGTGGATATTCTAAGAATTTTTAAATGACAAACAAACACAAAATTTATGCCACAAATAAAAAATGTTCAAAACATCCCTTTGTCATGTCCTGGTATTGTCTTTTCCACTCCACCAATTAACTTTTTTTTCACGTCCGAATTTCCATTTGGTTTTCTGTTGTAAACTCTGCAAATATTTTCATGAAAACCTTTTCCAGAAATGCTGCACCAACTGAGTTTTTTGTTTCCAGTACGATAGCCTATTACTTGATAAGTTTGTAACATCCACTTCTAAAACTGTATTAAATGGACCTCTTGTTGTGGAATGCCCAGGTGTTAATGGCTCGAGATCCCGTCGATCACTAGAAAGTATCGAAAGAGGACGAGAATTGAGAATTCTTTCTATCTCTATAGCCAATGTTGTTAACTGTTCCAAGGTCAATAAGTCTGTTCCCTCCCAGAGGTCGTCAAAGTGAGGCGATCTAAGTGGAATATATTTCCACGTGATACCTTCATTTAAAAAAAATGCTTACAACTCTATTGTTGATTCACGAATTTAGTTTTCCATCTCTTTAGTTTCTCTGTTGGCACCTACGAAGTTTCTGGCTAAATTAACCAGAAGCAATATTGCAGTCAATTCTAACCTCGGCAAAGAGATCACTTTAAAAGGAGCTACTCTAGATTGCTACATAAAAGATTCATAACGACATTACCTTCGCTGTTTTTGCAACGAAGATATACACACGCACCATACGTTTTTTACGACGCGTCACTAAAGCCACGTGTATGTCTGTATCCCTAACATTCCCTGGAATGACACATCAATTTAACCTCAAATTATTTAAAGATTCCAAACTATCTCTAAAATTAATCCAATGAACTTTTGAGTTCTCGGGTATACTAGCATCCCAATCTAGTTTGTCCATCCATAATATTTCAATTAGAGCTTTTGTGCTTTAAATTACAGACCCCAACAGTCTCCTAATGGATCAAACAATCTACTAATATCAGATAATATTGATATTTTTGTAATTCTATTACTGTCATCCAATGGCTGAACTTAAAATGTGAATTCATCACATAAGGGTGACTAACCCGCAAGCCAAAAGTTTTAATTGTATCGTTAACATCCAATTCATTGGGATATCCTCGATTATCCATTGGAATATGATTTAATAATTTCTTTTCCAAAACATTGAGTCTATGAAAAGCCATATTAGCAGAACTACCCAACAACTTATTATCCATTTTAAAAGGTAGCAGTACATCAAATAAACCGTCTTTATATTTTTTGTGATTGTCACTAAAATACTGCTCACAGGCTAATTCCTCAGCAACTAATCCCAAAAGTTTTTCAACAAACTATCCAATTCAGTATCCGTTGTTTGCGGTTCTGATGACAAAAAGAAACTCTGGTTGTCTGAACTATACTTTCTAACTTTCTACCAATTACCCAACCAAAGCTTGTTTTACGAAACACTGGGATTTCTTGATAGTTATAAACGATCATCTTTCAAAATAACCAAAATACTTTACTTCCTTATAATATGTCTACAGGTCTAGGTATATTGAAATCTGGGTCGGCCAATACTAAATTAGATGAAACGGACCAACTGGAAATATTGATATACTGATAGGGCAATCCATTGCTAATTTTAGATGCTACCAGAAATTTCAAATTCTTAATATTTATTAAAGCGAGAATGAATTGATGTTTAAATCAATTATGATGTTTAAACATCAATTCATTCTCGCTTTAATAAATATTAAGAATTTGAAATTTCTGGTAGCATCTAAAATTAGCAATGGATTGCCCTATCAGTATATCAATATTTCCAGTTGGTCCGTTTCATCTAATTTAGTATTGGCCGACCCAGATTTCAATATACCTAGACCTGTAGATATATTATAAGGAAGTAAAGTATTTTGGTTATTTTTGGTTATCTGCTAGAAATATCAGTTTTTGTGCCATTAATACCGCATACAGTGTTATGATCCTTTTGTGATTCTCAATTTTTTGACTAAGTTCATAGATATAAAATTGTTACGAAAGGCTGAATCCAATAGCGCTCTACATTGAAGATAGTTATGATTATCAAAATCACAGCAGTGATTACAACGACCTATTTGTAAACACTTTCTTTACACAAATATGTAGAACTATTTTGAGCAGAATCTGCCATTGTACTATTGACATTTTTATTTTTTTCTACTAGAGTAGTTACTATTTGTTTCGTTTGACGTTTTGTGATTTCTACTATACATTCTCATATGAAGTAAAGTGTGATGTTTATCACCACAAATTTCACATTTTTTTGCTTGACATGATTCTAACTAAATGATTGTCACGTAAACAATTCAAACATCTTCCTATAGGTCTTATTTTTCTGTACATTTCCTCGGGACCTAACTTCATAAACTAAACACAATTTCCTAAAGAATGACTACCACTACACATTGAATAAACCATTTTTGAAGTTACTTCATTGGGCTTTAAAACAGACAAGAAGGTTTTAGAAGACTGAGACATTGGTCCTTGACCCGCCATATTTTGTTAAGGTCTGCTGGAACGGCCATTATTTTCCAATACATTTAAAGACCTACAACGAGATTACAAAAAAATAGAGAGTTCCTTCCTAGTAGGGAGCTTTTTTTATCAAGTTGGGACTCTCAGGCCTTTCGAATATCATCCTCTAACCTATAAGTAACAATATGAACTATCATTATATCCCACTGATCAACAGTCTGCTTAAGTTTTTGTAATCCCCGCAAATTGAGCTCAAAGCGATAATTCAGATTTTGTATATCAGTACCAGATGATTTATTTACGTACTGTTTTTTAAGTAACTCACTAATGAGCTTTTCTACCAAAGCATGAATCTCATCGAATCTATCTACCAAATCCTTCCAGTCAATTATGATTACCTACAATAATTCTCTCAAAGGAATCCCAAAATCTTAACCAGCCATCTAATTTTCCATCAAATATGGGTTTTCTAATCTCTGAAAATGTTGCCTTAGAAAAAAACCACCTACACGGTCACCATTCCCTGAAGCCGATTACCCAAATCTAATCGAAATGGTATAATTTATGTCAGGTTATCCACCGATAACAGTCACGCTCACTCGTTCTACCACAAATTATTTTTTTTTATGTGCGAAAGTTGCGTGGTTGGCTGAATTCTATTTGGATGAGACTTGACGCCAAATATCGTCTGCAGAGGCTTTTTTATATCTATATGTTTTGCTTGACTACAATATTGTCGTTCAATGTGTTGGTTGACTAGACAACCAATCAAGGACGTTTTTTCACTCTCTTTACAATGTAATACAATTTATAAAATTTAAGTGACTTCAAGCCCAAGTTTTTGCATCACAGAATCCATATAATATTATAATGGTTTATGACATGATACAGGGAGTCTATATTTAAGGTTTTAGACCCAGAACATTTAGTAGTTCATTCCATGTGAACTGTGTTAGTGTTTCTGCTGGTAAAACACCATCTAAATCAATATTCTGCAGCCAAAAGTTTTGGAACATTATTTTTATCTTTTTGGTGAGATAAAAGCTATAAAACACGAACACTTTGACCAGTTTTAACTGATCTTCAAAAACATCCAAAATCCAGTGAAAATATGATAGCTACCCCATAATTAACCAAAAGTTAAAATTCGTAATTTTTCGATCCATCTGTCGTAGTTTTGAGCTTTGAGTGTTCTTTGAATATTTAATTAAGTCTTTCTAGGCCTCACATTTTTTCTACTTAATCCTAATATTTTTTTTAAAATCTGCAATTCCATCTAAACTCTGTGAATGCACAGTAGAGGTGTGATGTTGAACCATGTTTGCACGGTCTTGATACGCAAGCGACTTCTAGTGTGACAATATGACTTTACTGTGGGGACTGTTAAATTGCGGTTGATTGTGTTGATATTAAAAAAAATACATTATGCAAAGTGCCAAAGTCATTTAAGACTTTGGTGTGGGTCGGCGCTTTAATGGTGCCGCATATAGTTTTGGCATTGAAAAACCAACAAATAAACCAAATTTTACCCAGACAAACAGTAGCAATGATCATAAAGTGTACATCAGTCAATGAATACAAGCCATAGGGTTGTCGTTTTAAGCCCGAGGCTCACCTGTGGAGTTATGGTTACACAAATGACTACTGAGGTATGTTACTACTCAGATACTGCAAAAATACATACCTGCGGTTAGTAAGTTTCTATTTGTGAAAGTCTTTGAAGTTTTAGATGCTCAGTGTTAGGATGTGCTATAGTGTAGAGAAATATTGTGGCTTGCAATAAACATATATTAAACTAAGGGTAAAAAAAAGATTTAAAAAGAAAGGCATGGTTGTTTCCAAGTTTCTGAAAATATTTCTTTTCATTCTGCGGTTATTTCTACAAATATTACAGGTCAACAATCTGACTGCGAATGAATTGTTTGGCTTTAATTGTTAAATTACTCAGTGTTTGTGAGATCGTTTTATTGAGCCATATATTGGCTTAGACATTATAAGGAGTACTGTAAAATTGTATAAATTTAAGTAGTTTTCATATAAGTTCATATTATCCATTAACTGTTGATATTATGCTTCTAGTTTAGTGTTTTTGTGAGGTACTTCAGTGCAATTTTCTTTGAGTAACAAAAAGGTTTAGAGAAGCCAATAATATGAGGAAATTTACGTGGGACATACCGTTTGCTTCGAATACAAATTGTTGGCTCTAACTTATCTTACACAGTTTGGTTATGACATATACTTTTTCGAATTTTTCGAATTTTTTTAAGGTAATCATCAAATTTATATTTTGTTGCTACCATATGTTGACTGAAATATAAATTACGTGTTACCCATAGGATCGTGAAAGTGGTCAAAAGGTTATCTCTTTTAATATTTGTTCAATGGTCCAAAGACTATATATTTTGGGGATTCAATCTTATAAGATTTGGGTTTGAAAGTGTTACAAAAGTCTAATAGTTGAGGTAAATTTTCTAGAAAATTGAATCACTGATATTGGTAGATCCAACATTTTATAAACCAAGTCTAATCGACATACTAGAATGTATAAATTACTAAGAGCAAACGACAGTGGCAAATCTGTTGAAAGACTCACCAAAAAAAACCGACTCTTAAATAAACATATTTAAAGTGGATCATTATCAGCAACACTACTGCTAACGAAAACCATATGACATAAATTCATAACATTGTGGTAACATACACAACTGAAGCTGATGAGCTGGTTAAAATAGTAAGTAAATTTGAACTATCCGGTTATAACTTCGCCTCAAATTATGTGGACCTTTTGACTTACATGCATAATGTTGAAAATAACCAAGTCAATGCCAAATAAATAGATGTGTATTTTTGACAGATGCCATTTTTACCAGAAAAAATTAACTGCAAGGAATTCGATAAATATTATTAAGAAAAAAAATATTGCTATCTAGCACACGCACTTAAAGTAAATTTGGAATTAACCAATCTAGGCATGGAATTAATTAGTGACTTATGGACACCACACAACAATTCCTATTCAGTAAATATATTTAAATAGTAACTTAGGTATTCAAACAGAATACAAAATTGTTTTGGTCATATAGCCGTTGTAACCAGGAAACTAAATTCTACAAGTCCTCTCATTAATGAATCAAGTATTTAAAAAATGCAACCGATTTGAAATATTGTTAACGGTTTTTTGAAAATGGATGAGCAGAACCCAAAATCTTACCATAACAAAACCCTATAAGGAAAACAACACGTGATGAAATGACTTCACCTACTTGCTTTCATTGTTAAGAATAGCATGAAGTTACTATTTGCAAATAATTTTTTACTTTTTTAGTCAGAGAGACATCACCGATTGTGAAGGCAAACCTTTTTGTAGGCAGCAAATTTCACAAAAACACCCAAATCGATAAACTTTTAAAAAAGTAAAGAATATTTGGGAACTCATTATAGCTTGCCACATGACGGACAAAAGTTACTAAAAAATAAATTGCAATTTCCATCCAAAACCAGCTTGGAGTTTTTTAATCTATCTTTACATGAGATGCCACCTCGTTGGTAACTATACCATTGTCGACATAAACACCAGCAACAGGTAATATTTGAGTCATTATAGCAAATTAATTCCCAAAGCCGATTAAAATCGAAGATTTTTAAAATTTCAAAAACTCGTAAATTTGAACGGCTTAAAACTGTTAGTTTTATGTGACAAATCGTAAATTTATGAAATTCAGAAAATTATGATCATGATTTCACCAAAAATGGCAAGTTTTATCAAACCTCATAATTCCATGCCAATCATAACGAAAATTTCCAAAATCCCATCACATCCCTCAATTTTCAATTTACAAAAAAAAAAATTCAAACGCATTACAGACCAAAGCTTTTTTACACACAATTTGTCATGGCGTTGGGGTTAGCAACGGGGATCTAACTTCGGTGTGTTTAAGCCAAGACCTTAAACATCACTATACGACCGGTCGGCACTAAGGTGAAGACTATACAGGATCTTTTCCGTGGTCAGTCTTTAAGTTTATTAAAAAATCAAAATCTCGAGAAAACTTGCGGGTTAGCACATAAAATTCTGAAAAATCATAATGATGATCAAATTTGTGATTTTCTTGCCGCAAATCAAATATTTCCCAAATTCAGAAAAATTATGATGATAATCATAATTTTTCTGAATTTGGGATCAGATTGAACATCTGAGTTTCACAAATCAAAATTTTTCCAAATTCCAATAGAACACAATAGTTATTCCATCAAAGCCCGAAAATTCATGAAAAATTTTCAATTTAATCTTGTTAGCTGATATATATATAGCCATTTGCTGGATATTTAGTACTACAAATTGACTCTTGTTTATCTTGAATTTAATCAAATGCGGCCTTTACTATGTGACGTAGTAATCAGTATCGAAAGCACAAGAAAATAAAACAGTTGACAGTTTGTCTACTATAGGATTTGGCTTATTAGCTTCTCATTGATCGTTTGATCATGAAAAAATTTAGCCGTATCCATTTGGATGTATTCTGTTTTTTATTAAACAACCTCCTTTATTGCTCAGAAGACTTATGATTTTATCTAAACTCAATCACGTCCTTATACTCTAAATAATTAGTGTATTCAACAAATTACTCAAAATGTAAAGAATCCTTAATCAACCAATCATCACCTTGAACCACTTAATCTTAAATAATTTGTAATTTTATCAAGATGTTGCATTAACAATTTGATATAATTGTTGTCATCCAGGTTTCTCGACGACAAAATGTATATTGTGCACCAAGGTATAACCGATCGTCAAGAAAAAGGAAACTTAATTCCATTAACATTTTTTTTACATTCAAATTGCTTATTCATCTGTAATGAGGTTGACCGGATTTTCTTCTATACTCCCGTCTTTGTATATTTTATTTATATTTTTATATAAATAAAACTAACAATAAACTTGTATAAAATCCTTAATCTCAAAACTATTTGTTTGGCAACAAATATATATAAAACTTAGAAATTGATCTTATCTTGGAATCTTTTAAGAAGAATATAACAAAAAAAAAAAAAAATAACAAAATTCAATTGTTAATAGTATCCCAATCCCTAAAAGAGTAGTCGCAGAGTAGTCGTGATCGTGCTTTGAATTTATTTAATTTTTTTAAAGGATCTTTAAGACATCCATCTCAAATTTTATACGTGATTTGTTTTCGTTGGTTTTTTTATTTATTTATTTTATTTAAGAAATATACAATTTTTATTTTTTTAAATTAACAACCAAACAAATAACTATATAGATGCCTGTATTATATGTGTATAGCACACACCAAAATTGTTAACCCCCGGGGTGATTTCTTATTTATGTTCGTACGTTTTTTTTTTTTTTGAAATTTATGTTGAATTTTTTTAAATCCTTATAGTTATTTGGTTCGGTTGATTGATTTTGTTGATTACATAAATATTTATATACAATTTGATTTGTGTATATATGTAATACATATACGTTATTGGTTTCGTCAGACTATTTTGATTGGAAATTAAATTTAAATTTCGATCGTATTATATCGATGTATGGATAATGGTATTATCGATCGATGATGATCATTTAAAGGTTTCAAGGTTCAGTATAATATGATGGAAATATGTATATTGAAGACAAATTTAAGTTAACCTGCTTATCATTTAGTTAAGATTTCGTTGGATGAGTTATGTTTATCGACTGTTTTATCGATCAACTTTACGATAATTATTATTTTCAACATATTGTACTAACATTGCAAGTGGATAAAGTTTTTTCAAATCACGGATATATTTCCAGTTTAATTTTGTTTTTTGTTTTCGGAAATTGGTAGAGTCACCACAATTTGAAACAAGAACATCCCATATGATCAAACTACACCGCCGAACTCTTACCAAAAACAACTCAAAAACCACAACACAGAATATTATACAAAATATTGCCTATCCAGTAATTTGATTTATTTCAGACAATAGTAGTGTAAATCAATGTATGTTAAAGCAAATTTCCGAAACAATTATCCTGATCAATTCAAATATTCCCACTATGTTCGCGTTCACTATTTTTAAGAACATAAACAATTGGTTGAATTTAAAAAAATAAATAATTCATTTGTATATCCTGACGTTTAAATAACTCAAAATAAAATTACTTATTTAATATATGAAAGATTTACTTAAAAAAAATAGCACAATACCTTTATTCAACTGATTCTTGAAAAGTTCTTTGAAAACAACCTATAATACAGAGTCACTACTGTACGCACTTATAATGATATAGTTAATCACAAAGTGGAAAAGTTTTAAACACTAACACACCATTTCTTTAAAAACACTATGAAATCTTGCACAAACTGAACACTTGTTACACTTTTAAAGGAAAATTTTCAACTAGACAGTCGCATCACAATTAGAGCACAATAATTTGTTTTTTGATATTTTATCCCGTTACAAAGTTGTTTTGCACAGTCTACTATGATAAACAAGTTTTCGACAAAAAAAAGTTTGTACAAAAATAGGAAATAAAAATTGTAAATCAATTTACGATTTACGCACACACTTCTATTGATAATTAGGGCGGTCCAAAAAAGTTATGATCAAGTTCAATCTAATGTGACATTGAATTTATTTGTCATCTGGTTATAAAGTATCAACCACAACATTTTTGAAAAACTGTATACGTAACGCTGATTCTTAATCGTTTTCGAATCTAGCATTTTAGTTGCTTTATGCCAAATTGTTTAGAATTTTGGTTGTATAGGGAGGGACCAACTAAGACGCAGAAAAATAAATAAAACGTAAAATAATAATAATTGGTTTTTACAGGTCATTACCCGTACCACATCAACATTCTAGCTAGAATTTGATGCCGAGCTTGTTCTTCATATTGTTCTAGACAACCCTAAAAAGACAAGTCATTTTCTACACCGAGAAGCCACCGTCGCTGGCAGTGATCACTACGCCTGTCAAACGGCAGTTTTCCTCTCAGAGATCGCTGAACGCGACCGACCCAGCATACTCGCTGTATTTTTATTTTATGAATGAGATCAGTAATTTTAAAATATTTCCTGATCTCGTGGTTGTCTAAAACTTGATAAGTGTCGTCATCGTCTTGTATGGGGCCATATATCATGTGCATGATTCTTTTCTCGAAGATCATTAACCTTTTATCATACTCATGCGTCAGGGTTCAAATCTCACACCCATATAACAACGGATCTAATCAACATCATGTACAACTGCAGCTTGTCGTCATTTGTAAGGTATTTTGACTTAGCTTTGCAGTGATCAATTGACGATATTAGGTAACCCGAGCCTTTCCCTTAGACATTATCACATGGTCAATTTGACTTCGGGACATCTTACGAAGGTGTGTCCATGTTTCCAAGTGGAAACAAATTATGAGACTTTTATGAGGTGAGAATGTACTAGTCACAATGAGATCGCAAAGTACATCATCCTTTCTCTATTATGGGTCGCTAATTCATGTCGGGAGTACTAACCTATATTTTCACATAAGTTAGAGTGATTTTTGCCTGCTGTAACAATAAGGTCACCAATCATTCTGATGTCGTAGTCTAGTATGTATCCTATCAAATCATCCAATTCGTTGAAAAGCGATCCTTTATCTTTGGGTTGGCTTACATCAGAGGGCGCATGAACACAAATGATTGACAGGTTGGCTAGTTGCTTGAGTAAACGATACTCATATGCGAATATCAACTGCTATGAATTTAAAACGTTTACCTGTGGTCCTAAAAAAAATCTAAACCATCTCCATTTTAAAGAAACGTTTAACCTATTGAGACATATTATCTCCAATATTTGGCCATCGAGTTTAGTTGGAGAAAAACGAGTTTCAAACGACACACCTTCATAGCCGAAAAAGCGCCATCAAACGCGCCTGGTTTTCTTAGCGAAGGCACGTTCCATATACTGATCCTAAACTGCGTGTCCGTTAACATAAGTGGGGTTGGGGTAAATTTTGGTGGTATCCATTTAATTTTTTAATGACTTTTTTAACAGGGTTTTTGTGGGTGGTCAGCTCAGCGATCCAATCTTTGTTCAGTCACATCCTTCATAAAATTAAGGATGCTATGGTGGAATTCTAAGGATAATATGCTCGTTTAGAACTATTTACGATACATGGGAGTGCCTTCCAACCACAAAGGCCAAGAACATATATAAGTAAGTTTTTGGTTGGATTTCATATTAACCCTATAATTTTGATTAAAAGAGTTCCTAGTAAGTAAACCACTTTTCTTATAAATAAATCGTTAAAAACTCAAGGAAAAATTAGGTAGTGACACAAGGGTGACACATAAACTCCAACACATAGCCTTTAGAAAGCCTCTCTTTCATTAAAAAAATTTCCATAAAAAGCTTCTATGATAATCGAACAAACCCTGAAAACGACCCTAAATAATTGTGGAACCAGCAAAATCATGAAACCATATGGAATTCCATAAATAACAGTAACCAAAACAAATCATGTTAGCTAGCCCTAGCGCACATGTAATGGCGCTTTTAGACCTACCAAGCATAAGCATGGCTTCCTTTATTGCGGTCTTACAAGGCTACAGTGTAATGCTCTAGAAAGTACATATATTATAAACCCACATATATATATATATATATATATATATATATATATATATATATATATATATATATATATATATATATATAAATATATATATATATATATATATATATATATATATATATATATATATATATATATATATATATATATCAAACTATTCGTTCAATTAGAATACAGTATGGCTTTGGCCACAGACATTATAAACGGAAAATTTTATGTTAGAAGTCGGCCCTTGCATAAATCTAGCATAAATAACCTTATAAAATGCAAATTTACATAGTTCCTTTAAATGTTTGGAAAGAAGGTTCCAGTCATTATCAAAAAGTAGCTGAAAAAGATCAACATGAACCAAGATTTATAATTCAATTACTTCATCTACTGGCGCTCTATATAAGATGAGCAAAAAGCTGCCAGCAGAAAATATTTTATAACTCTTTCCATCTACCAACTATATATGATCAAAAACGGCAAACACTTTTGATAGCAATCATTTCTAAAACACAATAAACCGATATTTTGGCGCAAAAAATGTGGAAAATGTTGTCGAACTTATTGGAGCATATATCACATGACGTATAAAAAACTGCAACTTTCAAACATAATATAGCTTTGTGCAGGGTGATTTTGTCTTGGTAACTGCCATTATCGAGATTAAAACTAGAAATGTAAAATATTTTTGATTAAAGCGTTTATTGCTCTATGGCTTCTAGAAGTTGTATATGAACACTTCAAATATGACACTTCACTGTAAACTTAATCCTTAGTACAGTTAATATTTTGAACTTCAAGCCTATATAAAATCTTTGGTGAAAACAATTTGAGATAGGCCTCCTTCTTAGTTGAATATGGCATGAATGACTCTGGCAAAAATTTGGAGTTGAATTTTTGAATGGTATAACTTATTATGGTTAGGCCAGATTTTCGTAACATAATAATTAAGTTGAGGGCCGTATTCGATGCCTCACCAAAAAAGACAAACGGTATTGCCTAAATGACAAAATGATTATTGGAGCTACTGTTCAAACAGACTTGTTCAATATCATAGCACGTTTCCGAAAATATCAATACGCTATGACCTTGAATATTACAAAAATGTACAGACAAGTGCTGATCGACTCAATTCAAACGAGTCTCAATAGGATTTTATGGCGAGAAAATTTCCAAAACCCGTTAAAAACCTTTTAACTTTAAACGGTCACTTATGGGACTTCAACAGCTCCCTTTTTAACGACAAGATACATAAAACAACTAGCTATTGATAAAAGTGTACGATACTCTCTAGCTTTAGTACTAATTCACGATACTTATGTAGATGATATTGTCACTGGTAGCAATACATTAGTAGAGGCACTTCCGGTGCAATCAGAACTACGCAAATTGACAAAATGTGATTGCTTTCACCTACGCACATGGTGCACAAATGATAAAAACCTCTTAAAAACCATCCCTTTAGAGTATCATGAAGAAATTAAAGTTAACAAATTTAATAATGGACAGTGTATTAAGGCCCTCGGATTGATTTGGCAGCCTAACGAAGATACATTTACATTTAAAAATCCAGAATTCAATATTGAATCGGCAATGGCTAAACGCAAAATTCTTTCTAAGATAGCAAAACTATTCAATCCACTAGGTTTGTTAGCACAAATTGTCATTACGGCAAAGATCCTAATCCAATTTTTATAGAAAATGAAATTGGACTGGGTTGATATCGTTGCCAATGCAATATAAGAAAAGTGGCTATTATTTCGCAGTACCCTTTTATCAATAACGAACATTTAACTACCCAGGTGTATATTTGAAAAAGGGACTCTCTCAAAAAGAATGGAACTTCATGGATTTGCAGATGCATCCGAAAAAGCGTATGGTGCATGCATATACATAAACGAACAATCAATGCTAACGATACGATAATGTAACCTTAGTGTGCAGCAAATGCCGTGTAGCTCGTTTGAAAACGATTACTGTGCCACATTTGGAACTATGTGCTGCAAATTTACTGTTTAAAATTGTGAAAGTAACACATCAAATCATAAAATCGGGGAAATGATTTTCACATATGAGCATGAAAAGCAGTGCCATGTTGGTCCGTATTTACTGTTAGCAGTCGTACGTCGAAAATAAATGGAAAAAATATGGCAAATCGGGTTGTTCGGAAGTGCATAATGTGTGCTCGAATTAAATCAAGTGTACTCAAACAAATCATAGATAATTTACCGCAAGAAAGAATTTTTCAAACAAAACCTTTTTATAACACCGGAGTAAACTATTGTGGTCCCTTTTTCATAAAAAATAAATTTCAACGACAGGCAATACCGTATAAAGTATATGTAGCATCTTTTGTTTCACTAAATCTATCCAACTGGAAGTAGTGAGTGATCTGACGGCTCAGGCATTCATCGCAGGTTTAAAGAAATTTATATCCCGCCGGAGTCAAGTAGCAAATATTTGGTCCGATAATTTTACAGGTGCAAGTCTAGAACTAAGGGAATGGTTTCAACGAGTTAAGACTCAAATTGAACAATCAAAAATAACTTCATTTTGTGCCAGTGAATAAATATCTTGGCATTTTATACAGCCTCGCGCTCCATTAAGTTTTAACTTCCTTTTAAATAGAAAAACGCTTTACCAAAGGAACTGTAATGACATGGGAAGAACTCGAAACCTTGACAATTCAAGTTGAAGAAATTTTGAATAGTCAACTTTTAACGCCTGAAGACCCACATGAACACAAACCACTAACTCCAAATCACACCTTAGCTAGTGCTCCGAATAAGGCAATACATGAAGCGTTAACGGACGTCCTTGACAATCATTTAATAACGTGGCAAAAAATAACTAAGATTGCCGAATCTTTTTGGAAAAGATATTCAATAGATTACTTGCACACTGCAAAAACGAGTTAAATGGAAACAAGAAAGTCCGAACTTGCAAGTGAACGACATAGTGATTCTCCTTGAAGAAAACGTTTCGTCCATCAGGTGGCCGATATGTAGAATTACATCCGTAGTTCGAGGTGCCGACAACAACGTAAGCGTAGCTGAAGTAAAGACAAAGAACGGAATTTTTAATAATAGATTTTTATAATAGAGTACATTTGTAGGCCGGTATTCAATAGTAAAATAATAGTATTTTACAAAAACATGCTCGTTTAGCTCCTTTATGATCTTCGAAAAGGTTATCCATAAAATAAATGGGTTATGCTCTGCACTTAAATATGAATTACATGATGGAGAGCAATCTAAATTGAATCGGCAGCACTATTATTATATTCATATGGTTATAATTGGCATATTGTGACTATTAAAATTACTATAAGGTACAGCCAGTACTAACTTTTAAATTAGTGTCACAAATCGAACATTTCTTCAAAAAAGTCCAATAAAATAGGATAAAAGATGATTGTAACTGTAAAATTAAGAATTTAAAGAAAGCCTTAATAATTTTTAAGCTAGTGTATGTCTAGTATGTACTACCATTCCTAAAAAAGTTAATTAGTCAGTTTAAATCAAAACAATTAGACTAAAACCAAACTAGAATCGTCACTTTCAAACACGTGCACAGACGTAAAACTATTTTCGATCTATTATGTAGTAAAGGGTTTATAAAAATCAATAATAAATTTCCACACATGTTATTATCTATATTAAACCATAAATCATAAATCCATTTAACACTTGCAATCCTATTAACTTTGCAAAACGAAAAAATGGCAATGCATTGTAAAATCATATATTTTATCGATAACACTGTGTAAATAACAATAACCCTTTCAATTCACTTCCCATATACATCCTCGTTTAGTTACATACAAAACTATGTATTGTTGACATGTTCATTTCATAGATTATTACTTCGTTGACACTATTCTCTCAATATATATATATGAAGGAGTAGTTGTTTTGTCCTTTTCAAATATAACTTTAAATTAATAATCAAATATGCCAGCCTATCTACCAATCCTCCCTTGTTGTACAGTAACACCTTGTTTATATTTCCCAATAACAATATAATCGTAGATCCTTCCAATTTTTATTTATTTAGTTTATTGTTCATAAATCTTTAAGACAGTATATACATTTATTGAATTTGGTACGTGTTTGTTCATTTCTTATAATTTGTTTGAATCTTTCGGTATATAAAAAAAAAGTAAACCCCGACATAGATCGCAAACAAAGAACACTCTATTCAATTATTACCATTTTGGTCTCCCAAAAATCTATATACATACGTTCTTTGATTTTCAAATCAATTGAATTGAAATTGAATTCAATATGCGATGTACACACAAGAAAATAACTAATATCTCCTTCTTCTTCAGCCAATCTCCATTGGTGTACAATCCATAATATATCGAAAAATCTTAAACAATTACAATTCATTTATTATAATAAAAAAAACGAAGCAGTCGAAGAAAGATCAAGTAAAAGGATATTAAAAGATTTCTTATCCCGATTCCTTTATAAACTTACACATTTAACTATCGTTAATAATAGAATTAATAGATTTTTTTTTAAAGTTTTGATAACAATAGAATTTTATTATTAGTAAGGATAGAAATATATCCATTTAACAATTTACTTATATACATATATAGATATACACATGTGCATATAGGTAAACCTAAAGATCAACCATAAGAATATATTTATACGTATAACGATGAAATACCCAGTTTAACATTAAAATTTCTTGTTTACAAATGTTTCCATAACAAAATAGTTTTGTTTGGAAAATATAGGAAAAATATTGAAAAGAATAGAACCGAAGGATAATGGATGAGGTTACTTTATAAAGATATTATATTGCTTTTTCGATTTCTTGCTTAGTTTTAAGGACTGTGCGTTGTTGAATTTTTTTTTTATGACGTGTTTTCTGTTTTATTTTTTACTTCCTGCTCAGTAGGCCACGTTTTACGAAATTGCAAAAAAGCAGTTTTTGAATTTTATAAATTTAGTTTTTATTGACATTTGACGCAAGTAATACATTGGTTACCCCCGCTTAAATTTACATGGCTTATTAAACTTCTATGTAGTAACTAGGTAGAACTGCATAGTTTCAAAGGTACTTTCGACAAAGGCCTTTGACGTATTCTTCGTAGAGAAATTTTCTAAAATCCAAATTTTTCAAACAATTTAGAAATGACAGGAAGTAGTGAAATCAGCCTAATCGAGATTACAGGTTTGCTTAATTTGAGGTCATAATTACTTCTGCGACTTTCTACTGTCGTGAAAAATATTTTAGTCTGAAAATTGCTTTTGTTATTTGAATCAATTTTCAAAATTTGTGTCCAGGAATGTTTTTAACGATTTTAAAATTTGACCAGAATTTAATCATATCAAGGTGCTTTTTGCCCTTATATTATACTTGGTATCATATTATATATTATGGCTTTTGATTAAGCTTAAATAATTTATCAAACGTTTGTCTAGCTAACAGTTTTATTCACGTGTTCTCACTTTTGGCCCATGTTCGTTTCTTATACGCTACATTATAAGATAAAGTTCATCTCTTTTGAAACATTATTGGTATTTTGAGCCGCGCATTGGTCTTAACCATAATAATTCATTTTATAGTTGTAGATCTAAAACCCAATTTCGGATGAGGTATCTAATCGATATCTAATTCAATATCAGCCAACCAATCAGGAAACATCAACCTTCGTAACGCATGTGAATGATTCATCACGATTTAACGAATCAATTAGAATGGATTTGTGCTACATTATTTCTAAATTGAGTTCTAAATTAAAAACCCACATTTTTGGCACTACGATGTGGAGTCACTTGGTAAATGTACCGATGGCTAATACACCAGACCGATGGCTAATACCGATGGCTAATACACCAGAAAATTTTGGGAATCGATTAAATTCCTGTCAACCCTTGATAATCGAAGGATCCCCTTGAAAATCCAATATTCGGGAAAAGTATGCACGGTGAAATGAAACGACTTAAAACATGGAAATCAGATTTAAGCGAAAAGAAAATTTAAAGAGGCGTACCACCATTTGGCGTACCAAATGGCGTTTTTTAATCATTAAGTATCCATCACCTTATGTGTTTTTTTCGACGCATCATTCAAATCATCAAATGGCGTGTTATTAAATTACACACTCTTTGTTGGTCCTACCGTATAAGTCAACCACTCATTAGTATTTTACTAAGATTTTGGATTTCCAAGATGGTATTTGCTGTTGACACTTGACATCGAGATGATGTCCAGATATGGATTATCAACTGTCACACATGGCTTGCATTATACCTAGCAACAAAAACCATTCAAGTAATATACATATATACATATTGTGGACATGAATAATTTCTTCGTTGATGACCTAATATCTGGAGCTTATACTATTGAAAAAGCCCATCATCTGCAAGACAAGATATCAACCACACTTACGGCATATGGGCTTAAATTGCGCAAATGGCCATCAAATTTATCGCAACTGCTAACCCATATTGATGAAGACGAGATGGAAAAAGCTCCTGTAGCCATTAATAATGTTTCCACCTGCCTTAAATTGTTGAGAATTCAGTGGCATCCAGTTAAAGATGAGTTCCATTGAAGGTTTATTGTGATGATTATTTAAAAATTTCGAAAAATTTTGTCGTTTTCAGTCCGATTTTTTGATTTTTTGATTTCAATTTAAAAGGATATAGCTCTGGAAACTGGATTAGAGTGATGAAATGCCACCAAAAACGTATGAAAGTTGGCTGAAGGCAAAGAACTATATGACATGACTACAAAATTTAAGTATCCCGAGATGGCTGTTGGCTGTGAATTATATAAAATGAAACATCAAAAAACGCATATGCTACCGTAATCTACTGAAGAACTATCGATGAAACGGAAGACATCAGCGTAACGTTGTTGATCGAAAAAACGGAGGTTGCTCCGATAAATACCAAGTCTCATAATTTCGCGATAGAACTGTGTGCTGCTGTACTGTTGAAGAAATTACTTCCCGTAATTCCATGATATTGAAACCAACCTAACAAGCAGCTCATGGGAAACATCCCAGCTGCTCGGGTAAATTATGCGAGGGCCTTTCCTAAAAATGATGTGAAATACGGTAATCGATTAATGATAAAGCAACAACATGGATTAGGTCTTACACATTCGACGGCCTATTTAGCCATTGTTTATACATGTGTAAAGGATGTGCACCTTAAAGTAGTGGGCGTCTTATTATATTAAGTGAATTCACTATAATGTCGTAAGTGGTTCTTAAGTTTTCTTATGAGTGGTTATTTGTTTACTGAAAAGAACATTGATAATTTTTTTTATCCAAGACATGTGTTCTTTGGCAATTTTCTCGTACCTTTTATTTTTATCGAACCAGCTTCCTGACTTCAAAATAATAATTTAAGGACTTTAGACGTCCTGTTCTAAATAGCTTTGTTTTAATATTGCCCTTTCTCTAACTTTTTCTACCTGCTCTGACTTATACTACGCTAAAGATGATTTGCATTCGAGTCCTTGTGGCAATTGAAATTGTTTTGCTTATTTACAAAGCATTAGAGGGACGAGTAAATGTTCTTGGCTTTCTGCTTTTCTATAGGTTTAAATAATTTTGGTTTGGGCCAGGAGGTTTGCAAGTAAGTACAAAATCTGATCGGCCTAAAACTGACTATTTTGTAACTTGAACGACTTTTGCCTTGAAGACTTGCAGATACATCTTAACAATATCTGGGCTAAAAGCATATTGGTGTAACTCAAACCACATATATTAATATTGCTCAATACTATATCGAAGTCACTAAAAGGTCGTTTATATAGAATACCAAGTGGACGAGTAAGTTGAAGTACCAACACAGATCTACGCTTATTTTCTACGCGTTATACAATTCCATGTGACCGCATGGTTTGCACTCGATAAAATTGGTAGTAACCCTACCGAACTGTAAGTAGATGATATAGCTTAACTCACAACCGATAACTCCTTTTGTTCAATTAGCTCCTTTTGTTCAATTTGTTTGAATATATTTCCAGCCCGAGAAGTAGGATAATTTCAAGTGATCCAGCAGCCAAGTTTTTTTGACGATTAATCGTCGGCCCTTCCAGCAAAATTGACTATTATATTAACGCCACGACATCTATACGTGACTATACTAATGTTAATACAAAACATGGCAATCATTTCATTCGTTTCATAGATAAAATAATTGTTTGACGCCCAACATGGAGCCAATCTTATTTTGTCAACTTTATATTAACACCGCACAACTCGTACAATTATATCATTTCTTTGTTAACACTTACCCTCAAACGTCTGATTTTAACAATGTTATTATTACCATAATTTCCTAATTCAAAACGATACCATCCCTTTAAAAAAAAATAAAACTTTTATACTTTTTAATTTTTGTTTTGTGAATAGGTTTCCTTAAAAATAAATTCTTTAGAAAATTCTTCGCCTTTTTTGTTCAAAAATTCAATTCATTCAATTGCCGAACCAACAATGCATATATTAGACGGAAAAAATAACAATCACAATATTCTGACACCCGTAATCAAGAAATTTATCCATTGTTAGCATATATATACACAGACATTGATGGCAAGGACCAAAATTAAAAAAAAAAAAAAACAGCAAGTAAACTATTATGTCATCGTCAAAGAGCTTGTTAAGTCAAAAATAAATACTTCTTATTTTATGTGTGTATCTTTGACTAATAGTAATATCTGTTTTTTGTCAAACACACAACACAAAACATATTTTAAAGGTGGTTACGTTTTGGACGTATCAACGAAAAATATTTATATTTTATGCATTCTTTAGAATCCGCGCAAACTCACCCCCTGTGGGCATTTTAACTATTATATACGTATATATAGTATAGGTGTGTCGTAGGTACGGAATGTTTACGGGGTTTTGTTCAACAAAACACAAAATTATAAAACAAATTTACCGAAATCTTTATAATGTAAAACGGAAAAAACCAAATTAATTGTTCCCAACAAAATCAAAAGACTTCAATCGATAAACGAATTTTTTGTATTGTAAAAAAAGATAAGCGACGAACCCGATTAAAACATCTGGTTAAAATATCGAATTTGTTAATTAATTATTTTTTTCCGAAATTAACAACAATACTTAATTATCAAAAAATTAAATATTAATTAGATTCGATCGTTTGTTTTTTTTTTACTTATATCGAAAATTTATAACGAGATCGTTTTTGGTCTCTTATCTTGCGTGTTATTGATATTTTATGTCATTTCTTATCTCGAAAAGTAAAATAAAAAAAAAAAGTTTCTCGATATAATATTATATCTTTGTGTGCCGAAGATACTGCGATGCATCGTTAAGATTATCAATTGTGTATCACTTGAAAAGTGTTCATTTTCTTTCGAGATAATGTTTTTTCTTTCTTTTTTGTTTATACGATTTTTTTAAGAAGAATATTTTGTGTTATCAAAAAATAATCTCTTAGATGATCCTCCGACCTTAGATAAGTAAATTTAAAGATTTATATACATATATACAAAATGAACATGTTCTTTGTGTTTATTCTTTATAAATTGATTATATCATCTTGTTTAGTACGGTTGTACCGATATAAGTGAAGATGATATGCGGAGATGATTTTTCGTACATAAGTGATATTGTAGATTTTTATTTTTAAATAAATCGGTGTACCAGGATTTTACATTTTTAATGCAAATATTTCGCACAAAAGACTTTTTTTTACTATAAGGAAGACAATAAACGGGTGGTCTTATAGAACCACCCAATTTTCTTCCACAAAGAAAACACAAAAATTAAGGAAATTTTGTTTTGTCTCTCTGCGTAGTCTAATTCGATATACTGTTTTAAGTAAAAATCGTTCGACAAAATAGCCATCGACATCAGACTCCACCTCGTTATTTAAACCAAACAGTAAATAATCAAAAGCACTGAATCTAGCAAAAAAGTGCTTAAAGAAGCAATGAAATCATTGTCTTAATTCACCAAAACTTTCTTCTTCAAATGTGGATGTTTTTTTTTTTTTATTTCATAACTCAAACTCCTCAATAAATTTGCATAATACTTGCAATTGATGGTTTTTCTGCCTATACTGATGCCAAGTTCTGAATAAATAAAATGCATTTAACTCAAACTACACAATACCGGTAGGGAAGACTTATTTGACAGTACGCCTAAAATCAGGTTGAGATTAACTTCTGTAGTTTCCGAGTTATAACATGATATCTTTCCTGCTTCGAATGTATTGCGTATCCAAATAAATTTTTGGTCGGTATCTGTGAATTTTCTAGAGTTTTTTAAAGCTCCTTGATCAGAGTTTACTAAAGTACTATATCCTCATCATATAACAAAATCAAAAAAACTCATTTTAGTGTTAAAAAAAACAGTTAATCCTTATTTATTTTTGCATGTTGACTTTAATAATTGGCACCAATATGCCAAAACCTTATTGAACTGACGATATACAAGAGGTTTACATAAACGACATAAGAAAACTTTTTCAACATCTGATAATACGCTACAAATATGGATTGGTAATGCAATGGTAATGCAATTTTAGAGTTTCATTCCGATAGAAAAGAGCTAGCAAAAAGTGCAGAATGGATAGTTCACAGAAGTAACGTTTAAGTAAAAAAAAGAAAACGGAATAGTCTCCAGAAGTAGCTAGTAGTAGCCATAAGTCTAAAACTCTCAATAGGAAAAAACAAAAGGAATAAGGAGAATCACCAGTGTGATAAAATCGAAGAAGAAAAACCACCACTAATTAGCAATATTAGCATAGCTGAATACGCAGCATTGTACAAAATCATGAAATATGTATCACAAATATGGTTATCTGCTGGATGACAGACCATAGTTGTGAAAGAAAATATTAAACAAAAATTGAAGAGCCTAAATACAGAGGAACAAACTTTTTAAGCAGCTATGGTAAACAAAAGTTACTGGGGGTCAAAATTAACAAGTTCAAAAAAAGAAGAGAATTTGCAGCAAACCGGACGTATATAGCTGTGAGTCTACGCTCGGCCCCTCATCTGCCGTTATGACTTTTTTATTTCAATAATTATTACGAAGTTCACATTGACTTACAAACTATAAAACTAATTATGCATGGGGACTATGGTTAGAACATTGGTTGAAGATGTAACACACCTTGGCTATTAAGCACCAATTAAGGATTCCTGAAAATTCTTGGTGTCGTTCATTAAATCGAACGGAGTTTGCTAACTTAGTCGATGCATTGGAATTGGGGCATCTGTGGACTTTCTGATTTTATCTGTGGACTTCTAAAATTCTGGCTTCCTGATTTTATTATTAATCTAAAACAACTTTTTCATCTTAGTTATCTTTAAATTAAATTATGACTTTCCATTCATAATTTCAAATTTTTAGTTTTAAGGCCAGTTTACCATAAAAATGTTTAGCTGTTTAGCATACTCAAAAGTTGTTATTCTAATTTAAAACTGTTAAAAATACAATCTTTGGAAGCTTTTAACATTATTATTTATTGATTGCCAATTTCTAAAGGGTATGGCTGAGAACTTCGAATGCACCATTTGTGTTATTTATTGGAATTTTTCAATGACTCTATGTCTGCGACAAGAAAATCATCACAGTAAGAATTGAGAAAATGGACATAGCTTTGTTTTGGTTTTACCTCAATTCTAACTGTGATGATTTTCTTGTCGCAGACATAGGGTTTATTCTATGCAATAACTGCGCTATCACAACGCTAGCTGTTTTGATTTTGAATCAACAATCTGGTTCTATCAGATTGAATCCCAAGCAAACTATTCGCCTAATATAAACAAACTGAAAAAGACATATCGTTCTTTACCCTGAGGCACCAGCCTCAACCAATGCAACCTCAGTGCCTGCTAAATGCTTTCTGTCAAAGATTCTTCTCTCAAATGTCATGATTCTTCTCTCAAATGTCACTAACCATCTCTCATACTCATCCGTTAGGGTCCAACTTTCACACCCATGCATGGTAACGGGCCTGATTAACATTTTGTACGACTTTAGCTTCTCGGCATTTGTAAGGATATTTTTTACTTTAGCAACGGGAATTAGGCTTACAAAGAACGGTTGCCAGCAACCTCTTTATTATCCCCTCAAACAAAATTATGATAAGTGACAAGGGACCCGAGGTATCGGAAACTTGTCGGTCCTACAAATGAGGGATCTCTCAAACTATAGTGATCATACCGTACAAGTGGATCCTGTAGTTATTTGCACCGTTGCCATTCAGTCCAATTACACATATATTATCTGCATAAGCCAGAATCTGGTTAACTTACGATACATGATGTTGTCCTAAGGTGTTTCACTTTTACGAAAGATAAATGCTAACATGAAATTAAAGAGTATCGGTGCCAGAGCATCCCCTTGCCGTTATTCCCAGACGCCGCCAGTTATTCCAATGGATTGAGTCATAGGGTTGTGGAAAATCCAAGAACACGTCCACAGTGAAAAAAACTTGATCACTGAATGACTGGGAAATCCACCTTGATAGTAAAACGCCCAAGCGGCTAATGGTCCATCACAATAAATAGCTTTAAATAGCATCATAACGTCGGTCGATATCAAAGCTTCTCCAATCGCATCGAAATGGCGTTGCTCAACAGTTTCTCATCGCCAGAAAATATTTTCAGTGAGTAACCGGTGCAAACTTTGAATAATGATCACCTTATCTGCGGCATGAAAGAATGGTAAAAAATTAAATAACTCTATATACGAACATATTACTCTTCCCCTTATCCTTTGGTGGTGGGGCACCTAGAATGGAATCGATTTTCTGTTACATCAGGTGGAGACTTTTGAAATAAATCTTGTAACCGAGAAAATTGAAAGAAAAAAATTTTTTTGGCGTAAGAGCTATGTTGATTGTAGACCTTCTGAATTACAAAAATACAAACTTCTAAAAGCATAAATTCAAAAAAAATTGATAACGTTATAGCTCAATCACATTCTGCGTACCGACCATTTATTATATCGGCACAGAACTAAACGCTCTCATCGTTTGTAAATTGGTCATAACCTTTCTTTAGTCGAAACGGAACATTCTGTCGAATTTAAAAAAATTTTCAACGTCAAGATGTTTTTTTTTTATCTTTTAAAATTGTAACGATCTGTCATTTTACCACACCATTTTAATGTACACAATCTAAAATTTCGGGTTCGGATCGATTTTAGAGGGCGTGTATAGCACGCCGCGTAAAGATGCATGAACATTTCTTAGATTTTGGTTTTATTACTTAATTACTTTCCCTTGTATTCTAATATGTTTTCAATTAACTCATATAATTTTCTAATTAGAGGGATACAGCAAACTTATCTCGATTGTGAATTTGTTATATGATCATATATTCGAGTATATAGAGTAAATACATATCGCACATGTTGAAATTAAGTGATCATCATCCTATTATGTATATAATGGGATCGGTTATTATATGTTGATGTTTTTCTTTCACTCTCAAGTGGTTTGGATCATTTGACAGGAAATTAATAAGATTTTGTTCGAAAAAAAAAATAAATTTTAAGAGAGAGATCATCAATGTATCCGAGATGAAACAAAAATTAAGTTGTAATTAATTTGATTGTTTGTTGCATTATTTTTTTTTGTTTTTGATTGATGAGATATAAGATCTTTTGATCTTAGATTTTTATGTAAACCATAAAATATTTTATATAAGCGCACATTTATAATGTTCGTTAAATTTCCTTAATGTGCGATGATCTTTGATCGTTTTTTTTACTATAAGGATACGTATGGTATATAAATTATTCTCGTGCGATAATGAACGTGATATATTTGGTGTAGGCCAGCGAGGTTAAGAATGCTATTAATCATTTAAATGACTATAATGTCTTAATTAAAGATTTACGAATGTATTTCGTAATTATGTTGCTTTGACCTGAATGTTTTAATATTTTTGCCAAAACAACAACACCGCATGCATGACTTAAGCCAGACCGTGGACAGTAAAGTATCTTTCATTATGTTTTACAAAATTCAAATTATAGTACCTTTCAACCCACTTGTTACGAATTAATGAACGTTGTTTGTGGTCATCCCAAAAAAAGTTTGTTATTCGGCGTCGCAAACAAGTATTTTAACCAACGCTATATGACCGGTGATTTCCACATGACCTTTTTGTAGCATAATGAGACACCTACAAAGGGCTTGTCGAGCAATGAAGAGCAGTCGTTACAAGTCAAATAACACATCATAATGCCCAAAAAACATTCAAATCAATTTTCCGAACATATCCGCCTCTTCGTGAATCAAATTTGAAGCTGTTCGATTTTCAACGAAATTTCATTAACATTTTAAGAGCGGCTGTTGAGAAGTACAGTACAATGGCAAACTTATTTCCTGTTTAAAGTTACAAAGTACTACCAGAATTAGAACTAGTGTTTTATGCGGTCAATTTATTTGGGCGTTGAGGAATCTTCATTCAAAGGGTTCACGCCGTTGCACGAACGCTGGTTTCTCATTCATATTGTCGAAAAACAGCCATCTTTATTCTCAGATGAGAATAGAGGAATTATTGATTACTTGATCATCTTTTGATTTTCTCGGCTACAGAATCAATTCCGTAGGTCTATATAATGTACCATTGCTACATAAAGTCGATATAGACCGGCCATATTCAAAGGATAAGGGGCAGTTTAAAATATTCCTGGATTTAATTAATTTGTAAGATTCCTTCAATCCAGATAAGGCGGCGGTTATGAAAATCCTACTTCCACTCAATGAAAATGTTTATTAAAAAAGCTTTGATGTGTCGTGCTCTGGTTGATTCGGTTCAACTCAGCATCCTAAAATATCAAGTTTAAGTCTCGCGATTCATATACTATCATCCTGTTTGCAAATCAGACCAAATTAAACTCCAACCTAGACAATTGAATGAGAATTGTCGTGCAAATATGACATAAAAATAAAACATCTTGACTTCTAGTAAATTTAGTAAAAAAATCGATCGTCCACATGGGAGATCATAATATATTATTCTTTGGTTTACTCATATTTAAGACGCATTGTGTACAAGATCCATACACATTAAAAATGTACTGAAGAAACTGAAAACATGATTATATTGTTTGCATAAACAAATGAATTCACAAAATGAGATGACATGTGGGGTGAAGTCAATAAAACCCTTCGATATATAATATATACGATCGATCATTTCTTGCAGAGTTATTATTTTAAAAAAGTTGTTGTCTTATATGTGTTTTTGCCATAATGTTGCAAAATATGAACCCGAAATATAGGAAATGTCATGTAATTCTATTGAATTGGAATCGACCAGATGGAAATAAACATGGGTACGCGAAGAACACACAGAAAGTGTGTCGTGTATAATGAATAAAAATTTGGTTACAAACTATATGCATTATGTATATAGATAATATATTTTGGGAAGTTGATCGGTAAGTGCGAACCGGGAGGTTTATCTATTATATCGATTATGTCTATTCATTACTTGATATATATAGTATTATGACACAGGAATACTAAATGTTTTCCATAATCTGTTATTTTGAGGTATTTTGTATGGCATTTAGATTTGAATACTGAAAAGCGCAGTGGTCGCATCTATTATGCGATTACACGTAAAAGTAGCAGTTTTACTTTAGAAATATCGCATTTGGAAGGAAGTCGTTTCATCTAAATTTTTAGTATTTTTATAACCGACCCATAGAATAAATGACATTTGCACAATATGCAATTTTCTGCAGGTCACAATCGTGAAGAAGTTTTAAAAAGTAAATGATAACCCACCACTGTAATAGGGAAATTAGATCGTTGGTAAGTTGTGTAAGAAAATTATTACCGCTAAATTATTCAAGCTAGGAAAATAGATATTAAATCTAGATAATAGATTTTAAATCTAGATGGTCCATTGAAATTTTTAAAATTATTAATTGTACAGAATTGAAATGTGTTTTGAATTGAGCTGGAGATCTCAGGTGTCGTTGTTACAACACACAAATTTGTTTTGAATCGATCCAAATTGCTGAAGGTTTTCTATTTAAATCAAATACAGCATTTAAGATAGTTATATAGAGGGTGTTTTAAATTAATAAAAGCCAGTGCTAGGCAGTGCTATAATCAATCGGCCATGTCACTTTGTCAAAAGCCGGTTATGAAAAGGCATGGATTGATTCGCTTATATGATAATCCTCGCGCAATCGTGGATAAACACATTGAAGCATTGCTCTATTTTAGTCCAATGATACGGCGAAGTGAAAGTGAACTTCAGAAACTCTTAAATGGGGCGCTGTCCCATATATCCTCGTTGAGTGCAAATAATTTTCAACTTGATGAGTTGTCTCAATTAATTGTTCTCAAAATAATAAATCGTAAACTAGACAGCATAACTTGTGGTGAATGGGAAGAATTGATTAATCACAGCGAACAACCAACTCGGGAAGAATTCAAAGTATTTTTAGAAAAAAAAATGTCGTATCATTAGAGAAGTCGAAAAATCCACAATAAAACCTATAACTGCGGAAACAACGTCTCGTCAACGGCCCTCGACGGCGTAAATTCGACATGTGATCTTTGCAGTAATATATCGCATCCATATTTGTTATGTACCGTATTCAATAACTTAACACCCAAACAACGATATGACAAAATAAAGGAAGCAAGAGCATGTTTTAACTGTTTCAATCCAAACCATAAAACTGCTGAGTGTTGATTAACTAGATGCAAAATTTGCCATAATTCCCATCACACTTTTTTACATTTTGAGTACTCCAACAAACCGAATCTAACAAGAATATCATTCAAGATCAACTATCAAATACTGTTCAATCTGCCAATTCACAGCCAACACCTAAACAAAATTTTCATTCAGTGTCAAACTTATCGTCCAACTTTAATGGAGATAATAGAGCTTCTGAACATTCAAACATTTTCCAAATTGAATTACGTATAATACTTTTAACATTTTTCGAAATCAAATGCCACAACATATCAAACTTTCCGATCCTTCCTTTAATGTTGTCCAACCTATTGACATACTATTAGGAGTCGAAATATTTCCGGAAATTTTATTGCCGGACCGAATAAAGCTAAGCCCAGGGCTTCCAATCATACAAGAATCAATTTTCGGTTGGTTGGTGTTTGGAAAGTTTGAACAAAGGGTCAGCCATAACTTTTCAAATTTTTAAACGTAATGCAGTCGACAAACTTAATGAGACGCTTCAAAGATTTTGGGTACTCGAAAATATCCCATCTAAAAGATTCCTATCCGCAGAAGAAAAATCATGTGAAACATATTTTTCTCAAACTACAACTCGTGAATCCAATGGAAAATATATAGTATCGATTCCATTTCGTGACCACTTAAAAGATCTTGGTGAGTCCAAATCCATAGCGTTAAAACGTTGAATTAAATCCCAATTCCAGTTTTAAAAAGTCATATATGTAGAATTCATTGATGAGTATTCTCAACTGAGTCATATGAAACTTGTCGATGACACTAACAATTACAAACCAACTTATTACTTGCCACATCATGCAGTTGAACGGCCTTCTAGCTCTTCTACAAAACTCTGCATAGTGTTTAACGCATCTGCTAAGACGTCCAGCAAAATTTCACTAAACGAGAAAATGTTGGTAGTTCCTACGGTTCAGGATAAATTGTTCGATATCATTCTTCGATTTAGAACCTATAAATACGTCATTACTAGTGACATATCAAAGATGTATCGACAAATAAAAATTGACAAAAATCTAACTCCGCTTCAACGAAGCTCTTTGGCGAGAACATTTAAATCAACCTATTCAAACATGCGAGTTACAAACAATAACGTATGAAACGGCTTTGGCACCGTATTTGGCAACTCGTGTACTAAAACAATTAGCCTATGATGAACGAAAGGATTTTCCATTGGCTTCCAAAATTGCAGAAAAAGACTTTTATGTTGATGACTTGATAATGGGCTCAAACAATTTGAAAGTGGCCAAGGTTATACAATTCAAGATGATTCAAATGCTCAAACGTGGTAGTTTTCAGTTACATAAATGGTGTTTTAATAACTGGAAAACTACAACTGCATAAAGGCTCTTGGTTTACTGTGGCAGCCAAGTGAATATATTTTTGTATTCAAACCTCCTGAACTCAATGAAAGGTATCTAACAAAGCGTGTAATAATGTCGGATGTAGCCAAATTGTATGATCCCCTGGGATTTTTATCTCCTATCATAATCACGGGAAAAATAATTATATAAACGCTCTGGGGAAAACAGCTTAATTGGGATGTTACAATACTTGAAGAAATACAGGAACTTTGGGTAAATTATCAACAAGCTTTAAAATCAATATCACAATTTAGGCTCTGTCGAAATGTCATGGGTCATTAAAAATCAAATGAAATAGTACAAACAGAACTTCACTGATTTAGTGACGCGTCCGAAAAGGCATTTACCGCGTGTTTGTAACGTATCAGTACAATTACTGTGTAGCAAGTCGCGAGTAGCACCACTAAAAACTCTTTCACTTCCTCGTCTTGAACTCTCTGGGACATTACTTTTAGCTAAGCTAACTAACTCTGTCATAACAGCACTTAATCTAAATTTCGATGGTGTCTATTTGTAGATTCCACCATAACTTTGTGTTGGATTAAAACACCACCGCATAAAATCAAGACATTTATTGCTCACCGCATAAATGAGATACAACAATTGACGTTGGAATTTACATGGAAACACATTAAGTCAGCAGAAAATCCAGCTGATCTTATTTCCCGTGGAGTAATGCCCAATTAACTTAATACAAATGAAATTTGGTAGCACGGTCCGAAAATTTTATTATCTCACTTGTACGATTCCATTATGACAGCAATAGTATTAGATTTCGATCTTTGCTTGGTAGAACATAAACAAATGACAGTAATGGTCTCTTCAAAGTCTAACAATTTTATCAACTCCTTATTGTCCAGGTTCAGCTCCTTCGAGAAACTTATTCGAGTAGTTGCTTACATCATTCGTGTAATCAAACGACACGATCATCATAATTCAAAATTGTTTTCTGTAATGAAACTAAATCAAAGCACCAATGAGTTCTCCTAATTCAAGGCAGTTTTTAATACTGGAGTAGATTCCTGTGGGCCATTTTCTATAAGACTTAGCAACCATCGTAAGGCACCTGCTGTAAAATGTATGTGGCTTCTTTTGTGTGCCTAATTACTTAGGCAGTTCACCTTGAAATCATCTCAAACCTATTAACTGATTCATTCATAAACTGCCTCAAAATATTTATTAGTCGACGAGACAAAATATCAACTATTTGGTCAGATAATGGTTCTACGTTTCAAGGAACTATTAATGACCACAAAGAACTATATAGATTGCTACAATTACAATCCGAACAAACAAACATAACCGAATTTTGTACTTTTAACCGAATACGCTGGAATTTCATTCCCCCCCACGCACCTAACTTTGGAGGCATATGGAAAGCATCCTTAAAGTCCTGGAATTGAAATCCTTTAATTGAAATCCTATCTATCGAACTGTTACTTAAAGTTCTTACTGACTCGCTGGTTGGCGCATAAAAAAAACTCGATAATTACCGGCATTGTCTATTTATTTCGGCCAGCGTCCATATTTCATAACAATCCGTCAAGATCCAACACTCATACCCATACATGATCTTATCAACACCTTATACTTAAGCTTCTTAGCATAGAACTTTGAAATTCAGTTCTATCACACTACACAAATATTGTCTTCATATTCTAGTCAAAAAGAGCGTCTCGCAAAATCACCAATTTAAATGGCAAGAGCTCCAATTTAATACAATCAACCCCAAAAGAAAGATTTCATTTTGTTCATCATGGCCAGGATAAATTCTCGTATAATGGGTCTTCCGTACCAGGATTGTCTTCTTAGGTCTAAATTTGATAACTTCCATTTATAGAATTGACATGAGTTAATTATAAAAGTGTCGCTTCGACTATTCTCCAGTAATCTTCATTTCTCCTTAACAAACCATTATCAGTCTTTTTGCCTGCACCATCGTAATTTTAAACCTTCGATGTTCTCAATCAGGACTCATTTTATTGTACATATAGGAGGCTGTGCATTTGTAAAATAATTTCGCGCACTCATATGCTTTTTCCCATTGGTCAACAGGAAAATGATATTTCTCGTCAAACCAATCATTTTAATGTATTAAATTTATACGTTACACTTGAGTTACCAGAAAGTTTATTTACCTAAGGCTCCAGAATAAACACCAAGATTGCAATAGGATGGCATTAAATGGTTTTCTCTTTTTGACCATCAATTACACCGTTATCCAATAGATTGGTATAATTAGAATTTTCTCAGCCCATCGATTGAATAGTTTAGATCTTACCACAGCCGAATGCCAAAAATCGATCAAACAAAAATTTCGACGGTCAACCAGGGTAGTTCTCTATAATTATTTGTATAATAAGCTAGTTTCGAGATACATATCAAACCATGCGTAAACAAGACCAACCCAGAAATGTATTAAGTAAATTTTTATAAATCCAAGAATCCGAAAAAAAAGTATCAAATTTCAACCCCAGATTAAACCATTATGATACATCCACATGCTAAATTATGTTATGTAGACACACACACATATCATCATCGTATGTTTTGGAAACAAGTGGATTTTATACTAAAATAACATAACGATCGAAATACAATAACCAATTTTCTTGTTTAAATTGGATGCACTTTTGGTGATTGACGAGAAACATAAATTTTATGATCATTTGCATGTTCGACTATGTTTTAGTGCATTTTTTATGTGCCATGGGTCTCTTTTGATATGGGTTAAACATAAACATTAGAACATAATTTTAAATTTTTTTTTTGATGGTTTTATGTACAAAGGCATTGGGCACATACGATGATGTTATATGTTGTTGGATATACAACATTTCAAAAAACGTATTAAAAAAGTTATTAAAATAATCATAAATTAGAAAATTATGTGTAAGCACATGCTTACGTACAGCGTATTATAATGTTTATTTTGTAATTATATGTGGATGGTTTTTTTTTGTGGCGTTACGAATTTTTAGTAATTTTAGATAAACGAAATATTTATCAAAATTAAATCTGTTTAGTTTACCAAGCCCTTCGATAATTTGTAATGAAGTGATTAATTGGTTTTTACAAGTGGTCGTATACATTTAAAGTAATCTACATTTAAAGTAATATGAGATGGCATAATACTATTCTAAGAATCGTTGGTCCAGGAAAATGTCCAGGAAGTTCGACATGAAAACCTACAACACATATCATGGAAAGTTAAAATAGTAAATGGAAATTACTCTTATTAAAGGCAATAAAAAGAATAAAAAATGTATAGTATTCCGCTATAAGGGGAAGGCAAAAATATCGAAAGATTAATTTCCTTCGGTACTCTGCAAAAGACAAATTTTATAAATAGATTTTGAATTAATTTAATTATAAATTCAACATTATCATGATAACATGGCAACCACATTATATGTTAATAAGCTAATCATCTCAACGGTGATGTAGACACAAATCTCTACTAGCCACTACCAAGAATGCTAAAAAGATGAGAAGTTGATACAGAGACATTTACTCAGCTGAAGGACATATTATGACAACAGACAACAAATCAATACCTGCTTTAAACCTCAAAATGCAAAAAATTGAAGGAAAGGTGTCTCAAATGATGAGCTGGCATGAAATTATAAGAATATCGAAACCTCAGAAGAGGTCTCAAAATGTTTTGTCATAACAAAACATTTTGTAGAAAATCATTATATAAAAATTTAAAGCAGGATTATGACAGTATCGTAATAAAAACCATGGCAGAGATGGAAGAAAATCAGATAAATAATAACAAACCGATAAAAATTCGCCTACCAACCACAGAAAATTCATATTTCCACGGTAATTATATGAAGTGGAGAGGTGTTTGTGGATGAATGCTACTATTAGGAATCTGCATGATACAACAACAAAATATCTATATATGCCATCGGAAATTCTGGAATCATCATCGAATCTTGAAGTCTTTTTTCGATATTTATTTTTCTAAAAAATTGGACAATGATTCGCATCGAATGTATGACAACTTTTTAGATAACCGGAGAAAACTCCAAACAACATGTCAAACATTAGTGGACATCGACTGCTACAATTAAATCAGTTTCGGGAATCAGAAGAATTTAAATGTTATGATCACTATGAAACCACACCTATATCCGGCCGAAGAAAGGTTGTTATGAGGTCAGGATTCCATACATACTCCAATAGCCCGAAATACTCCAATAGTAAGAGAAATTGAAGAATAAATTTAAGAACGAGTATATCAAACTCAACCTAATTTAAGTAATAGAAATACCGCATCATTCGTTTATTGAAAAAGACTGCACATCTAACTAAATTGAGAGTGATATTCAACGTTTGCTGAAGCGACAGCAAGCCTACTACTAAACGATTTGATGCAAGTAGGTTCAACCCTAAAAAATTATTTAACGGTTTTACGATCAGTTGGAAGAAATGTCGTTTTGTATTTGCATCGGATATTGAGAAAATGTTTAGACAAATGAATGTTACTAACAAAGATCGTGAATTTCAACCCAAGAGCTGCAGATTAAAAACGTATCGAGCTCTACAAAAACAATGCAACAATTAACCAGTTCAAATAGAGCTTAAACTCGAGGCGAGTTGCTACAAACTGGCAATACAATCTAAGGCTGCGTCGTTAATGTATAACCATTGAAGCATCTTGATGGTTAATCGTCGTCCCACCTCACATCTAACAACCACAATCTTTGAAAATATTTTGTTATTTTTACGTCGAACGGTGCTTGCAGCTCTAGAGCTCAGTGGTTGGTAGCTCTATTGGTGGCATAATTGGTAAAAATATTGGTGGTTGGTTGCCATTGTAGCCCCAGTACTTTAACTTCATGTAATTCTCCAGATATAATAGTATCTTAGGCATGGATGAATATGCTTCAACGAAATTTAACTTTGATATCACTTCAGGAGAATTAGGCCATTTGTGGAGGTTGAATCCGAATTAGAACATGAAATTGGAAATTTGCTGGGTCAATTTAACTGCTTCCAACACATCATAGGTGTACATAACATTCAATATTGTTTATGATTGTGCTGGATAAATCTATATCCAGTTTTATTCCGCTATGATTTTGATGACGTTAGTTGCCAAATATGGTGCCAAAGCCATCCCGTATATTGAAGTTTTTAGTTCAATATGTTTCAGGTTCTCGAGAGAGGGAATGTCTAACAACTCTTCAAAATCGACGGTAACTTGGGTGTATCAAAATCTAGCGATACACCTTCGGCTGTAAAAACTATATTATGGGTTCGGAATCTTATAAACGATATACCAGGTTTTCAAGTAAGTTTCTTTTTGAACTGCGTAATGCGGTAGATGTAAATACTTTGATGGAAGCGTTAGTATGGTTTCACCTTTTCCGAAAACCGGGTAGAAGAACATTATTAAATACCTCTTAGTATATTACTAGAACTTTCTTAGGCTATTTTCCTATTTACTATTATCAACCATCGTATTACATTGGCTAGATTACTTATGGGTAGGCTTGTGAGTGTAAATCTTGTTTCATGATCCTTTACCTGTTCTGTTTTCAAGATTTCAAAAAATTGATCGGCTTCAATAAGTAAATAAATTTTTGGTGAGGAATGTAAGTTTATATCTGCTAATAGTTTTGTTAAATTTGAATTGGTAATTCAATAAATCGACAAATGTTGAGGTGAGATAACTACTCCGACGACCTCTCGTGTGCTGACCTTCTTTCAGCGAGACCCTGTATGATGATTTTTCCATTTTTATGTTGTCCCAAATTTAGCACGAGCGGTTCCGCAACGAAAATTTATTTGATGATCCTTTAGTGTTAGAGTCGAAGTGCAACAGTGAGTTTTGAAATTTTCTGCAGATGTGGCAGAATCTATAACGACGGCGGTTGACGTCATTATTTTAATTATTCAGATGTAGATGTTGTGCGAAGCAAAGCTCAGTTTCGATCTGATGAGGAATCGTAAATAATTTTGTTAAAAATTATTTGTCATCTCATCAGGCCATGGCGACCGAGTGCTATGTGTAATAGCTATTTTACGCTCTATATATATTTATGTACAGTGTACATGTAGCGTTAGCGAATTATATTGGAATTGCACGAAATATCTGAATAATTTTAATTGTGTGTGTAGCGATGGTCGCTACAGTACTCCTCTGCGAGTGATTGTTCTTACTCTGAATTGAAAGTGATACCGTAAGAATATGACGTGCTTATGTTAAGCTTACTCTTGGTGAAAGCCATCGCGATCTCGTAGATACCCAGTGTTAGGGGAGAACTCTAGATTGGCTTGTTGCGGTATGTGACGAACCCATGTCGAGTTAAGAGAGAAGAAGAATAAATCAGAAGAAGTGTTGCGTGTTGCATATCACGTCGGGGTCACCATTATAACGACGGCGGATGACGTCATTATTTTAATTATTCAGAATTTTTGATGTTGTGCAAAGCAAAGCTCAGTTTCGATCTGATGAGGAATCGTAAATAATTTTGTTAAAAATTATTTGTCATCTCATCAGGCCATGGCGACCGAGTGCTATGTGTAATAGCTATTTTACGCTCTATATATATTTATGTACAGTGTACATGTAGCGTTAGCGAATTATATTGGAATTGCACGAAATATCTGAATAATTTTAATTGTGTGTGTAGCGATGGTCGCTACAAATCTTCCTTTCGATCGGCGTTGATACACAGAGCGTGATTTGCTTAAGCAGTTGAAGCAGCCGTTGTCATTTTTCATAAATGTTCTTCGTTCTACACTGTCATTTGGGTTATCACTCTGCAATGATAACTTTTTGATTCCTCCAAAGCATTAGCTCGTTTAATAAGGAACTCAATTAAAGCTTGATATTTAATTTATGGTGTAACATAAAAACTAGCCATAGATCGCAAGTTTCAATTCAATTTGTTGAGTGCTTCCATATAATTGGCATCTGATATTGGTAGATATTTTAAAAGATTTTCTGCTTTACCTCTCAAGAATCCTTTCAAATATGGGAATTACTGGGCTGGATAGAAATTAGGGTTTTCATGGATGATGGAAACAAACAGTTCATAAAATAATTGCCATTCAATGTTACTACCGGAAAATGGAGCAATATTTAATTTTGAGGGTTTACTTACTTCTATTTTGGATGTTCAAGTCTGATCCTTGCGTTTCATTAACCAGATTTGGTAATCGAATTAATTTATTAGGTTGATCACAGCGATATAATATTTAACTACAAACTCATCTTGGTGGCTTTCATCGTCTGGCTTTAATGATTATAAAGATTACTTCGCATCATTAAATTCAGTTAGTAATTTTTCCAATCGCCGTTAACTTACCTTCAGCTTTTCGATGACCAATTGGTCTACTTCACTTATACCCTGGGCAATTACGTAATTGAAAATTTTGATACAAGGTCCTTTAAAGTTAGAAAAGCGTTTCATTGACACATCTATGTTGGCATTATATTCGAGCAATGTTCTTTTTTTTCAACCATAATTTTTCAATTCACTTAATTTTTACTGTGATGTGCACTGTTTAGGTTTATATTCTAAAGTGAAACATGCGGTGCCATTCCTTACAGAAAATTTACAATCCCCTGAATTTATATTGCTTATTATTTATTATATATCCGGCTCGAAGGCCATATAGTAATAATTGTATATAGTAACAATTTGTTTCTTTGAAGGTATGTAAAACTCAAATAGTTAGAGTACAGAATTTATGGGAGGAACTCTCATCCACTAATGAACTCCTCATGCTTACGTAGTACAAAAAGTTGATAGAAATTTAAAGCGAACTTGTATTAGTGCTCGATATAGCTGGAAATGGCGAAAAACAGGTCGTTAGAAATTAACCGCGAAGAATTTGAGTGATCTTAAGCCTCAGAAAAAATTTAATGAATTACAAACCACTTTAAATACTTGTGGATTACCTGTAAATAAAAATTAAGTGGGGATCGAAGGAAAGACCCCTCCTTTTAAATTTAATATATTTCTCATTTACGTTTACCGCCAAGAAAATCGAGCTAAAAAAAGTTGAACTTCAAAGTATAGACAAAAACTTTACAGACTTGATAATTTCAAATAACCATAAGATAAAGTTGACAAAAACGGCGAATAAAAACTGGATATAAGCTGCTAGGGTTTAACATTAAAATTAATGGAGCAACTACCTTCCAACAAAAAAATTGTGTAATCAAACCATTTATGCAACCAACCTTGCACGAGGTGATTATGGTTTTAAACATATTGTACGGAGCTAATTGATAGTAAACGATTGCATAAATGAAAAATTTCACTCTAAAGATTTCCGTTATATAAATGAATATTGAAACGACTACTTCTAGATATCATTTAAAGATCGTGAAAAGTTCTTGTTTTGAATTTTTCAAAGATGGTTGAATCCTCAGATAAAGAATCAAAAATTTATCTGATATATAAAATTATAATTATAATACCCAATTATGCCCTGGGTTCAGACAATTGAAACATCGTCTTGATTCACTGATCAGTTTTCTACGTTGATCGACTGATAACCCCTTGAAATGATTACAATCAATTAACCTATGTTGGTCTTTATTGCATGCTATACACACATCTTTGGTTGTAATCGCAAAACTGGCCTTCGATTTACCTATTACATTTGATCTAGTAGGACGAATGGCGTACTCCTTTATGGACTCGAGAGCATCTGTTCGTTTTACTAAAAATTCAAAAAACTCCGATATCGTAGGAAATTCGTCTTTCGTGGTCTCCTGTGCACATAGACTTCGAGTTTGTTCGTCTAACTTTTGCTGCATCAAGTAGATAAGCCAAGGGTCTCTTGCTTCAGCTTGATCGCCCAGTGCCTTCAGACCACGTATTACCTCATCTGAAGTGTCCAATAACTTTCTTACGTTTGCAGCACTCACTGTATGTATGCTTGGTTGTTCTAAAAAGTGGCGGATAAAGGCGTTGACGGTATGCCGTTTCCGATCATATCTTTGCCTTAATTTATTTAATGCCTCAATATAATTAGATTCAGTTATCTTAAAATGTTTGACCAAAGAGAATGCATCTCCTTTAAGCAATCCCATTAAATATTGAAACTTCTGAACCGGGTTGATATCTTTTCTATGAACACTGGAGAGAAATAAATCGAAAAAACTTTGCCATTCCGTATAATCACCAGAGAAATCTGGAATTTTTAATTTGACAAGGCGAACCTCTGGCGCTGCATACGTCGTTGTGTTATTCATGCTGATATCGTGGCCTACAAAACTTGATTCGCCAATAGTTCGTTTTTTGATCCAATTATTTAACGTTGCTACAATAGTATAATAGGCATCTTCAGAATCTTCCATTACTCGAACAAACCAAATATTGAATTCCGATAACATTTTCAATTTTAATTTAAAAAATTCCAAGCATTTTGAAATTCGAATTCCATATAATTTAAGCATAGCTAAACGTTTTAATATTTTTGTACCTATTTCGAATTAAATCAAAAAACCGTTAAAATATATTAAATCGTGTTCTATTTGATATCCTCTAAATAATGTGATCAAAATTAATTTGTTCTCGTTTTATATGACTCACCCTTTCTTATCTCACACTACCTCATAAGTAAAATCCTTTCAATTAGTCTTATCAACGTAAACAGACGCCCTAATTTACAGGTGAACCGAAATATTTTCAAAAATTACATTAACAATCGATTGAAATACAAAAGGATCCGACGACCGACAAATTTAAGATAATTTTGATCCTTTTTTTTCTTATTTCAACGTCTTCAATTAATCCTTTCGATAATTTGAGATTAATTTTTTTATTGTTCGTCACAAAACCAGTAGCTAATTTGGCCCGTTAAACGAAAAATTTAAACCTTTTTTTTGGATCATGTACCGCTCGTCTATATATAGACTAACTAATTGAATACCGCCACACGGCAATAAGATAAAAATGTAAATGGAATGCAACATGTAATCGTTACGATTTATACACTGAAAAATTTAATTAATCCTTTTTAATGGTTTTGTATTATTATGCCAGAATTTCTCAATTGTAACCATCTGGTGTTGTGATGATGATCATCATCTTTTAACAAATCGTATATAGTCTATAGTTTCAAGACGATATTATCGTATTACATGGTGTATATATCGAATCGAAACTGATATTATATGGTCGTTATATTATGCACGTGAATCCTCAAAATTTTTCCAGGAAAATTTATATTTTTGGCAAATCAAGATGCAAACAAGTGTTTTGCCTAATGTGACCGACATATTACACCAAATGCAATATTCTTTTATGGATTCCATATGAAAGAAAATATTTTGAGTCGAGTATATAGATTTGATTTTGTGGTCGCTTATACCATAATCTCAAGAGGGGGTAGGTTACATCAATTAATTTTGATCGATCGAATTAATGTTCTGCTTTCATAATATTTTATATATACGCAACTCCTTAGGGGGTTCTTCCTGCGAAACCCTTTTCTTTCTATTTTCTTATTAATGTGATTTGGTGTCTGTATGTTTGTCATAAAATGTCTTAAATATTTATATAAGTTTACGACATGCATGTCTGTCTCGTACTATATATATACACGATGTAATTTAATATTTTTTCTTCTTACACGCAGCACAGTAATAAGAAACCATTCCTCGATGGTAACGTATGTTTGTTGTTGTCAAAATTACAATGAACCGCGCGCAATACATCCATTAAATTATTATATTATTGTATAAATAAATCCTGGTCTAACGCACTGTGTGTTTGGTTTAAAACGACTTTTAATATTTATGTATGCGGGGATTCGGTTAAAAGACGGCGAGACATAAATCTTATAATGTTTGTCTTAACGCAACAAATTTATAAAACAAAAAAAAAATTCAGATCCTTATGTTAGATTTATGAATTTAATATCCTTTTGACACGTGATATGTTTCGTTAAAATATAAGTAAATAGGAAATTTTTTTTTTTATCTTATCTCGACGAAATGCGGAGAAATGTGTCTTATCGTAAAAATAAAAAATTGAATTATGGTTTTTTGTTCACTTAAAAATGCCGTAGGACGAATGTTATATAAAACTACTTGTTAACGATTTCTTTGGAATTTTGGATAAGAAAATATGAAAGCGGATTATATTAGGATGGGAGGTTGTCATTTTTTCAACCTATATAGTATAGCGTTTGACTACTTCGCAATTCTTTATAACATAACAGTAGCATTTAGCATAAATTATCATATTTCGGATTCTGGTGGATATAAAGTTTCGGTTAACTAGCATTAGCTAATGTCGTTGGTGCAATGGTATAATGTTTAAAGACATTCATTCAAATTTCCTATCTAAAAAAGTATAAAATGGAAGATTTCCTAATTTGGCTGCTTCTTGAGGAAGTGAAGGCTACTACTCTGGACATGGTATCCTGTAATCCAAACTACAATGTCCATTAAATTTTTCAGACCATGCCATTAACATATGTCAAGTTTAATTATCATTTTTCAGCATTTATTAATTCAATTTTCATATTTTCAATATTCTCTAAATGTGGTTCTCTGACATAGTCAGAGAATTCTGTTCCATGCCCCATAGTAGAAAAGTAACCTCTTCTACTGTAGAGTATGGAATGAAATTTTTCATACTCAAGAGGCAGTTATCGATAAGGGAAAGAATGGTAAAGCCCCAGGTCTCCATGAAATCCCAAAAGTGCATGTTAAAAAAACAACACTTGCAACATATAACTCTATTATGATAGAATTCTGAGCAATCTGAGATTAAAAAGCTACCTTAAGTTTGGTAAGCAATACTCATATGCCCATTGCATACAAATTAGAACGTTCTAATTTGTTAGATTTACCGTGGTACAGATCACTTTAATACTAAATACAAAGTATTAGCTAACGTTGTACTCACCAGACTCATTCCTACCACTGAAGTGATCATTGGAGACTTCCTGTGTAGATTTCGGCGCACCTGTTCAACCACTGAAGTAATCTTTAAGATCATTACTGTCCTAGAGAAATTTTAGGAGAACAAAATCAGCTTACATCATTCAAACAGGCATATGATAGCATCAACCGAGCAACCTTTTATGTCCGTGCTTATAGAAAGTTCATGCCATCTTAGAGTAATCGTCTCTAGGTTAAGTGTCACGTTTTCGGAAAGTATCTGGTTAAAAAAAACTTAATTGCGATTGGAGAGGACGATGAACACAACTATGACCCCTTGTTGGAATGCAGAATTCATGGCTGAACTATCTCGCCCAAATTAGTACAGACTGGTTCGGGCAATGCAGATGGACATTTAAAGCAAAACTGTATTCGTGAGACTTTGTTTTTTTCAGCCCCAGAAAAGATTGCATGAATTAAAACAAAAAAAAACAATCGGACTACTATTTCGTTATTTATTGTACCTTTTAAGGCGCATTCATAAAGTTGTGATGGTTAACCCAATTTTAGTGGTATTCACATTTTTTTGTGTAACAATAGTTGATCTTTTTAACATTAAAACTTTTTAAAAATGCGGGTCGTCAGCTCAGAGATCCAACCTTTCTTTTGTTGCCTGTAACATCAAACCAAATGCTATGGTTGAGCTTTTATGTAATCATGTTCGATCAGAAGTCTTTTACGAGGCATGGGCATGCCCTCTAACCACAGGGGCCAGTTTAATAATTTGCTGATTATAGTGCTAACATTTTTTGTACACCGCGTAAGCATGCAAAGATCGGCATGCAAGGGTGGTTTAACGAAAATCACCAAATTTCATGGTGACTTGATTGACGGAGCTAAGATAACCGTCGACGGTATAATGGCTTGAATTTCATTTACAAGAGTATCAAATGATTCCTCAAAATTGAAGCAGTGATACTCGACCGATACTGGAAAGCACCAGCTTGGTGAATTTGAAGAAAAGTATCTAAAAGTGGCCTCAAAGACGAATTAAGAAATCGTCAAGCATTACAATGTTTTGACTCACTAGCAGGCAACCATGAAGACACTTTCAACCACACTACCCAACAACGTTTTACCAACTTCAAGTACGCCTAGGTCGGCTTTCTTACATTTGGGTGTGATCTACCAAGTACAACAGTTTCGGAGACCTATTTAATAACGTTAATGTTGAAAGATGGATAATTTAACGAAATCATTGCTGGCGCAGGAAACAGTAAGCAAAGAGAAATTTGGGTTTGCAGGTTTTCTAAAGTTTTTGGATGCGCGAAGAGAATCGTTTATACAGTTTAGATACCTACGGTACTATATCGGCTATCCATTTGTGGCTACAAATACAAATGAATATGTTGGCCTCCTTTATCTACAGGCTACCAAAACCATACTAGAAGATGTTTACGTGGATGATGTTCTTAAAGAAGCCAACACAGTAAAGGTGCTAGGTGAACTGAAACGCGATATTTGCGTTGTTCTGTAAAGTGGTAAATTGCATCTAAGAACATTTGTAAGGAACCACACAGTACTTCATGACTTGTCACAAACTGATAACGTTAGTTGCTTGGATGAGCATTCAGATAATATCAAAATCCTTTGAATCCAGTAATATCCAATTCAAGACGAGTTTCGCTTTACAACACATCTTCCAGTCAAAAAATACAGACCAAAAAATGGTCAATTTTTTTTTTGAGTGTTTGACCCGTACAGTCAGTACTGAGTGTTAACTTCCTACAAGTTATGCAACAGTTTTTAAAAACCAACCATCTTGCAATCACAAATAAATTGATCGATGACAGAATTCAGTTAAAATTCAACCCACCTGGTGCTCCTCATATGAGGGACTATTGGAGTTAGCTGTTTGCTTGGCCTAAATCCATTTACGTTGCACTATTGGTGAACAAATTCTCACTATAGAAGAATTCGGAACGTTACTTATTGAAATTGATTAAAATCTAAATACTTGGCCTCTTGCTCATCATTATCACTTATAGAATTGGTACTCACGCATTTGCAGTTTGTTTTCACCGATCAGCACATCAAGTACAACTAACACAATGGTCAGAAAAACACTTTAATTGTTTTGCATTGTTGGCAATAAACCTCGTAAGCCTACAAACTCGATCCAAGTGATATCGAAGAATATGATGTCGTCATTATTTATGAATTAACTGTACCGCAAAGTGGAGGACAGGATAGAGTTACGAACGTTTATCTGGGCAATGATGGAAAATTCGTGTGAAAAAACTGCACACGATTTTTATGCATGAAATTTTTTGTCGAAACGCGTAGATATTTTACAACAAATATAGCAATCTTTGCTATGAAAATGAGTGTTTTGATTTAGGTATCAATCATCTAAATCTGCTCCGAAACGACTATTACCTTGTCTTTTATTAGACCTTTAGATCCACTTGTTATGAATTATTTGTACATGTTGTGTACATGATGGTCAGCCTAGGAAACCCTTGTTTACTCAAAATTCATTCACCGTAACCAGTTGTAATTAACAAAATTATCAAACTTGGTACTCGTGCTAAGCAATCATCTGATCATCACTATGTAATCATTAACATTAGATAACTCTAAAAGGTTTGAATCGTTTCTGTTGCGTATACACTTTTATTAGAAGACGAAATCGTAAGGCACTGATCCAAAACTACCTGTTGTAAAATGATATTTAACTACCAATACAATGTCAACACAAATCTTTGCTGGATTATAAACCAGGACCTTTTTATCTTCTTTATAAAAAAAATCCAATTTCGAATTAATTTCACTGTTCAATGCCGATAAAAATCTTTCGAATTTTAAATTAAAAATCGAAAAAAAATAAATCGCCGGGAGTTATGAACGAATAATGTAAAATCGAAATTATCCTTTTTTCGACTCTATTGTTCAAATTAAAAGGATATTTATATTTATATATATAAAAAAAGGATCCGATCGTATTATCATCATCATCATGATAGACGGATTCGATTGCACCTGCAAATGAGTATAATTTTTTTTCGCTTTCGTGTCTATATATATCCTTAAAAAATATTTGTATTCCTGTTACATATCGCACATATGTTATCTGATTTAGCAAAAACAAAAATGATCCTTTTTTGTAAGGGTCCTATATATACCGTCGATATATAGGATTCTGTTATTTATATTATTTGATCATCTCAAATATCTCGACCGTTACAGAACCGAAAATCGACATTCCACACATTAGTTTGAGGATTAATTTATTTTTGTTCCGTAAACGGGACGAAAAGGATCAAATTAAATAAATAAAAAATGATTTTATGTTGGCGTATTATTATTTTTTTATTGTGTTTTGGGAGATATGTGGGTAGCCGATACGTGCGGTTGTCCTAATTAAATATAAATTTTTATTAGGTTTTTGGTAGCGTATCTAGTGGAAGGACAGTGGATTTTTGGTTGATAATGCAGGTTGGATTGCTATAGAATTTTGATGAATTTTATTAGATTTATATTGGACGTAATGCAACAGATGGTACTATGGGTGGGCGATTTGATTAATTCAAAAATTATTATTCTAGCTATAGGTAACAATTTAGATTCATTTTATTTGGTATTTCTGACCATTATGTCAAAAATCAAGATGTCTCGTCATGGCTAATTCGATTGAATAATTGCAATAAAATTTTAACTTTAAAAAAATATTTTTAACTTTATTGGCTAAACAAAGCCTAATAAAATATGATTGGTTTTAAAAATTTATTTTAAGTAAAGTTACATTGGCCCTTAAGGCGCGAGTACGTATGCGGATGTAAAATATAAAAAATATTCGCATACTAACCAATCAAAGCAACACATATAAATCATGTGACTAGCTTCACCAATCAAATCACACGTTTGCGGATATAATGTTGCGTAGCGAAATAAAAACAAAGTAAAAATGGAGATAAAAATACATGTGGTTTGATTGGTGAAGTTAGTCACGTGGTTTATATGTGTTGATTTGATTAGTTAGCATACGGATATTTTTTATCTTTTACATCCGCATACGAATTGTACCTTTAATTGGTTTGCTAGTGGGAAGTGCCATATTTGAATCATTTATTTTCTGGATACTGACAATTTTAGATTTGGGGCATAAATTTCATTGTTTTGCGGGGCCAATAATCAAGTATTTTTCAGATTTAGGAATTTTTTGTTAGTGGCATAATATTCACTCAGTCATAGACTCACTAATAAGCACTATCTGGTTTATAAACATTTTCGCTATATATCATGACGGTTGAACCACCGTGTGGTAAGCCCACAGTATTAATAGGTTTATCATAGTTTCTTTTCTGGCATTACTGATTTCCTCATTTTACTGGCTGATAAATTAATCAATAGTGATATCTACTCTGGTGCGGTTAAGAGCAATAAAGTACAATAACTTACTAAGCAATAGGGTCATAAAATCATAAAAACCTCAACAGTCGAGTTACCAAGTTATGTTCCGATTAGTTTTAATCGACATATGATATTTGCAAATCATTTAAAAATGATATCATAGAAGATTTCCCAGTAAAGTCAAAGTTGATAAAAAAGTGTAAGTCAGAAGATCATATTTTATTGAAAAATTCTGATATCATTCAAAATGGATGGCATACAAAAGTCGCAAAAGGTGAAAAAGCTGTTTTTAAACCATATTTCGATCGAAAATTGCGCTACAACCAACTGAACTTCAAATACTGCACGACTGTCACTGTACAATTGCAATAATTTGTTTAATTTCATTGGAAACACTACATGCGTCAATGAAGATGCTGTTACGTGTGCAATTTATTTGAATGAATTAGTTAATGTCTTGATTAAGATACTTGGGTCTAAAAAATCTAATCCTTTTGGGAACGTAATGCTTTTTCAAAAAAATAGAATTTCAGCACTGAGAAAGTCCACATCCATTGGGAAATTCTATTGGGAACTAACATGCAAGAAGCTATTCCAATTAATCAGCGTTTCAGCTGTAGAATCTTCTGGAAAAATAAAACTGAATACAGACATTCACACCTTTACATGTTAAGATCCAGATCAGCTCAAAAATGCTGTTTTGAATACCTATTTATGCCAAGTCGTTTAACAATAATATTAGCACGTATGCAGAATACAGAAACGGAATTTAATGAATATCGACGAATCGATCTTCATTTACTTGAAGATTGTTCCAAAAGTAAGCATCAGAGCGTATTAGACAAATGCAAAGTTTATGAAAGAGATAGGATTACGAGTTAAAATGGTTACCTGAGGAGTGTTATAAATACACTATCATTGCAAAATTTGACAACAAAAAAAATCAAATATCTATATTGCTCGATAAACTTGTCAACATTTATAACTGAACTTAGAGCTATACTTAATTTACAGCTAAAATTTTGAATCCCTTTTTTGCTGGTACCAATGACTATGATTATGTTACTTTATTGGAGTACATACTTTATGCCCAAACTATCTTTAATTATAGTTCAAGAAAACCTGAATCCGCAGGCCACACGATCTCATTGTAACTAGCACATTCTTTTCTCGTAAAGATATTCAAGAAAATAGTCATGTACATGATGCATGTCCTCAAATTTGACAATGACAAATTCTCTAATCAAACTAAACATATTTTGCCATCAAATAAAAATTTACCAATAAAAGTAAACTTTAAAGTCCTTTGGTTTACGTTACCTGTCAGCACGTACCTTATCGAGAAGATAAAATATCGACAAGACAATGATTCACAGATATAATTTACAACTTCCTTATAAAAATATTAAATGTCATGTCTAAACTTTAAAAATCTCTTACCATGACCAATCATTTTCAAAAACTCACTAAAGTGTAAAAATATTCTTTACAACACAGAAGTTAGCTCATCTAACTATCTTTTTCTTTAATAAAAAAAAAAAATATCCTGAATATGTATTTCACTTCAAAATATTTTAATCCACTAAACCGAACTTCCTGCGTCCACATAAATAATTTATGTATGTATGTACGGTAAATAACATAAGAATAAGTAGAATACCTAATAATAAATCAGGATAATAGCAGGACAATATCTTATCTTTCATTGTGCGCGCAGAACATCTTCAAGGTACTCAATTATTCAATTCCTAGTTTAACTAAAAAAAAAATCAATTGTTAGTGCACGCAAGCATTGTATAACTATTTCCTGTTTATTATTTATGTGCGGATTGTAAGAAATCTCTATAAATTATTTAAGGATATTTTGGTTTCGTCAATTTTGCCAACACGTAGAATTATTTTTGTTTTTTCGTTTATTTTGAAATTTAATCTATTTTCACTTTTTTCGTCCTTTTTTTTAAGTCCTTTTTACATTCATATAAAATCGTACAAGAATCCATTCGAAAACCACTTGTTACATATCATATTACCAAATGATTATGTTCTTAAGATCATTTTGTAAAAAAAATTTTATTTTTACTTTCTCACGATCGCATACAAGGAACCACATTCGAACACGTGCAAAAACTGTTGAATCGTATCTCGCAGCCACATATTAAATTATAAAAACTAAAAGATCAGATCGTTTTTTTTTTTTTATTTATTTTAAGATTTACTGGGTTGTTGATATTTTTTATATTTTTGTAATGGTGTCTGGAATTGATAAAAACATATAACGACAACAACAACCACAAAAAAGAGTTTGAAACTAAATATGGTAACCATAAAGTATAAGAAAAGTGTGACATTTTATGATCAAACCAAATGATCTCGAAACTGTATCACAAAAAATTGTTATTACAAACTGATAGGGAAAATTTATGATCGTTGTTTGGTGTGTTGCCCAAAATACAAAAAAAAACCCACGCATATAATCTCGGGTCTTATGTCTTTTGTGTGTCGTTTTATTAGAAAAAAAAACAAAATTGTTGTCGAAACAAAGATTAATAGATGAAATCCTGACAGGTCCTTAATTTTCATTTCCATGTAACGAATCATCTATTGTTAACCAAAAGAACCAGGATAAAAATTGATGATGTGATTTTTAATCGAAAAACAAAATATATGTATATCCTGAAGACAGGTACTCTATTGTTCCCTCTTGGTTGTCTGGTGCCAAATAATTTAGCTTATATTGTTCTCGATTCGTTACCATTCCATGTCGATGCTATATATGCTCTAAAACTATAGAAAATCGATCAAAAACCAAAATAGAAACAGTAGGATATTAAAATTTGAGAACAATTGAAATTGTAGAAAGGACGAAAAATATATTTTTTTTAAATTTTTAAATTAACTTGTGCCTTCTACGAAGAAACGACGACCAAAACGAATTACGCATGCGCCATGCACATAATGTAAATTAGATACTATTGTTTGAGTGAAAATGAAATATGACGAAATTCCGGAATCGAAATTAGAAAAAAAAATGTTCGTCCTTAAACGAATTGAATAGATTTTTGGAAAATGATCCGAAACAAATTGAACATGCGCCTTGATAGATTACCAAATTTGGTTATCCATAAGCCAGGCATGTTTGGCGTTGGATTTCAATCATTTTTATGTTTGGTAAGAGTAATTATCGTTTTTGCTTAAGAAAACAAGTGAACCATAAATTCGACATAAGATGGGTTTAACTTTTTTTTTTTTTTTTCGAAAACTTCAAGGGAGAGAAATTTAATTTGTAGAATTTACGATAGGGCATGCAAAAAATGAAATCTAATTTATATTTACTGGATATATGATCTTTGCAGGGAGTCGATGGTAGAAACTGTGAAACAAATTTTGGCGCGTACACAAAAATTTTGCATTGTTTTTATGTGAAATGTGGCGCCAATATCGGGATCACAAAAAGAGTAAATTTATATGGTAGCACAAGACAACATCAGTGTTAAACACGTGATAGATCTGTATACATGATCTTTATATATAGATCAAATGCATCAAGATAACCGGTAAGTGCTAAGTTTGAGTGTCGAGATAGTTATCTTGAATAGCTTTAATATTCAACGAACAACATGTGGATTTATACTTGTATGCCTCTTTACTTATCATATGTTTACCGCTTGAATCACGGAGCTAATGACTTCCATCCTAGAATCGAACTTCACCGATTCCCATCTTTTAGAGGTTTTGACTTACGTTGTCATTGCTATCCAGGTGACCCTATATATGGTAAAAATTACACTCATAAATAATTTAAAAAAAAAAGTATAGGCCAAATTTTTACAAAGCCAAAGTGTGTCACGTTTCTTTCTATAAGGGTTAAAAATTGTAATCGAGATAGCAAAGTATCTTCGTCTTCATAATAATTAGGTCATGCGTATATCGAATTTCAAAGGAATAACATCTTTTAGAAAGCTATACAAACGTAAATCGATTTAGAAATTTAATGACTCTTACCATGTCATATAATGATGGAGAGTAGTGTAATTCTACTGATAAGCAAGCTGATGGTTACTTACAGGACGATATCGTAAACGATTCCGAAGCTTTTTGGATTCAATTGTTTATGACTTTTTGTTTTGTAGCGTAAATTTACTTATAGTAGACAAGCAGCACAGTTTTTACAAAGGCATTCTTCTTTTAGTTATCCAAGAGTATTTGTCACCGAACAATAGGCGCAGTTATTAAAGCTGCGGTGTTTGGGATGGGAGGTAACGGGTTTGAATCCCAACGGGGGAGGGTTGTGCAAAAAACAAAAAATATTTATAGATCAGTCTAAACAGATAGCTTAGGATCGAGAAACGATAGATACCTTTAAAGGAGGATTGGTAATAAAGAACGGGTTAGCAATGGACCGTTAAACTCAAGAACCAGAAACTGAATTTGAAGCCGCGATATTTTTTGTAAGTAAAGCGGAATCACAAAATGAATGTTACGTCTTAAAGAAGAAAAATTTAAAACCGGTGGTCGAATAAGTGCTTTCTTAATCAACTGGTTCATCAGATATAAACTATGATTTTCACTCAGTAATTATTAAATAGGTATAAGATCAAGTCCTACATGAAATTCTTTTCGAAAATTTGTATTGCTTTAATCAATTACTTGACACTGTCATTACTTTAGGTTTCACAGGATAATAGGGGTCTGGAATTCATTATCTCCTCTATTTCAACCACCATCTTATACATTAATTTTAAGGTTATCACTCTATTCCTCTCTAAGCGCTTCAGATGAGTTTTTAATGTTTTCTTTCCTGACTCTTAAAGTCCAAAATTTGGAGTTCGATGTGGAATGTGTAATCCAATCTGCATTCCAGTACAAAATCATTCAATATCTCTACTGGATCCTTTCAAAACTTGAAATGTTTCATAGTAAGCTTATTGTTGGCACCAACAAAATTTGTTCCATTACCACTCCACAAATGAGCACTGTGACCTCGTCTATTCAAAAATCAGTTCAGTTATGTGATAAAGGCATCAGATGTAGCATCCTAACCTTTATCTCTAAATGAACAGCTTTACAGTACAGCAAATATAAATGCACACATAGACCTTATGGTAGGATGTCTTTTCGTTGGTTTTTAAGTTTATAAAATCTATAACTTTTGAAAAAAAACTTTTTCGCGTACAATGAAATTGAATAATCTCGCAAATGAAGCTAATACACTCCGCTTTATTGTTACTATGTTGTCCAGGTTGACTGTATACAAAAATCGAAACTAATAGTATCCCAATGAAGACACAGTGTCTTAATAGATTCACTTGTATCAGAACATTTTTCCATATCTTTCCCAAATATATTTGGGAAAGATATGGAATAACAATCGTTGCACTGGATCGAAAATGTTAGCAATATTTGAAATGTTAACCATTAGCTAATCTTCTAATATTAGTATTTAAATTTAAACACATGTGTCCAGTAAAGTAAACTAACTGGCACAGAACATCGTTGTTTGATAGTGTAAATATTTATGTTCCGAATATAACGTCTATTGGAAATCTTCTGTGGCCCCTGTGATCAGTGACTGGCTGATTCAGATGAAATCCTCCTTGCTAGTCACCTACAATTTCTTCAGCCAGGGGAGTGATTCTCTCCAATTTTCAAATACAGTATTTCACACTTGTTGGATATTAAGTAAATCAGAAAAGTGTTCATTCCAAGTGTCAAGCACTGCAGCGATGTTAAAACGAAAGTTTTTATCCTGGTCCTAAATGGCGATAGACCTAGGTCTGCAGGTATTATTTAGTTCGGTGGCTCGTTTAAAGAAGTTACGAGAACTGCGCTCATTGCTGTGTTGTTGTACTCTTAAGACTTTAGCCTTCAACCATTCACGCTTTTTCTATCTACAAATTCAATTGGCGGCTCTCCTAGCAAGGACCGCTTTGTTCGTCCATGTGATTGTAAAACGTATTCGCGCTTCTTTATAGGCTATATTCTGTTGACCGAAAGAAAGACGACACTCCTCATCAAACTAATCATTTTTGGGTTTAATTTTTACCATACCTAAAGTCGCCTGAATGGTAGTTGGTTTCCATAATGCTACTGCTAACAAGATTATGATATCGTGCTTTCCCATAAGGCCGTTTATTAGGCCTTCACAGTTGAAACATAAGTTTTATTTTCCTGCTTTGCAGTGACCAATTGATGATCACTGTCTACAAATTTGGCAGCCGACCGGTAAGGTCTCACATCTTAGATGGTCCAAGACCTTCTTTTTGAAGTTAACTCATGACACAATTTCACTTCGGGGCGTCTTACGAGGGTGTACCCATGTTTCCAAAAAAACATCATTATTCCTCCATTACCGATCACTAGATCATGTCGGGAATACAGATATGCCTATGTTTTTTATAAATCAATATGATTTTTGCCATCTTTAGCATTAAAGTCACCAACTATTTTTCTGACGTCGACGTGTTTCGGCATGGATCCAAATCATCCAAATTGGTGTAAAATTAGTCTTTATTTTTGGGTTGGCTTACATCAGTGGTTGTATGAACACAAATGAATGACAGGTTGGTTGGTCGCATGCGCAAACGTATAGCCTGCACATACGATTATTAACTGCTTTCAAATATAAACCAGACTCATTTACCTGGGTCCTAAGAAGGAAACTAACACCAAGTTTGTTGAGGTCACCTCAACTGTAAACCAATGTATAGCATTGAGGAACATGGACTTCGCTTTTTGGCCATCGAGTTTCCTGGAGAGAAACGAGTTTCTTGTCAAGTTTTCATGGCTGATAAAGTGCTATCAAACATGCCTGGTTTTCTTAGTGACTGCACGTTCCACCAATCCTATAAACAACGTGCCTGTTATCCTTAGCGTGGGTCTGGTATAGTTTTGGCGATATTCATATTTCCTTTTGTTGAATTTTTGAACAATGAGGTATTTGGTTAGTCCCTTTCTTCGAAAAGCCAAGAAGGCTGTAGTGGAATTTGTTTAAAAATCTTTTAAGGGGCATGTAAGAGAGTCCAACAACCACGGAGACCAATTATCAATAGCCGAACTACAAAAAACCTTATGATTATCTTGTAAGTGAAACGGAATCACCAAATTAAATCTATGTCAAAAAGTCAAGGTGAATAAATATATTTTTCCGGAAGTGTACAAAATATGTGAAAATTAAAAGTGACATGCAACTTGGTGCAAGACAATTAGTATTGTGAAAACATACACCACATCACTCTGACCTTGGATTTTGATAGATGGTTTACACCTAACAGGGGTTGTAAATGAAAAGTTATTTCATTTTTCTATCGATAAATCTGTGTCGGAAAATTATTTTTAACGGCATTGGCATTTGTTTTTCCAAGAAAAGATAACAAGTACCCTGAAACTTGAGTAGGTGTATCGGTTGATTAGCCACTTGGTGCATTTTCTATCTGGTTACCGCAGAACTTGCTCAATTTTCCAGTAGAATTCTGCCTTTTTCCACATTTTCTTTGCGAAGAATTTTATCACAGTTAAAGGGTGGATCTAAGATAGTTGCGACCATGAAATCATTAATTTGCTCGATACGGATACAATCGCTTTATTAAATTTTGAGTTATAACAATGCAAAGATTCGTTCCTTCTGTTTTAAGATTTTTCTTAATTTGTAGCAAGTTGAAATATCAACCGTGGGCCATTGCCCATAATATTTAGCAAATGAGGACCTCTTCTAGCGGTGTTTGAGTTTTTTAAATTTTAGGATCGTCTAGCTCTAATGTGTCTTGTACCGCCAAGTTTAAAGAATGTGCAAAACATCCTAATCGTTGCACTCAAAGTAAATCACATGCCTAAAAGTAAGGACTTTAGCGTTGTCGCCGTTACAACACACACACAATTTTTATTTTATGTCACACTCAATAAAAACGGCGTTAAGGGAATTTGATATATTTTCTGCATTATGATTGGATTGATCTTAAAGTGGTTTTGTGGAAAGAACTACCAATTTTAACTGATAGTTCTGTTCGACAAAATGACATGTCACCATCAAGTACGATTCTGTCTCTAAAGAGCCCTACAAATCGTAAGTATAATAGCTCTGTGATTCTCCGCAGAGATAGTGTCGGTTATGATGAGCTTAAAATATTCTTTGCAAAGTCTCAACTTATTTTGCGGTTGACAAAACGTGTAGGCTGCGTGCTGCAAAAGCTTTTTTCTGAATATTTTTCATGTGAGCCCTATAGCTAGGTTATTGCTATTGTGGTTTATAACTGCACCTAGATATTTGACTTGATATTTGTATCTAAAGTACTGCCATGGAATGAAAAAGAACTAGCTTTAGGTACTTTGCTATACTGGTTGTGATATGAAAATGAATGATTCTAGTTTTAGAAGAGTTTTCTTTCATTTTCCCATGCCTTCTATGCGGATAAGCATATTTAGGGTACTGCCTTCCGCTCAACTTGCGTGCTCTAACTGAAAAGGTGAATTTACCGTATTCTTGGCATAAATTTAGATTTTGGTTTCTTTGGTATCAGGTTTTGTTATTTGAAAGGAATGGCAGAAGAATTAGAAAAGTAGCACAAGGATTGTGTCTTGAGTGACTCCAGTTGCTAATGATGTGATACTGGAACTGTAGTGAAAGAACACCGCATTGAATTTTCTACCATTTGCCCAAAAAGGCAAATCCAACTCATTCGATTATGTAGCTTAATCAATGAATGCAGTTTAAGAAAAATATTAAGCTTCCTTTTGGCCTGAGTGAGAGGTATAGTTTTTTTCATGCCTCGTTGGATTGTTTTCATGTTTCAATAACATGATGGCATTTTTTCAACTTCAGGAGTGGCATTTTTTCAACAACTGGAAGATTTTGTTGAAGGAATTTTAAAATTTTTAAAGTAAGAAGCACCTATGTAGATATAGCTTGGGTCTTGAAAAGGATTCTGAAATGGTCAGAGCTAATTTCGTGTAAAAGTCAGGAAAGCAGATGATTTGGATATTTTTTATAGCACCAAATCACGAAATGAGTTTCCTTTAGGGAATGTTGGCTCGTTAAGATCATTCAAAGTTGTATAAGAATAATGGCTTAAACTGGAAAGTGTTTTGCCGTTCACGTTATTATTTGCCAGTTTCACGTGAAGTAGCCTGGATTAAATATAAATCCAACACACCGTAATTGATTTGGTCAGGGCTACATTTATAAGACTTGCTTCAGTTTCAGCTTAAACAAGCGTTTTTACCATGGAAAATAAAGTAAACCATCTGAATAAGGATGGCAGTACCTTTCATAGAACGTAGCATAACCAAAGTCATACCATTTGTGACGCTTGTCACAAAAGAATTTGTGAAGCTTGTGGTGGATCAACAATTTTTCTAGTTTCTGGCATCGATCAACTAAATTTAGAATGTTTCCGTTCAGAGCAATGCATTTCAGTTGTTCTAGCATGAAGAATTGGGTAAGGGAGCAGTAAATTTCATAAAAACTTTTCAGAGAAAAATAAATCAGAGATTTAAGGTTGGGAAAATTAGTTCTGGAAATAATTCCTCGCATTCTGGTGTCAGCCAGCTTACTGTTTTTTCGATTGAATTTAATATGGCTTTTTATCATAGCCCTAGTCCTGGGACGACTAAAGTCGGGCCTGGTTTTCGTGGGTTAGTATAATTAATAAATTTTTTCCCATCTGACACTAACTGCAATTCGCCTGATGCTGCTTTCCTCAGTTCACATACTGGTTGGCTTTTATAAATCCGCATTGTTGGCACAGTTACGGATTTTGCCACAGTTTAGTGCGTTGTGACCAAACCTTTGACAATTCTGGCTTTGGATCACCTGAGTCACCCGACCTCATTTCTTCTCTTAAGTAACATTGTGGTTGCTCATTTGTTTTATGCTTGATTAACAATTACCACTTAGAAGTGCGGCAAATTTAAGTTTATGCTCCTTTATTTAGAAGATCTTTTTGTAAAAAACATTTCCAAAAGAAAGAGTCATAAATCGATCTCTTCTGGCTTGAAAAAGACATTTGCCTCTCTCATAACCTACGCCAAATTCCTTTTATCTGCGGTCATGTTAGTGCGACACACGATTTATTATTGTGTACTGTAGCGTTTAGAGCTTTTTTGCTTCTGGTTGACGATTGCAGCGAGTTGCAAATAGAAGCTCAATTTTCCCCAAGTACAAAAAGGCTTTTTTTGATCAAGTCGAATTATCAATAAATCAAACCAATCTTTATGGTTTAATTTGAACCGTTACTTCCGTGACTTGTGTGAAACTATCAACGAAAGAATTCAATTCCTCCAATAGAACGTCAACATCATCAGGACAGTGATAAATTCCAAAATACCATTGCAAGATTTTTTAGGTTCATTTTCTCATTTTCGTTTATCAGACCTAAACTTGTTGCCTACGAATTCAGGAGCAGACCGATATGAGCTTTCATTTCAAATGACGTTTCCAAGTGAATATTTTTAAAACTATTGCCATCAAGTTTCTTGCAGTGTAATGACCTGTAAGAGTATGACAGTTGTGATGCTGTCAACGTGTATAGTCTACTTTCAACAATTAAATAAAGATAAATTTTATTTCGATTCATAAAATTTAATCGCATCATCATCAAACGGAGAAAACTGGATTTTTGTCTACTCCTTTTGGGCATTCCACAAGTAAAGTTATAAAATCCTTTTAAATTTTAATCAAATAAAAGATTACCTGTTACAGTAAAACAGAAAAGATAATCTAAACCGTTGTCATAAAACTTAAAAAGTATAGAGAAACCAACAAAAATTTTAACCCGTTAATATATAATTTTAAACCCACATAAATCCTTTAAGCACAACAAATATAATAATCAACCTGAACAAAAAAAAAACCTGTTACAACCCTTTTTTTCTACTTTCCTATTTCTATAATGATCACGATACCGATCGTCAAAGGGTACGGAGAGGTGAAGAGAAATAATAAGACATAAAACACATTAAGACAAATTTCATGAAATAAAAACGAGTTTATCACCTTTACAATATCGTCTCGGATCATCAAATCCTTTTTTTTTCCTCATATTTTATTCAGGTGGATATATTGAAAATTAATATTCCTTTTTCGTCTGTTGGATAGAAAAAAAATTCCATTTGATTATGTCTGACGAGAAATTTAATTATAAAATATAAACTCGCGCACAGGTGTGTGTCTTATAAGAATCCTGTTGATTTAAAAAAAAAAATTATACTTAAGATTGATTTAAGATTATAAATTGTGTACGGGTTGAGAATTTATTACTTTTTTTTTTTTTTTTTTTTAAATAAAGGGATTGAATACCATCACGACCATATGGACATTCCGTTTGATTCAATCAACAATAATGTTCATGAATACAATCTTTGAATATAAAAAATTAAAATCGATCCTTTTTAACGATTCTTTTATATTTCTTAAATCAATCATAATTCTTTACGTTATTTTTTTGTATCCTTTTGGTCCAGCTGGTTAAAAAACATAAACAGTTAAAATTCAACGGACATTATAAACCATCATTTTGCAATAAGTCTTTTGTATTATGTAGAGCTGCATCATTTTGTGATCGTCATCGTGTGATCCTTTTTTTTTTGCCAAAAATAGTAATAATAAAGTTTATAATAAGAAAAAAATCTGTTACAATTTTTTTTTTCAATTCTTTAATGTCCTTAATCCTTCTTTTGATTTTATACACATTTCTTAACCCAAAAAAGGATTTTCTTTCAAGCACAAAACAAAAGCGAAATTTTATAGAAAACGAAAAAGGATATTTTCTTTTTACGGTTTATGGTTAAAGATCTATATAGGAGATTGTCGATCGTCAAACATTTGTTAGATGATTTTATGGATGTTTATGTATGATTTGCAATTTGACATAACCCATACAAAAGGATATTAATAAAAAAAAAAATTCATTCGTTTTGTTGCGAGGACAAAGCACCAAGAAGGATAGACGATTTTATTTTTGACAGATTATTTTTTTTTTAGTTGACCGTTTTCCGGTTATCCTTTTGCATTTGATGTAATTTGATCGACAATATTTTATGATTGATTGATGGGTTGAATAACAAAAATTATGAAACCACGTGAGGTTTCTGTTCAATAATTTGAAAAAGGATTTTAAGTGCATGCTTGAAATTATCCTTACTGTTTGATGAGTCTGCTATTTTAAAGGGATTATCGAATGCATGATGATTTTTAGTAGATTTTTTGTAGGTAGAATATAGCTCCCGCCATGATTGATGAGTGAATCTAGCAATTCGGTAAATAATGTAGAAATGAATTTGAAATTTAGCCTCGCTGGTATACTCTTTGGTGCGAAAAAGTTCAGTTTGATTTTTCTGATTTTCGAAGCCACGTTGGTCCGTTCTATCAAAGGTCAATTTTGCGCAACTTATAAGTAGTAGTTATAGTTATAAGTTTTTTCTTAACGAATAGATGACGTAAAATAAACATTTTCTGATGCTTCCAAAAACAGCGGCCAAAAAAAGATTCATAAATTTGGAACGAATAAAATTGGAAAGCTTTTCTAAATACAATGAATTGTGTGACTTTTCCGCAAAAACTGTAATATAACTTCGACATTCAAAGATCATAGATTGTGCAGAGCAATTAAAAATGACCTTGTAAAAAATGGTCTTTCAGCAATTTCTTGGACAAGGTCTTAAAATCGAATACAATATTAATTTTTACACCGCACTAATTATTGGTACAACCCCTGTTGACTTAATTAAAATTTTAGTGACTTTAACTAAAAACAAAAAACATTAATTTAGATTTTTGACTCCCATCGAGGATAACAAAACGATTACCGCTTAATAGTTTTTTGATATGCATAAAATTAAAAACATAATCACGATTCCCAAAAGTAAAAGGGGAGGTGTTGATTTAAAGGCAAACTATATTAAAAATCCATTAGTTTTTAAACATAATAATACAAAAAAACGATTTATGTATATATGTTCCATTTGATTGATTATGTATATATATAAATACGTCTAGCACATATAGACTAACGAAATCACGCCTCTTTTAATCAACATTTAAAATAAAAACTAAAAAATCAAAAAAAAATCCAATTATCGTATGTTGTACGCATATTCGAAAACTAATTAAATATTGACTTAACGCTTTAGGGATTTTTTATTATAGATCGTAAACTGCATCGTAAAATCTGAGATCCTTTTATCCTATATTTGAGTGACGGGAATCGTAAATTTTATTTATAATAATATGGAAGCCATTGCTGGCTCATTGGTGCCTACTCTCTCGGCTAGAATGTTCGGTAGAATGTTCGATAAAATGTATAAGTGTCAGAATACGACACGAAATCAAAATTACCACAAACACACGAAGGAGAATTTCCTGAGATAATCAATGCCGAATCATATGTTCCTTAGCAATCCTTAAAACATACAATTCTACATCGGGAAGGACCCTTAAATTTGGATTATTTCGAATTCAACAAAACACGTGCAGTTAGCTACAAAACTCATCCACAACCGTTTTAAAAAATTACACTGGACCTACATGTAACATTTGTGACTGATTGAGGTTCCGCGCAGACAATTGGAAATAGACCATTCGTTGAGTTGTTTTTAAAGGAAAATATTACTTTACTGAAACTGCTGCACCTGTCACTAATTTGCAAAACTGCCAAAATGATAGCTTTGTAAAGATCGGCCAGCATAAATAACTCTCACACTTCATCTTTTACAAAGACATTGATGCCTTTAGAGTTCATATTGAGCTAGAAAAGTTGACCATCTTTTGCGGCGTACACTTTAGGCAGCTCACCGACACTGTAATAGTTTTACTCCAGACCAAGTATTTACAAAATCTGTAAGGCAAATATCATATGAAGATCTACTTTCTCAGAATCTATTTTTGAAATCGTGACAGTTCACAAGTCTTTGTTTACGAATTTGTTTTCAGTAAGCCTTGACGGTAACGGTGGCACTTGTTCTGGTTAATGCGTTAAAGAAAAAATACAAATTGCTCTAAATGCAAATAGGACCCTGATTACCCTGTTTATGATCGATTGATGCAAAGGACTGAAATGACAGCTCCTTTTTATTGCCCCAGTGCAATTTTTGCTACTCTGGACCTATTTGACATAAAACGGTAAATTCAATTGTTTTGTAATGTTTAATCATTTTTTTTTAAATCTAATTTATATTAATTTTAAAGTGTTGTGTCAAATAAAGTGTATATAAATTAGATTTTTGGCGATTATATGACGTATTTGTCATTCAACGGTTAATTTAATTCAAATAATAATTTAATTTAATCAAATTTTTTAAAGTTTATTTTAAATTAATTTCGAAATTTTGTTTCAAATAAAGTGTTATATATATATATATATAAATATATATATATATATATATATATATATATATATATATATATATATATATATATATATATATATATATATATAATTTTAATAATTTTATATTTTAACGATGGGTTGAATTAATTAATTAATTTTTAATTTTCAGGCAACAACTAATTTAATTTATGACAGCCTATGGGTATCTGCGCAATATGAAGCAATATATTAAAAATTGGAACAGTGGTATCAGTATTTTACTTTGTGAATTAGAATACAATTTAGACACAGAACTTGTATATGTAGCATTCGATGAGCCACAGTAGTCAATTAATTAGTAATTCGTACTTTCAAATTGTGGACGCACGCAAAAAACAAACCAAGAAACTAACCGTGCCACAATTAACAGGGAAGATAACGATTAATTGGACAAGCCTGAATGAGATGATAATTTAGTGGGGTTCCTCAAGAAAATCATTGATTCAACCAATCAAATACTGGATGTCACATTGAATCCTCGTATGGAAAAAGAAATAACTAACCAGATTACCTAACCTGATTAAATATCTAACCTGATACCTGTCTTATCTAGCTGATATATAAGTTAAATTAAAACCAACCCCAAAAAATTATTAAAAATGTGTCGCTGGTATCCGGGTTTATTACTGATAAATTAAAAACATCAAAAATCACACAAATCTTTAATTCGGATAAAAGATATGACATTTCCCAAAATTATTTGAAATGGTGGTCTGCAACACCTTTAAAGATACATTGGTAGGGCAATTGACAGTCTTAATGTATTAGGATTTTACTCCAATTTTGTAAAATGATTTAGCCCTTGTTTATCAAGCCGGACTGTGTTAATTGGCAATAAGAAATCCAAAGTAATCTGAGTTACGTCAGATGTTCCTCAAGGAATACTATCATAGATTTATGTGATACCGACCAATCAAAAACACTCATAATACCACCCTCATTTTACTTGACTGAACCTGCAGAATGCTTTCGTTTACGTTGAAACTAATTATGAAGACTTATATAATCGATTCGGCCATTTGAGGGTTTGCATATTATATTTCATGCCAATTTAAGGTTGCTCTCGACGTCAATTCTCTTCCAATACACGAAGGAAGTGGGGATTAAGCCTACCAAGCTACTTTTTGTATTCTTAAGCAATCTTAATGTATTCTTTTCGATGTGCTGGAGTTTTAGAAAACTGATTAAAGGAGTCTGGAGGATTCGAGAGACGGAGTCAGGTTATAAACGAGTACTAAATGTATCCTTTAGTAAGCACGGTTTCGATATTAATACGAAGATGTCAATCCTTGCTAAGTGATTTTCTATTAAAAGGTTGCACAAAGCATGATGTCTCTCGTCAGTATCATTCAATTACTCTAAAATTTAAGTAGATTTTAAGAATTCAAAATTTTAATTTAATCTGAAAATTCTGAAAGTTTTACGTAGATGGAGTAACGTTTTCTATAGCTGAGAAATACTCCTGCTAATGTGAGCTAAGCGATAGTATAATGATTTATTCTCCGAAATACTCACAAACTTTTGCAACCGTCTTCTGTTGTTGTTTGAAGTGCTTAAGTTAATTTTAGAAATGGTCAATGCTATCTCCAGAATTTTAGAGGCGGGATCAGGGAATTTTGAGGCGGTTGTATCATCAAAATAGTAACGTTGCCATGCATAGTAATATAAGGGCTTCAATCATTGCTAAGCGGTTTTCTATTGCAATATTGCACAAAACATAGTCTTTCTGGTTATCTTTTTGCCATTGTCAGTTTTTGAAGAAAAATTAGTTCGTGCACTCATTTTTTATTTCGAGCCCAATTTATTAATATTTATTCTTAAAGGTAATATAGTCTGCTTTCCTAGAAATAATCAGATATTTGCCTAATAAACATATGGGTTAAAAATAAATTGAGCAAACAATTGAGCTAGTAAATATTCAATGCATTGGTTTATGTCTCAGGATCATGTTAGTCTAGATTGCAATTTATTAAAAAATTTGCTAAAATCTTAATTCAAAATTGTCCATGTTACCGCAATAGATGAGCATTATGATGTCCAAGGTCCTTGTCAAACAATGTTAGGACTATTGCTTTGCTATTGTATTTCTTATAAAAGTAACAAATCGGTAGAATAAGACTGGTTTATGTTTAATCTGTGGTGCAGGTCACCAATAAAGGTCATCTCTAAAGGGATAGCTTGGTTTATATGTAAGCAACTTTGTACTGCAATTTTATCTGTTTAATCTGCGTTTCTTGATACAATTCAAATTCAAAAGTATTTCGCAATGAAAAGTTAATACCAATCTGGTTAGTACCAGATTTTTCATCTGTTTTTTTTTAAATCTGAAATTTGCACACATGCGCCAGCAAAGAAATAACTGAAAATCTACAAAATAAAGGCCTTAAAATATAGATGCTAAACTATAGAGTTTTTTCGGTAGAGCGTAGAGTGTAGAGTGTAGAGTCTCTACAAATAGTGTGTTCACTATAGAGCGTGTCTACGACTCTACCGCTTTTGCGTAGAGTAGCCGTAGAGAAATTTTAAGTAGAGCTCTACCATGCGCTGTACAGACTGTATACACTGTAGACCTATTTTTCTCTACGGTAGAAAAAAAGTAGCTCGGCTACTACTATATTTTATTTTCGATTAATAATATTTTATTTTCAGACATTTTATTTTTAGTTTTTCGTTCGTGCGTACAGTGTGGACACAAGTTACATAAAAAAATTAAATTAAAATGAGCTTTCGCCAAAATAAGCTGCTAGTGCCGTTATTTTTTAACTTGAAGAAGAAATCAAGAAAAAAGAAAGTGTTTGGCGCGCGAGTGGATCGCGAAAAGGAAATAAAATTAAGGTAAACTTTACAAACGCCTAAGAAAATTTCTTACGTATGTCAAATAGTAATTTCAATATGTTACTGCAACTGGTAACTCCGATCATTCAAAAGAAAAATATGAACGTACGAAAATCTATTCCAGCTGGAGAAGTATAGGTTAGGTATAGGCAGTGGTGATATTCAGCCGCTACTGTCCGGTACGACCGAACTGGTTGTTAAAGTTTTTAAAGTTCGCCGTACGGATTTTTAAAGGCATTATTAAATGTTTGAATTTTATTATTATCCACGCGGATTAAATATGTTTGAGCTCCGACTCGACTACAATTCGGCTTTTCATATAAACACATGAAAAAAATTGAAACGAACGCACGAAATATATAAAAGTATTTTTTATCTGTCGTCTCGTTTTATCCGTGTTGAATCGGCCATCACAAATTACGAGTTAACGATCATAAAAAGCGGTTTGTATAACATCTTTAAAAATAAACTAGTATTTTGAATGCAATTGCTGTTAATTCCGCCCTGAACGAGGTTTTAGTGCAATGAACATAATAGATGATAAAATTCATTTAATGGCAATAAAACTTAATAAGAAAAAATGTGGAAGGAGTTGTCACTATTCCTTACGTTAAAGTCTGGTTAAAATAAGGACATCACTTGGCAACTGATACACGTGTAAAAAACAAGTACTCACTATATCTTACCAAAATCAATGTTATCTTTGAAAATTATTGGATCGTTATTTTTTTGAGCGTACCGGTTGTCAAAAAATTAGAATATCACTTCTGGGTATAGGTATAGGTATAAGGTATAGGTGTGTTTTCAAGAAATTCAATTGGTTCCCAACCACAATATCTTAAACATTTCAACAATATTGAAAGCGAATGACCATCGAAATGCAACTAGAAATGTCATTAAATATTTAATTGTCAATGCACACATGCGTTCGAAAGAAATGTCCTATTCAATTTTAAATTATGTGGACCTATACATTTACTTTCTCTACTGTAGAGCAAAAAACTTTATCAAACATACTAGATAGAGTGTAGAGCTAATGTAGAGCTCTACAAAACTTAAATCAATAGCGTGTACACTGTAGAGTTTTTTACGCAATAGAACTCTCACGTAGAGTGCGTGTAGAGCTCTACTGTAGAGCTCTACAGGGTGTATACACTACTCTACGCGAGAGTCCTTTCTCTGGCTCTACGTAAAAAGTTTTTTCTCTAGCTCTACGTAAAAAGCTCTATAGTGGATACGCGGCTTAAGAATATTGCTAAAAAAGAGACAACAGAAAACATGGAAGGACTCTAAACTTTCAGTAACCGGGGACTCCTCTTTTTATGGTGCAGTTCGATTACAAAGAGATGGCAAAAGATTTAAAAATGCAAAAAGCTTTACTTTAAAAAAATGATAAGGCCGAAACTAGAAATATCATAAGAAGGCTGATATTTTTTCAGATCATCTCCAGAAAATCTTTTAAATACTGCTTAGAGATCTACCGAGGCAAATAAAATTTGCAAAAACTACCTTTACTTATCAAAATTCTATCCATCTACTTAACGATATTTATATAAAACAGGTGCCATTTGCAACCACAGTTACAACCCTTGGTATGACTCTCGATGCCAAACTCAAGTAAAACGAGCATGTAAAAAATAAAAACGAAAATATAAAAATCTAGAAATATTTATTGGCTAATAGATATAGGTTTTAGCTTTCAATCCGCTATTGATATATCGGTCAGTTCTAAAACTCAAAAAAACCTACGGTATCAGACTTTGAGGATATACTAACCAAACAAATGCCAAAATGATACTCGAAAATATAGTTCTTCGTATTGTCAATGCTTTTTTGTATAAAAGAAATCAGGTCCTTTCTTGACCTACGCAAAAGATACATCAAAGATGAAATAAACACCAAAAATCCCTTCATTTTGACTTTAAAAAAAAAATTAAAAAGAGAAAAGAGAACCATCTCAGTTGCTCTAAATACATATATACAAAAATAAGAAAGGACTAGGGTGGCCAATATTGAGCGCAAGGAAACTTTTTAATGTGATCACTATAAGTTTTAATTTATGAATCATGTTCCATAAAGATCTTCAAGTTTGTGATTTTTTTTTTGTGTATAAATTCCGTAATTCTTTCCAATCATATTTATCGGTCAAGATAATATTCAGCATCAAAATTTGTGAATTGAGTCCAATTTGTGATTTTTCAAGATTAACAAAGGCTGCTGACATCTACTAATGTAAATTATAAAAAGCCATGTAAAAGCCCCTCAACCACAACGGCTTTTAATGTTTTAATATTTTTCGTATTATTATAGGATTATGGTACAAAACAACTTGCAGCATTACTGTAATTTTATAAAGGGACCTGTTTTTTTATTTATTTATACATTTTTTTTATTACGATCATTATTACTATTAACTATCATCGTTACAAAAATTTTCTCTTCCAAATTTATTTACATAATAAAAAGTCATCGCTCAGACCTGCAATAGGGAACGAATATATATATATATATGGTATATAAGCCAACAATAAATAAGAAAAAAATCGAAATCCCTTTTTTATTTTATCTTCCAACATCTTACAACAAAGAAAATCATTTTAATTTCATCTTGTGTTAAGTTTGTTATTATAGCTGGGTACCATAACAACAACAACAAGCAATACGAAACGACCCTTTAGGGTCAATTTTATAATATTTTTCATGAGTTTATGTGTGCACGTGTTCAAATTACACCTAACCGAAAAAAAAAAAATGTTAAGATTTAGATTTTTGGGTCTGAGATTAGTTTTTGTGTGTTTGCTGTGCATGAAACGAAAGAGAAACAAAGTATATATAGACAAAACTACCAAAAACTACCAACAAAGAACATAGTTTTGGTTTTGAAATGTTGACCAATTTTTTGTGGAAATGTTGTATAGCGGAAGATAATTAAGTAATAATTTCGTAATTGATCATCATCGTAATTCGGTTGTTTTATTACATTACGCGTCGTTCGTAAAGTTACATGATTCAACTTAAATAAAGTCACGCACTTGTTTTAAGTCCAATAATTGTGATCATTAGCGCAATACACCATTAGCGCAATACACCTCTATATGTAAAGCATTGTATTACAAACCCACGGGATTTAATTTTTTTACTTTATTAACTGTACAACAACAGTGAAACATAATAAATAGTCCTGGGAACGATATCATCCCAATTAACAATATAAAAAAAAGAAATACTATAAAAAAGGACAATCGTGAGATTTTCAATTTTCTTAAGATTAAGAATAAAAGTCAACAAATCAATGGTAGAATAAAAAAGATAAATTAAGGATCGATTCCTTTATATCCATTGAACGTTTTATTGATTTATTTTTATTTTTGTTTCGAATCGTTAAAAAAATATTTCATTGAAATTGAAAATGTATTTGGAAAGGATATTATTTTACCAACAAACGAAAAAAAAAAACGATCTTGAGGAGTGAAGTGATTGAAATAATAGAAGTTTTTTCTTTTGGGAAAAGTGTCTTCAAAAATTATGTTGCATTGTCTTGTGTGGGAATGACGAAATTTATCAACAACAAAAAAAAATTGAAACCCACGAACGACACTATGTTATGGATGTGTCCACCTGATTTTTTCTTCGAATCCCTAATTGACGATGATTATTTGGTTTTACTTGAGGGTTTTTGTCTAACGATTTGTAATGTTACAAAAAATATTGGTTTTTGGGAAAAGTAAATACTTGAGGGGATGAATATGGGATAGTTAAAGTTGTCTATAACGATCGATGAATGACTTTGATTTCACAGTGGGTGGGTTAGATGCTATCTCGTAATCGTTGAGCAAATATTGTTGAATAAAATGTAAAACTTTTTTTGGAATGAAATGCAGATTTTTAATTAGACCTCACAATCACAAGAACAAGTCAAACACGATGATGACGGCAGTTGATGAGTTCCTATGAAGTACAAAACATCGATATTTTGCACAACTTTACTGCACCGGTCTAGGAGCCAAATTTATTTGAAGGTTGGGAACCCTAAAGAAAAGATTAAAATAATACTTTGAAATTAAAATAGGAATACCCCTATTTTTTATTGCAGATTCGGATTCTCCGGCGTTTTAGCCAAAGAATTTCAATTTGCAATAAAAAATACGTAGGGAAGTTAATTTTTATTTTTTATTTTATTATTACAACATTTTTAACAGTTTTCTCATGAGTTCTGTACTTTTTGAAAAATTTACAAAACTCGAAAAACTCCTTCGAGATATTGGAAAGTTTCAGCTTAAAAAAAAAACATTACCCGAGTGAATGTTCATACTTATCTACTATCTAAACATCGACTTTCTTAATTTTAATTTTAATTTGTAGCAGCTATTATTTTATAGGAACCAGACTATCTGTTACTTAAAGCAACGTCAAAAAACTTTAAGAAAGCCGTACTACATCACCGAGATTAACTTGCTGCTGATCATTCTATATCATTGCAGTTTTCCTTGCCGATACTTGGTGCTGTTCTGATCACGCATTATTTATTACTTTGATTTCGAGATTGTTAAGAACGAGTATGGTGTTGTAAATCTTACAGCACTGTATATTCAACGACGTTTAGTTCTGCGCTCGTTTTCGAAAGAACCATAAGTGAGTGGGTTTATAATTTGGTGCTCAATTTATATGAACTCGTCAATGAATGTGATATATAACCTGACCCTCCTGACTAACTTGAAGGTTGTTTCCAAAAAGTGATAGAATTTTTCCTAATTGTAAATTGAGGAACCTTGTCTTAAAATACTTCATCACCAAGTGAGGTCTCAGAAACATTTTCCGATCTTTGCTTTTGGAACAATATGTGCAAGTGTAAACCTTTGAGGGTTCATTGGCTTTCAACTTGCTGACATTTATTGTTTTCCAAAAATCACATTACCCATCAAACAGTTAAGTACACATTTACTGTTAGATTTCCTCTAGAGCTTTAGATCACAAAGCTAGTTTTATATTTTAAACCATTCAGATGCCGGCGCAAGCCAGTCCAAAGAATAATTTTGCAAACATTAAAAGGAACACATATTTGAGCCATAAACTTGACCACAACGTCCGAGTTATATTTGGAGTTTTTATGCTAGAGCTGATCAAAATTCCAACTACTTACATTCTATTTGTGTCATAGATGTTACAGTTTTGAGAGGCTTACCATTGTATAATTCTGGGGCTTAAAAAATTTTCGATTTAAAGAATGCAACTCCAAGTTTTGATTGCGATAATTTTTGAAAGTAAAAGGAAAATGGGCCGAAGGTAATTACAAAAGACCTGAGTAAAATGCTAATTGTGGTTTGTAATGATGTTAATGTTTTTTTAACATGCAACTCACCGTTTTCAATGGAAAATTATCATGCTTTTTCTGGATTTTGAAAACTTTTAATTTCCGTTATGGAAATTCTGTGCATTGAAAAGTGTTGAATTTCTACAACTATTGAATAATCCAACTATTGTTGGATCCAACTATTTATTTCAATTGCACTACACTTTTCTGTTTCTACGCAGGCAACAAGTTTATCCGGTTTATTTAGTTCGTGGATTGAGGCTATCATGACCCTGAAGTACATTTAGAAATTTGTGTTTCAAGAAAAGCTTTTTTAAAGGTCTGACAGATTAACCGTGAATCAAAAGGAAATTAACTCTAATCAAAAGTTTTAATAAAATCTGAGTTAGAAGCATGGAAGAACACTTTTCAATACAGCGGAGAAGCTTTTTAAGGTCTTAATTTTAAATTGCATATTATGTTGCTTAAACTAGCAAAAAGCAAATGTTTAGTGACGTAGGTCGTTTATCTAACTTTTCTGGTAACGGAAGAAAAAATATTGCCTACTTATGATCATATAGAAAGTATGGGAATGGCGATTATTGTAATAACTGTGTGATATGGATAGTCAGAGTTGATTTCGATTTTAACATGTGTGATATGGATAGTCAGAGTTGATTTCGATTTTAACATTTTAACATTTTAACATTTTAACATTTTAACATTTTAACATTTTAACATTTTAACATTTTAACATTTTAACATTTTAACATTTTAACATTTTAACATTTTAACATTTTAACATTTTAACATTTTAACATTTTAACATTTTAACATTTTAACATTTTAACATTTTAACATTTTAACATTTTAACATTTTAACATTTTAACATTTTAACATTTTAACATTTTAACATTTTAACATTTTAACATTTTAACATTTTAACATTTTAACATTTTAACATTTTAACATTTTAACATTTTAACATTTTAACATTTTAACATTTTAACATTTTAACATTTTAACATTTTAACATTTTAACATTTTAACATTTTAACATTTTAACATTTTAACATTTTAACATTTTAACATTTTAACATTTTAACATTTTAACATTTTAACATTTTAACATTTTAACATTTTAACATTTTAACATTTTAACATTTTAACATTTTAACATTTTAACATTTTAACATTTTAACATTTTAACATTTTAACATTTTAACATTTTAACATTTTAACATTTTAACATTTTAACATTTTAACATTTTAACATTTTAACATTTTAACATTTTAACATTTTAACATTTTAACATTTTAACATTTTAACATTTTAACATTTTAACATTTTAACATTTTAACATTTTAACATTTTAACATTTTAACATTTTAACATTTTAACATTTTAACATTTTAACATTTTAACATTTTAACATTTTAACATTTTAACATTTTAACATTTTAACATTTTAACATTTTAACATTTTAACATTTTAACATTTTAACATTTTAACATTTTAACATTTTAACATTTTAACATTTTAACATTTTAACATTTTAACATTTTAACATTTTAACATTTTAACATTTTAACATTTTAACATTTTAACATTTTAACATTTTAACATTTTAACATTTTAACATTTTAACATTTTAACATTTTAACATTTTAACATTTTAACATTTTAACATTTTAACATTTTAACATTTTAACATTTTAACATTTTAACATTTTAACATTTTAACATTTTAACATTTTAACATTTTAACATTTTAACATTTTAACATTTTAACATTTTAACATTTTAACATTTTAACATTTTAACATTTTAACATTTTAACATTTTAACATTTTAACATTTTAACATTTTAACATTTTAACATTTTAACATTTTAACATTTTAACATTTTAACATTTTAACATTTTAACATTTTAACATTTTAACATTTTAACATTTTAACATTTTAACATTTTAACATTTTAACATTTTAACATTTTAACATTTTAACATTTTAACATTTTAACATTTTAACATTTTAACATTTTAACATTTTAACATTTTAACATTTTAACATTTTAACATTTTAACATTTTAACATTTTAACATTTTAACATTTTAACATTTTAACATTTTAACATTTTAACATTTTAACATTTTAACATTTTAACATTTTAACATTTTAACATTTTAACATTTTAACATTTTAACATTTTAACATTTTAACATTTTAACATTTTAACATTTTAACATTTTAACATTTTAACATTTTAACATTTTAACATTTTAACATTTTAACATTTTAACATTTTAACATTTTAACATTTTAACATTTTAACATTTTAACATTTTAACATTTTAACATTTTAACATTTTAACATTTTAACATTTTAACATTTTAACATTTTAACATTTTAACATTTTAACATTTTAACATTTTAACATTTTAACATTTTAACATTTTAACATTTTAACATTTTAACATTTTAACATTTTAACATTTTAACATTTTAACATTTTAACATTTTAACATTTTAACATTTTAACATTTTAACATTTTAACATTTTAACATTTTAACATTTTAACATTTTAACATTTTAACATTTTAACATTTTAACATTTTAACATTTTAACATTTTAACATTTTAACATTTTAACATTTTAGCATTTCTAACATTTTAATTGGCAATTTGTTAGACCATTCCGGATCATTGTGCGGCATAATTGCAGCCTTTAACGATTGGCGCCAGCGTTCGAAAAACCCATTAGCCGTTGGGTTGTAACTGGTTGTACATCTGTGATCAAAACCACGTATCTTTGAAAGTTCCTTGAACAAGCTAGATTCGAATTACGTTCCTTGATTAGTCACTATTGACTCAACGTCTTTTTTAACGCCAAATAAATTTACTAGCAACCATCTTAAAACAAGTAGAACAACCAGAATAAGCCAAATCATGAACCGAATGAAAAGCTGCTTTGCAAAATTCTATGGAAATGTAAAGACGATGAACTCCAGAAAAGATTTCACACCAAATAGTCTTATTTGATTTGAAAAGTGGTAGTTTTTGAAAAACCAACTATGTGTTGTCTTCCAAAAGTGTTTTCAACTCTTCATCGTCCAGCTGTGCGTCGGCAATTTGTTCATAGTCAATCGCTGGGGGAAGCGAGATTTCGTTTGTTTTAAGAATGGCATTCCTATTAAAATAAAGAGCTGCCAAAACAGAAATCTGAAAATCTGATAGATTAACCTAGACCCAAATGGAAATTAATTCTTATCAGTAGCTACGAACTGTATATAGAAGCGTACATAGCAACAGGTTATTTTTCTTATGCAAACAGCAGTTAAAAATTGAATGCCAGTTTATGAATTCGATTATTTAATTAGAAAATTAAAAAATTAACAACGATTTAAACTATTCGTTTATGAACCCTCGTTTATACATTTGTAATTTCATTTCACCCCTCGCCTCATAACTATATATTATATACTCAGTGTTAACATCGTGTTAACACATTACACAACACAAATGATGTATCGTTAAAACAAAAATAGTCAAGGTCACGACAATTTACAACCCACTCAGTTTGACACCTTTCTATATAGTCGCTATAACAATCAAGTAATATCTATGTTTCGGTAACATGTTCTCACGACACCAAAAAAAACATTCAACATTACTCCGCACCTCTCGAAACTTTATATACAATAAATAAACGGACGCGAAATGGTCATTATGGTCTTCACAAACAAAAAAAAACCAAACCAACATAACATTTATATTCTTATTTATGTATGATACGCTTTCAAAACGACCCACGCGCTAGTCGCGAGATAAACTCGTGTCTTCTTTTCATTTTGGTTACTGGTTTTTTTCATATTTTCTTTTGTGGCTTGCATATCGAAATGGTCTTGTGTTTAAGCGTGTATTCCACATTAATTTATTTACATTTCGTTATTCCATCCTATACCCAATTTTCGGTTTTCTTATCTTACGTTTTTTCATTTTTTATTTTTTTTTCGATTCCCGCGTATGCACACCGCGTAATTTTCTTCTATATTTGTTATAATATATGAATTAAATTATAAAATTATAATTGTCGTAATGCATGAAACGTTTCCAAAAAATAAAAAAAGGCAGAGAGGAAATTACCTTTAAACATACACACGATGAATACCAAAAAATTTTCATGTCGTAACAAGATATAACATGTCTTATGAATTTTACACTAACAACAATATTACAATGTATGTAACGTGTTACACAAATAAACGTACACACACACGCACTAAAAAAAATCCTACATAATAATACTTTTGAACAATGAGTTCCTTATTTCTTTTGGGCTACCCAAATAATATCTTAAAAAACTTTTTCTCACGATTATGGTCTGATTATTTACTTATGTCTTGACATCACAAACAGCAGATGCATTAAATATTAAGTCATGTTTGATCATGTTCGAGTTATATTGATAAAAAATTGTATATATGTATCGATCACTCGTAATTTAGTAATAAAATAAATAATCAAATAAAAGAATATCGTTAATGTGTGATAAGATTATGTAAATGGTCGAGCACGTGTATATTGGAAGTAGTGTAATTTTTTTAGGGATTGGCCTGGACACTTTTTTCAATACCAATAAATACTAAGTTTACACTTGTCACACCTAAAATTCGAGAAATAGGGCGAAAATGATAACTAATAGTATTTAAATAAAGTCACCCTAAAAACAAACATAATACCATAGCTTGATAGACTTGTCAACCTAATTGCTGTAGGATTCCAATGTAAAAATAAGGTGATACCCTAATTATATAAAAAGATTTTTCACAATTTTTTGTTTGATTCAAATTTGAACCGTGCTTGATATGATTTTGACCTTCATGTCAAAAATCCTAATCAAACTGAAATTTCTAATATATTTTAAGTTCAATAGTTTGACTCAATTTGAGTACCCCAGTTTCGTAAGTAATACGAAAAAATTAGTATACATTAATCCAAATTCAAAGGCTACTTGGGTACATATATATAATTTTTGTTCAAACTGAACACATAAAATAGTTTGATTATGATCGATTGATCGACGAAAGAACTACTTGTTTACAATCTGAATACAATCCAAATATACTATAATTGTTAAGTTACCCTAAATGCAAGCATATTGTTAAAAAACATCCTTATTATAAAAAAAAAATCAAAACTTTTTGTTTGATTCAAATTTGAACTGTGCTTGATATGATTTTGACCTTCCTGTCAAAAATCCTAATCAAAGTGAAATTTCTAATAAATTTTAAGATCAATACAAGATCAAGCACAAATACGAAAAGTTTAGTATATATATTAATTCAAATTCAAAGACAACCTGGGTACATATATATGATTTTTGTTCAAACTGAACACATAAAATAGTTTGATTATGATCGATTGATCGACGAAAGAACTACTTGTTTACAATCTGAATACAATCCAAATATACTATAATTGTTAAGTTACCCTAAATGCAAGCATATTGCTAAAAAATATCCTTATTAAAAAAAAAAATCAAAAACTTTTTGTTTGATTCAAATTTGAACGGTGTTTGATATTAGTTTGACCTACATTTGAATAGTCCTACTTAAACTTAAATGTCTTAATATATTTTACGCACAACTCGAGTACAGTTTTGAGGAAATAATATTACAGTTTGACTTAGTTTGACGGCAGTTTGACTGAAGTTATATAGTATAACTGAAAGTACATTCATATGGTAAACTAGAAGTGTGGCCAGAAGTAATGTACACTGAAGTACCAAATTGAACCCAGCACGCAATTATATATAATAGCGAACACCTTGAGGTTTTATACTCAAGTATCCGTTAGAATACGGTTCCAAAAATGTAATCCATTGAAGAAAAATTCAAAAATGAGTAAACTACTGAAAGATTAGTCAGTTGGGCAATACATTTTTTGCTTGGGGTGACTAACAATACTGAAATGTAAATAACTTTCTAAAGCTATATAACAGCAATTCCTAAATTATGTATCTGCCCGTCATCTTACCTATCGGTTTACCGAAGACCCAGCTCTTGATTTAATTAACTTCTGTGTGAGCAAATGTAAAGTGCTCACGTCCGTATCAAAACGTCTAACAGAAATAAAATTGTGAGATTAATGAACCGTGTAAATTTTAATCTTTTTAGCGTCTTACAGAAGGTTTTGTAAGCTATCCAAGGGCCAAATTAAAGTTTTCAATTCCTTTTAATTTATGGCATAATTCTCTTCCGTTTTCGCCTGAATATTCGAAATATCCGGAATCGAGCAAACATCTGACGTTGTAACATCGTTTAGTCTTTTAAATTTAATGCCATTTGGGATTTTTTTAACCGGAAGCATCTAATTTATTTTCAAATCACCAGATTGGAAAATTAAATGGGCTCTTGGATGACCTTATGATGCCATCTTTTAGTAGTGGTTCGATTAGGTTTTCTACCTCGCCTTTCATGCTTACTGGGTATATCGATTGCCCTTGGTTATTTTTCGGTTCGAATAATGTTCCGAATTTTAACAGCATACTCTGTAGTTTTTGTTCATCTCCTTGTGAGAGATGAATTGATCGTTTCAAACTTCAAGATTATTGACCTGTAATGGCTGCTTATTCTTCAATGGTATCTTTATGTTTAGTGTTAAAAATACATTTTGATATTTTTTCTATCAATTATGGCTCCTAGTTCTTTTAAGGTTTCATCTACGATGAGAATTTTCCAAAATTTTAGAAAAATTTACAGCAGCTGATGTTGAATTAGTTGTCATTGGGTTTTTAGCTAATTCAGGTTTAATGGTGTTCGTATTTGCTCCAGTGAGGATGAAAAACCTGAGCAATTTATTAATTCTAGTTGCGTACTCTAGGTAAGATATGCTAGAAAGGAGCCCATCACAAAATTTTGTTTACTGGTTTCACCCTCTTGTTCTTTGGAATGTTCGCATTTAACTGCTGGTTCATGATTGAGTTGGTTTGGATAATTTCATTGACTTTATTTGGTTGAAATTTTAGGTCATCCTGCTAGTTCGTAGGACGGTTGATATCGTCAATGAGTTCTTTATAAACAGAATCATGCAATGTGCGATTGCGGTATATTTCTATCAGTACCTCTACTGTGTCGGTTGCATATTCTTCCATTTGGATCTTATTAACGATCAGTGAAAAATTATGATGGATGCTAGCATAGAATTTATTTATGCTTAAGTTCTCTTGCCGGATGCCACTCACTTAATGTTGTAAAAACCTGAAATTTCCTTATCAGCAGAGTGAGGCATAGCAATTTTTTGATGGATGCCTAATCGTCACTGAATATATTGTATGATATTAAGCTTGCGTCGGCTCAGCTTCTAATTTTTTGGCTTATGCTCGGTAATTTTGATCTGTATGGTTTTTTTTTACGATCGCATATAGTCTTCTAAAATTGTTTTCTACGCTGTGAATTTATGGAATATATTGTGTTGGATTTCCATTGAATTTTTAAGTTCGGGAGCTTGCTGATATCGATTAGATCTTGTTCCGTTTTTGCTGCAGCTAGTGCATCTATTTTTGGGATAAATGGGTTTTCGAGTATAGTATGTGCTGTTCTGATCCAAAGATTTGCGGTTCTTTCAATTTTAAATGTACTTGCTGGATTAGAGGGTAGTTCAGGGCATCATTCGGTGTGACTTATAATTAATTATCCCCTAGTTTCTAGAAAATTTACCAATATAAAGTCTTACATTAAATAAATAGAGTAAAGCTTTAAAAAAATGCACGTATTTGTTATAATTCATTCCAAATGGTAAGATACCATCAGGGCATATATCACCTGTCGTATTTATGCATTCAAGCATATTTATAGCTTCCTCGGCATTAAACTGCAATGCAACATTTGGATTGAACATCATCTTTTGTATATTCAGTTTTAAATAACTCAAATGTCATTAATTTACTATTTGCAATATTTTTCAAACGTCGATTGAACCATGGCTCAGAATAAAATGATGTAACACCTTCGGAACCTTAACATTTGAAAACGACTCATCATAACTCTATTACGTTTTGACATGACTAACGAAATGTGCAATCCAATAAAAAAAGATCAGCTTTCCGAAAACCATATTTCAATTTCAAACCCGTTCTCAATTAATAGTGGCGAGTGGTATATAAACTGGGATGACCTGTTAAATTCGGATGACCTGCTAAGCTCTATGTCAATGAAATTTAATGATGGAAATACTAGGTCCAAAACAAATAGGCTAAACCTCTGGCCAAAATTAGCTTTACTTCCATTCTAATCCCCAATGAAGAACTAGAACAAAGCTCACTTGATAACAGATTTCCTATTGGCATATATAAGATTGACTTGTTCAAAATCAAAATCATTTTTCACAACACCACCTTTACGATGGCTATTCACAGGCTCACGATCACGGCTAAACATGCAGTAGCTTGATGGAAAATATTCCTCAGATTTGAATCGTAATCGGATATGCTAAAAAGTTTTAACCATATTGGACCTTCCCACCAAAGTGCGTGGTTAGCAGTTGACTGGGGTTTATACACAACCTACTTGATTTTTGCAATCTACTAGAAATTTGATGATGTAATTAACTAAGATTTGTGCATCAATCTTTTTCTGGTATCCAGTTAAAATCTGTTAAGAGTTTGACAACTCTGTGCAAAGCACAATTTTATTTCATTTTTGCTTCAGAAGGTACCAATTTAATTATACTAGCTGTTGAGAACGCTAGAATGATACTAATTTTAACCTTACCTCGAAATAATATAAGTTTGATTGTTCTTTGCTTAAACGTCAGTAAAGCTTGAACCAAAGAATATTTGTCCCGTTAACATTCAAAATCATTTATCACACCAATTAATTTGTTTCAATCACCACTAAAAGAGATTTCCATTAGGAATCACATTTAAAAATGATCGTGATCATTTCTGAGATCATTAAATTATATTCCATACAAAACCATTTTCGTGTTTAACCAATAATTATCCAAAAACTCAGCTCGCACTCAACAATTATTTGCCAGGTAATTATTCTTGTACTGAAAATAAACGACGATCGTGTATTGTTGTGAAAATACCCATGTTAAATAAATAAATCGTTCCTTTTGTACACTCATCTAAATGATCATAACATTTGTGACACCAATAATTATGCCATACAATACAATATCATGAAAATTGATCGTGTTTTACGCGCGATCACATTTTAAAAATAAAAATTCGATGATCGCGATCGTTTAATTTCTTTCCCTAATTTCCTTAAAGATTTTTAAAAAAAAATGTAAATATTTTAAAACGTGATCGCATCGAATGTCATGTACGTGATCACTTGTTACAAAAAAAAATCTGTTGTGCACATTTTTCTACTTTACTCGATCGTATTTTAACCTGAAACTAGGTACCAAATTTCTCAGCAAGTGTTTTACAATTAAATATGTAAATTCATGTCTTAAACTAACGATCACAATTCCAGGTAATTTTCTATGTCCATAAAACAACAGGTATACGTAAAATGCAAAGTGATCGCAAAAATATATATATAGTGTTTTTACGATCGTAACCTGTGATTTTTACTATTTCGGTTCTTATCACCCCTCATAAAAATGCGTACATTTTCTAGAATATTATAATGTTTTCATCCCTAAATTTAGAAAAAAAAAAAATACCTGTTACACCGAATAGATCACCAATTGATCGTTCAATTGATTTTCAACGTTAAATAAACGAAATTCGAGGGGAGAGTGTTTTAAAATCACATAATAATTTATCTTTTGTTGATAGGTTTTTTTTTTGTGTTTAATTTTTCTCGATCGATACATGATCGTATAACGTAAATAAATCCGTATAAAAACCGTAATATTGTTAGTTTTAATCCCCACGATCTTTCGTATATCAATACGATATTTAGGTTAATTTGTTGCACAAATATTATATACGGTCGTCCGTATATACGATCATGTTATTTCGTGTTCAAACTTCAAGACCCCTTAACAACAACAACCACTCACTATCCACTACAATTTCATATAGAATATTCACCCTCGCTTACCATCTGTCCTGTTTTTGGTTTTTGTTGTTGTTTTTATATTGTGTTGAATATATTCGAAATTCTGTGAGAACTAGGATGAGATTCGAGTTCCCACGATTTTATTTAAGGTTAAAATTTGTATATATAAAAAACTTTTACAACAACAATCATGAACCTTTTTTACAAATAAAAAAAAAATATTTTCTCTATCTCGCTTACTCATACACCACGATCGTATGGTAACTTGTTGTGCGCACACCACGAAAAACGAAGAACGAAATAAAAAATTAAATTTTTTTAGTTTTTTCGAACACCTGCCCTTATTGAGATTTCTGATAGGACGATGGTGGAAATATAGAACAACAACAACAATGTTATACGCATGTATTATACTTGGGTTGTATATGAAATGGAAAATAAAACGAAATTGAAAAAAAAAATTCACCCTCGTCCCGAACCAAACGAAAATCGTATAAATAGGCGAACAAGTGTGGTTTTAGGTATCATTCCAAGTTTATCGTTTCATTCGAAAACATTTCAAGAAAATTTTAAAAAGTTTTTTTAAAACTATTTTTTTGTTATACATAAACACATTTGTGAAGTGAAATATAAAAATTTAAAAAAAAAATCTGTCATAATCAAAATGTCACATTTTATCAACGATATGGAAATAATTTCATCGAATAACAGTATCAACGAGAATAAATACAATACACAAAAATTGTCGCGTAAACCGGTTTATCGGTTAAAAAAAATCTTAAAACCATTGCTAAAAATGTTATCATCATCGAAAAAAATGAGCAACAACACAAAATCATATCAACATCATATCAAAGCGGCTAAATCGTACGAGGATGCTGAAGAATTTAGTTGGCATTCGGAAATCGAAGAAAATTCACTAAACGAAGAATTGGAAGCGAAATTACAAAAACAAATTGCGGAATGTAATGCCGAATCGTCAGCCATCTATGTCTATCCCAATGGATTAAATGGCAACGAAATGGAAATACAAACGGTTAATAATGAAGAAATATTTGTACCCGTTTGTTTTGCACGCACCGAAGCCGGTACATTTTTTTGGACCACAGTACACAAAAATGCAGATGAAGATTTAATTGCACCGATCGATTGTTATTCATCATATCAAACACCTGAAATACAATATTGTTGTCATGGCGATCGATGGGGGCAAGCCTAAATACATACATCGTCGACGAAAGTGTTTAGTAATCTTTAGTTTTTGTGATATTTTGAAAATCATTTGTGATCCTCAATTTTTTGTTTTAATTTTTTTTTTTATTGTAAATTTTAAGTTAACGAAAAGCTTTAATTAATTGTAATCAATGTCTTCCAATTTTTAATTTTAATTGTAATTAATATTTTTAATTTTAGTATTGTTAAATAATTTTTAATCGTAAAAAATATGTTTAGTATTAAGAAGAAGAAGAAGAATTTTTAAATAAGATAATTAAAATAGTTAATAATTATAAAAATAAATATTATATAAAAAAAAAAACGAAATTTTTTACAATTTTTATTTTTTATTTATTTGGTTGGTTTCGCTTGTTCGCTTGTTTGGTTTTCGTTTTAATTTTGTGATCAACAATCCATTAAGTGTTAAAAAAAACAATTTAAATAGTGATCGTGGGTGAAACACGCGCGCTCTTTAACAATTTATATATGATGTATGAAACTGTTTTTTTTTTAAATGTCAACTTTAATTATAGTGTGATCGTACGTACTAATGTACAAAACAAATAATGAAGTGTTTTTTATGTGCGATCGTGTATGGTGATTGCGATCGTTAATTTAAAATGTCATAAATTGTTTTGATTTAATGGGTTTTGTTCTATAATTAGAGTAACACGTGGTTTTAAAGTACAATGTATTTTTTTTTGTTGATCGTGATTTTGATCTTTGTATATTGTAAAAATAATTTTATTTTATGATTTTTGTTTCCTTTATGAGTTTTTTTTTTGATCATCGGTACACAATTTTTAATATTTTAAATGACGATCACATATTTACTGGTGTTAAATAAATTGAGATGAAATTATTGGGCAGATCGGTGGTCGATCATTTATATATATATATATATATATATATATATATATATATATATATATATATATATATTTATTTTTATTTATTTATTTATTTATTTATACAAAAATACAATCTGTGGATATAGTTACAATCCAGTGTTGATTAGTAATAAAGAAGATATGAAAAAAGAAAGATATAACATTTGATAAAAATTCAAAAATATAAAAAAAAAACATTAAAAACATTGACAAATTTAAAAATTAACTACACTTGAAAATGCATTAAACCATCCACATTTGAACCGCGAAAAAACGCGAATCCAGATTTGAATGGATTAAGTTTAAATTTTCAAATCAACAGGAAGATTATTAAAGATTTTAGGAGCCAAAATTAAAAATGAATTTTGAAAATTAGTTCAAATTTTGAAAATTAGTAAGATATACATCTTACGACTAGGGCATACTAGTCGTAAGATGTATATCTTACTAATCACTAATGTCAGATAATTACGAAGAGAATCAATATGATTCTTTCAAAGCATTGAGTTGTCAATGGATAAGCCAAGATATTTGAAAGATTGAACGAATTCAACTTTAAAGCAAGTAACTAGACAAGAAACTTGATCACAATGTACATCATGATAAATAACGTCAGGATCTATGACGCTATTGTCATTCAATTTGAAAACCATAACTTTTGTTTTTGAGCTCAAGAACATGTAATGAGCAAAGCACCATTCCTTTACTAAGCATAAGTCCGAATTCATATATTGAATATTTGGACAGCGGTTAGGGTGATTGTACAGAAACACACGGTCGTCACCGAAAGCTATTAACCTAGAATTAAAATTAATTTCAAAGAAAAAATTTAAATAAATTAAAAATAATAATGGACCTAACACTGACCCTTGCGGTACACCATCGTTAATGTAAATACTTTGACTAAAAGCGTCGTTGATTTTTACAATCTGTGACCGATCAGATAAATAAGATTGAAACCACTGCAATATAACACCACGAAAACCAGCATGGAGGAGTTTGTGTAACAAGACGTCATGGTTTACCATATCAAAAGCTATGGTTAAATCTACAAAAATAGAACCAATCGAGTTTCTTTGGTCTAGACCCTTATATAGAAAATTGGTAAATTCCAATAAAGCTTTTTGCGTACTTTTAAATTTTCTAAATCCGTATTGATTACTATGTAAAAATTTAGTCTTATTTAAGAAATTGGTAATTCTGGAATGAGCTATCTTCTCAATTATTTTTCCAAATACTGAGAGTAATGAAATTGGCCAATAGTTGATAATATTTTTTTTGTCACCTTTTTTCATTACCAGTTGACCCAGTCGGTTTAAGGTTCGATATGATGTTTAAAATTTCAAAAGAATCGGTTTCCCAAAAGACGCATGATTTTTCTTCCGAATTATTAGAGATAAGAATAGAATAAACTTGATCAGTAGAGTTGGTAGTTTGCTTTAAATTAAGGACAGAATTTACGAAATGATTGTTAAATAACTCGGATAAGTAGAATAGATGAAATCCAAGGCTTAATAATTCTATCCTTAGCTTTTACTAAGTGTTTTGAAGTATTTTTATCAATATATTGTTTTAAACGACCAATAAAACAATCATAAGCCCTAGATACGTTAGGTTAAGAATATACGTCGAGCCAGCCTTCATCATTCAATTCATTAAATAGATTTGTATAATCAATAGAAGTCACATAGCGCTTCAATTTTGGTAGTGGAGGATTACCGGTCAAAATTCTCAATGGAACAATAACCATAGAAGTCATACAGTGATCAGTAATATGCAGATCAAGAATATCAGCATGGAAACTAAAATTGAATTTCAAAGAATGTCTAAAAAATATGTGATCAATGCATGTTGCAGAAAAATTAAAAATTCTTGTTGGCATATTTAAAACAGAACTAAGACCATGAGACGCCATCATGAATATATAATCATTTAATGATGAAGGAAGACCTAAAATATGTAGTTTCATATCACCAAAAATCAAAATATTTTTTATTTTAATCCCCGTTAAAATACTTTTAAGCTCCGTCAAAAAAACTGAAACATTCAGAAAATGAAGCCTATAAACAACTAAAGCCAAAAACCGAACTGAATTAAATTCAAAATCTACCTGCAAAATGTCAGCACTAGTAGCATCAATGCAAGAAACAGTTATAAACTTTAAACCATCACAAAGATAAACAACAACTCCACCGGCTCTAAACATAGCATTACATTTACCGTAAATTGTAAATCCCGAAATTTTATAATTATCAAGTTCATATTGTTCAATCCACACCTCTGACAGAAAAATGATTTGGGGCAGAATATCAAGTGCAGCAATGTTAGCTAAAAATAAAATAAAATTTTGCCTTAGGCTTCTAATATTTTGATGCATTATAAAAAGGATTGATTCGAGTTGATAGACGTAGGAAGCGCATTTATATCAAGGTTTGAAGGTTAGGTTGGCGTACCTCTAAAAAAGGATGACTTCGGTTTTTATTTTGGAATTCCTTTACAAGAACCCCAGTAGGCCATGAAGATGGAGCCATCAACTTTACAAAATCGGTATCAGTAACCCTTATTTTAAATGACGAGTAATCTTGCTTATAATTATCTCGTACTTTATGTTTAAACCGATGAACCACAGCATCAGTTACATTAAATTTTGTCCGCAGGTATTGGCTAATATTAAAATCACTGACATCTATATGCAACCTTGAGATTTAAACTTGTTTACGAGGTGCTATAGTAGGCAATAAGCCGTCAATGTCACTACCAGTACCAATTACAAAATTATTTATAGAATCTTCAAACTTTGGTTTGTTAACAAAGAACGTTAAATGCTGAGCAGAAGCACTTTTAGGCAAACGCTTGATTTTAGGAATACTGGTATTTTTTAATTTAGATACCATATCTTCTTCGTAAATCGAATCGTCAACTGACGGCAAGAGCTGCATCAGATACGTTTGAAGAGATGTTTGGCATCAATCTCAGATCCGCTGATACAATAATTGGAACAGTTTCATTTGCATCACTTCTTGACACAAAGTCAGTAACGGTTGGATAAGTATTAGAAGCTAAATTATTAACATATATATATATATATATATATATATATATATATATATATATATATATATATATATATATATATATATATATTAATAATAATTTTTATATATATATATATATATATATATATATATATATATATATATGAGAATATTTGGATTGAGTTATCATTGTTATGAATTGGGTCCTTTGAATGGCAACAAGATCACCCATTTGATACTTATTAGCTGTTTGTAGTCGTTTATTGAATTGTTTACGGTTCCCCTTTTGGATTTTCCAAATATTATTCGCTGCATCTTGTCGAAGTAAATCTCGTTCAATGATTACGTTGTTGAGGAATTCTTCATCAATTAACTCAATTATTCGTCCTTTAGTGTCATCTTTGTGGTTAAAATGGTTGTAACGCAAAGTTCAATACACCTTGCAATCTTCTGTGCAAATCTTCCAATATAAAACGTATGGTGCGCTTTCTTGATAATTTCAGTCTGAAGGGTCTTCGCGAAATACACTCAACTTTTTACCATGGCATCGCCCCTGCTTCGAAACACCATGAGAAATTGAACTGTAACTTTAATTTTCAATTTTACTAGTTAGGATAAATTCACACAGATTTTTGATTTTCGTTTGTGCAAACCCCTCCAGACGTCGCATTGAGAAATTTTCTATACAGGTTCTCACTTGCTCGTGAATCATGTTATAATAGTTAACACATCCAAATGCTTTTACAAGAGTATTTGGGACAGAGCCAAACTCGATAAGAATTCGTTTGCCATTCTTATCAACAGACGTTTGCAATAAATCAGCTTTTGTAGATTATTCCGCCGCATCATTGCACTCATTTCTTGATTTCGTTGAATTGCGTCATCGAGTTTTTAACAGTAACTGAGCTCATCTGCAACTCTTCGAGCAACACGATAAATATTCTCATCGGTTTGTGCATTCATACTCACCATCGTATACCTTTCATTTATTTGCTCAACCTTCAAAAATGGTTGAAAAAAATTTGAACTCTGTGTAGTAGAAAACAAACGAGTTTAACCAGATTTTTTCATGCGATCAGGCTTTTGTTAAACCTACAGAAACAGCTCTAGTTAAACAAATGTTAAGTCTGTCAAATGCTAAAATGTCGCATACTATATTGGACTCCGGATCTGAAATATTCGTAAATCGTAATTGAATCATGTGTCCAGAAATTACATCTACTAAGAGATAATGTGCGTTGAATTATTACTTTAGTTGGAAAACTCGGTACAGCTCCATCTATGGAAGAATCACCGTAGCAATATCATCAGCTTATTGTCATTTCAGTTCAAGCATATATCCTGCATGTAGTTACATTGCCCTTGCCAACTTCAACGCTAGACATTGAGTAGTGCCATCTCATTAAAAATCTCCAACTTACGATGGTGTTCATCTTCTAATAGGAGCTGATAATTTTTTTTCAAGCAATAAACGATTGGAAGATTTGAGTTGCAAGCCATTAGCCAAAAGATAGCAATAGTTTCTTGACATCAGTTTCATGATATAGAGTTTCTACTTTTAAGAAACTTTAGAAGGTGAGCCAATAGCAACAAAACGTCAAATATTGTCTAGACATCGCGAGGTTTTAATCCATTAGGATGGCTAGCACCAGACATCGTCCAGATTAAGATACTTTTTCAAAGTTTCTGGTTCGACAAATCGGACTGGGACGATCAAGGACCAAGTGAGATAAGGAAACATTGGGTGATAATACTTCACAACGAGATACCAGATCTAAAAATTATTAAAATTCTAAGCTGGAATTCACCTTTTTTCCACAATTAATGTACCACACAGTTGCAAATAAATAGCCACTAAATTCAGTAAAGACTTGTTAGAAGTACCATCTACATTACAATCCGCGCAACTATCATTTTTGAGATATTTAGCGTTAAGGCGACTTTATAACATCGAATATTAAGCTAGCTAAATTCATGCGCTCTCAACCCTACGAGCTAAAATATTTACAACTTTATGCACAAAATTCGCAGACGGCCAACTTAATCATACAAAAAACCTCGTGTTTTGTTTGATTTTCATACAAATGACAACTAAATGGTGGTTAAATTTTAAGGGCCGATGTGGAATGTGAACCACACCTAAACGTCAAGTTTTTTTCTGCATTTCATTTGACATTTCTCAATTTCAGACTAACTCAATTTGAACCATGGAAAGATACACAATCGAGCAACGCGTTAAATTTATTCAGGCTTTTTATGAAAATGGGCGTTCAAATCAAAATGCATATCGGCGAATCATAATCCAAGAGTGATAGTCGAAAAACAAATGCACCCACAAAGAGTGACTGTTTGGTGCGGTTTATGGGCTGGCGGCATCATCGGGCGGGTTTTTTTTCCAAAATGAGGCCGGTCAGGCAGTAACTGTGAATGGTGTGCGCTATCGTGAGATGATAACGAACTTTTTATGGCCCGAATTGGAAGATATGGATGTGGGCAATATGTGGTTTCAACAGACCGGTGCCAATTGCTACACAGCTAACGAAACAATAGCTCTTTTGCGCGACAAATTCAATGGTCTAGTCATCTCACGTGGTGGCGATGTCAATTGGCCGCCAAGATCATGTGATTTGACATCGTTGGACTTCTTTCTTTGAGATTATTTGAAAGAAAAGGTGTACATCGATAAGCCAGCAACAATTCAAGAGCTAAAGGATGAGATAATTCGGCACATTAACAGCATAGAACCTCAATTATGCCAAAGCGTCATCGAAAAGTTGGACCATCGGATAGAGGTGTGCCGCCGAGGTCGCGGCGGCCATTTGGCCGATATTTTGTTCCATACATAATTGAACCATACCATGTTATCATAATAAAAAGAATTGACAATAATTTCCTAAATAATTTATGTTTTATTCAAAATCAACTTCGGCCCTTGAAATTTAACCACCCTTTATGACGTCACAGTATGCATTTAAAATGCTAGCATAATATTCGAAGTCATAAAGTCGCCTCTAAGCTCTGAGTACCGATAACTAAATCGAAAGCTATAAATTACTTATTTGTATACATTTTAAAGTTTTGTGTCAAATAAAGCAAAGCCTATGTTTCCGCGTTAAGCTAAAATCTTGATAATGTTGATTGGACAATTTTATTACACGGTCTGCGTGATTGGCCACTTCGGTCAAGTTGATGTTGTCGACTTGAGTTTTTCAAACGTTATTTGGATAAATTCTTCTTCAAAAGCTATTGGAGTTCGGTCGTGATTTTTTTCTAATTAAACGGATTGAATCATTCCGAACCACATTACCACAGTTCCAGTCACCTTCAAGTATATAAAGAGTATTAGAATTAGGAGGTCCACTGATATCACTTTTAAAATTTATTAAGCCACGACAAATTAAGGTTTGCTTTCAGACTGACAGTTGATAATCAGGATACTCAACAGAGACATGAGCAATAAACTGCAGAAGACTGACTAAAGTTGCTAGAATTTGTTAAAGTGACTCAACAATGACGCCATTATCAACCTCTTCAACGAAATATCAAAGTTACTTTGAAGATTATTGCAGATCAAACACGAAGAGATACTCAGTTGCAAAGCTAGCGCATCAAAGTTGGTGTAGTTTCAAATTTATCAACAGAAAACGTAAAAACCTGGTAAATTTCAATAAAAATGTGAGTATTTTTTATTGAGTTGCAATGACGTTTAGTAATTCTGGAATCCTAAAATAATTATCACGGCAAAAACTTGCTTATTCTTCCTTACTTAAAGGTTATACGAGCAATCCCAATTATAATTACTTTATCAAGTGCCGTGATCAGATTAGGTCAATCAACAATACAGTTTCCATAATGGAAGCTGTCATTGTGGATATACTAGGTTTTATAATAACTCTGCGATCAAATTGCTCTTTTTTTTGTCATTGCGATCAAATTGCAGTTACATTTTTAAAAAAGCAAAACACTGTAAAGTGTGGATACAATTATTTGACGTTTACATTTTTTGACAGTATATTGGAAAAATTTTATTGTTGGTGACAATTTTCATCTGCATCGGCCTTATATTCTACCGGATAGCCAAATTGCGCTTATTAGCGGAATCTATCACAATCAACGGACATGAAAAGCGAAGGTAAACAGAGCATAATAAATGGCTTCCAAAAGTCAGTAAACGAAATTTTCTTAAAATATCTTCTCTTTACGATGAAATTGTCCGCTGATTATGCGGGAAAGCATTCTATTTTCTGCCGTGCTGGTTCAATAATTTCCGAAAATCTTGCTGATGCTTAAAACTTCACTGTCAAATTTCGTAATGAGTTTTAATGACACCGTGCATGGATAACCAATGTGTGCAAGTAGAAATTTCCTAAAAAGTTCAATGAAACGACCATCTTAAATGTGAAAATGTAAGGTGCATTAGTGAAAATAAACTTGGGCCTTTCTTTCAACTCAATGTTTCCGATGAATGTCTATAAAGTTAAAACCGTTTAAATACCCCCGCACAGATTATTAATTCAATTTGAAATATAAAGACATGATAATTTTTCTTAAACCACGACGGGGGCTTAAAACTCCAAACAATTACAACCCTTTTTTCACTTTCTCAACCTGTTTACCAAATCACCACATAGTGCGGTTCACCCCAAACTCATTAACTTAATAAAAAAAAACATTTAACCCTGCTGCAATATAAACCAAACCATTTATTCATGGTAAAATTAGTGATCATTCGTGTTGTTCACCCGTCGCGTCTTACATACTCTGCACGAATCCACCGGCATTTTTAATTAAAGTTAAATAAAAAATTAAAAAAATTGTTATACGCTTTTTAATCCTCCATGGTAATTTATGTTTGGATTCAAATGGCTGCGGAAAGGGTTTAATTACTGTTATATAATTTTTAAAATAGCATTTTAATAGTTTTCTACCTGCACGCATCGATCGTGTAATGTTATACAAATATTTGTGTGATCTTATACGAGTCTAATATGATCCCAAATCATGTAGGCAGGTAACAAACTAACAAAAACTTTTAAAAAAAGAAATTAGGTTGAATTTTGTGTGCACGTGTTCAAAAAATTGTATCGTGCATAAGAATAAGAAGAATATAAGGAAGGGACCTCAAACTAATGATTAAAGGTTTTCTAATACAATAAAAAAAAATGAAATGGATTTATGACCGAGAAGAGGATTCTTCTTGGTTTATATATTATTGTACAATTGGGAAAAACTGTATATCCCTTTTAAATAATAAACGGTAAGCTAGAGGTGATTTATCCAGGTACAAACTAAGGAAAATATTATCTTTTCTTAGTAAAGTACAAAATATATTTCGGATGCGATCCTGCTTTTTTTAAATATCACAACAATGTTTTCCAATATTTCATAATATTGTTTTTTTAAGAAAAAGGTATACACAAAAGAAACTGGACCCTTTTTTCCTGTTACCTTTTGGTAATCTTATTGTATTACGATCACATTTTTTTTACATAAAAGATCTTAAAAGAATATTTTTTTTTTTTACCTTTGAATTTCTAACACATCACAATGTAGAAAATGAACTTCACGCTTCAATAAATGTTAATTTAAAAAAAAAATCATCTTTAGGTGATCGCACAAAATCTTTTCTCCTTATTAGATACGTAAACAATGTTTCCATATGTATCGTGGTGGTATATACATTTTTTTTTGTGGATGGACCAAGGTCTCCCGGATATTTGTAATTTAAGCACATAAATTACCGTAAATTTCAACCTGAGACCCGGTAAAATAAAATTTACATATTTTTCATGGGAGATATATTCTAAAGTAAAGTGAATTATTTTCACCTGAAGTTGTTATTAAATCGGATAGAGTGCAAATAGTTAACATATGGTGAACAGATATATGTGTTAAAATATTTAGGGTGCTGGATATGAATCTCCCCTACAGTGATTTTATATATTTTCTCACATTTTTTATTTGTGTATCTAAGTCCCCTTTTATACATTTTTATGGTAAGTGATTTAGAAAAGGTTTACGATATGTACCCCTTTTAGAGTCGGATAGTAATAAAAGGAAATGATTACTGCATAATTGAATTATGTACTATTCATAAACACTTTGCGACGACAATTTTTCGTAGTAGGATTGTGTGGGAAAAATATTTGCAAGTGAAAATCCACTGTGTTTTATGGTTTTATGATCGAGGGTCAATATGGGTGCGACAAGTTCCTGTTATTTTGTTGATTTTGTTAGTTTTAGGGGTTGGTCAAGTGGAAATATGTGTGATAGAATTTTAGAAAGTTATAGTTCACACTATGTAGGGGATTTCGGTTCGATATTACGGATGTGTGTTTTGTGTAAATAACAGTGAAGTGGAAAATTATCAGGGAATGTATAGTTAAAATTTAAATAAATGAAGGAAACGGATTTTATGGATGTATTGAGATCTTTTCGATCGCCAAGTGAATTTAATTTTCTCAAAGACGTGACAAAGCTGATGAAGCAGTAAAAACGATGCATATGGAATTATAGGCAGCCACCTCTCGTACTTTAGTCAGGACCTAATTAGCGACATTAGCGACATTGCGAGCACATACAAAGCCAACATAAAGTTAACCGTAGTACAGGCAGCTGCAAGTTAGAAATCACCATTTCATAAGTGTTGCCTTGTAAATGGTTTATAATGATCCAAAATGCCAGACTCAGCGGTAATACGCACTATGATTGTGTTTTTCGAAAGTTTTTCAACCACCAAGCGATGCCATTGCATAAACCTTTAGTCCTCTTTTGTTTGAGCAATAGTGTATGAAAAATTGGATTGGTGAACATCGGCTCTGCATGAGTAATGAGAAATGGATCTTTCTAGTTTAGAATCTAGAAGATTAGAACTTTTAGGAAGCTTACTAGACTTTTGATCCTATGGTTAGGGGACACACCTATGCTTCGAAAGATTCCTAAACGAGCTTGATATCCTTAGAATTCCACCACAGCATTCTTGGTTTGTTGTAGGAGGCGACTAAATAAAGGGGATTGCTGGGCTGACTACCCGCATCAATGAAAACCCTCAATGTTCATTCAGATACTAAAACAACATTTCTCTGGGGTTCCGTGCATTAATTCTGAGCTCTTGATATTCGGAGGGATTTTTGATTTTATTCGATTAGTATGGTAAACCAAAGTTATGCATGATAGATGGAAGGTGGCTGCGTTTTCCCTTTCTTTAAAAATTGTGTCCTACAAAGTATTGATTATTCCTCGAAATCAGCAAGTCACTGAAAAAGTTGTTTTCGCTGAGGATGATTCCTTCTAAATATTATGAAGCATCTCATATTGTACATCAGGTGTTCTTAGATTTCCAACAAGCTTATTGGGAAAGCTTTTGGTTTGCCTTGCGATGTCTGCGGGAAGACCTGATAAGTACAAACGTTAATGTAAAATGGCAGTAATGCAGTCACAATGTTGCATTTAAGTTGAGAAAAAGAGATCAAAAATGTTTGCAGTTTACTCTGGTGTACGGCAACGTGATGCTCTGTCCCTGATACTCTTTAATCTCCGATCTTTCGTAAAAGTGAAACATTTTAGGACAACATCTTGTACCATCAGTTCAACCAGGTTCTGGCATATGCAGACAACATCTGTGTAATTGAACTACTCATAATAACTGCGTGGGAGAAAATATAAGCGCGTCTTGTCTCTGACAACCGTGCTCTTTGTATGCCTTACGTCAACTGCTAAGGTCAAAATACCTTGCAAATGCCAACAAATTGAAGTTGAACAAGGTGTTGATCAAATCAATTGTCATGTATGCGCGTGAAAGTTGGACCCTGATGGATGAGTATGAAAGATGATTAATGACATTTGAGAGAAAAATTATACGCTTGATTTATGGCCTCAAACAAGACGGTGATGATATTTTTCTGAACTCGTTCATGAAATAAAAGGACAGGGGATACGCTGGCTAGGTCACGTTCTGTGAGCCAGTCCTAAACTAGTGGTTTAGTGATCTTTGAAAGAAGAGCCGCCATTTGTCAAGCACAATGGTCGCTGTTGGTGGCGATGGCTTTTCAGAGTAGAGAATGACTTGTCTTCTTTGGAAGTTGTAAAGAATTATAAATAAATATTGATATATAATAAGTTCAAACATTTTTGGAAGTTTTGGTCAATAGACTACATTACATCTCTATCAAAATAATGGACTTAAACTAATCTTAATACAAATGACTAACTAATCGTTTTAATTCCTTAAAATAATAGAACCCCATTGATTACCCCAAAGCATCAATTATTGAAAAAATTCTGTAAATTAAAATACGATTTACATATCCAAATAAAATTATACTCCCAATTCCTCCTCGGAAAAAAAAACCACCGCACTTAACCACAAATATTTGATTATTGTATTTACATTTTATATACTTAGCCCACGGTTATGTCTGATCAAAAAAAAAAAAATAAAAAAAATTATCGACGCTCATATTATACACAGTCATTATATGCAAATAGTAATCAAGATTTAATTTGTTTTCCCTCCAAAATGGAAAAAAACGCGCAAAAACTGTTTTTTACGTCTTCATTCATGCCTCGATCAATTCATATAAGAAATTAAAAAAAATTATTTTTCATTGTGCCCTGCTTAGAGGGAAAATTACACAATATATTATGTATATACTTCAAGAGATCATGGAAGAGGAAAATACCAAAAAAAAAAAAAACATTATCGAATCAACAAAAGTGATCGCTAAAAATCTTGTTGTGTGTATATTTCAATTCCAAGGCAGCAAAAAAATTTGATATAAGAAAATGAAATTAAGTAAGAGGCGCACATGGCCAAAATATTATATGTATATATATATATATAAAAAAGATATCAGCAACAACAATTTTCTGTTTTGAACAAACCAAAACTCGTGAGAAAAAGGACAGATGTGACTCCGATTTTATTTTGGATTTAATTTTAAATTTTTATTTTTTGCTGCTGCTGCGCTCTCTGCTACTTCTTATTCTTATAATATGTATATATATTTTAATACATTTCTTTAATTTTTTTTCAAATATGATCTTGTTTGTGTTATAAATAAATAAATATCAAACACAACAACAACAACAACAATAAAAAAACACTTTGAATTTATAACAATAACAATGATCATATTATTCTTATTATTTGGCTATTAAAGAATTTGATCTTCGTATTGTACATTATGTGTGTGTGTGATGTACATGATCGCACATCTATTATTTAAATGATCATTTTGAAAATTGAATATATGAAAATGGGGTCAGATAATTTATGTCGAGGGTTTAACAATATAATATGAAAGCGTATAGCACATGCGTATGACACACGATCATTATATTTATTATATTGAACCAATTAAAAATGTATATTACGATCGACAAATTTTTTTTCGAAATTATATTCATAAAATGATGAAATAATGTATGCGTGCGCATCTTAAAGATTTTTTTAATGAAATCGATATTAACCATGTCGAATTAAAATTGGTGGTTTTGATTTTAGTCTACCTCGGCCGGGATACAAAAAAAAAAAAAAAAAATTATATTGTGATCACTTTCATCATTACGGTATGATATGTATAAATACGATCGATCGATGTTCAAAAATATAATGATCCGTGGAAAATTTTTAATTTGTATGCTGCGCGTGGAATGAATATCCATAAATGAAAAATTTAAAACTAGATCATCGTGAGATTGTGTCTTGTATAATTATATGCTAATGAGACTGCGGACAACATAATAAAGGTAATTTAGTTTTTTGGTTTTTTGCATACATATTTCGTTAGGTGATCGCGCGATATTTTGTTCTTGGAAATTTGATTGGAATATGCGACGCGATCATAATATTATATTATGTACATAATTGCGATTTGTTTGGCTTGGTTAGATTCCAATTTTATACAATTGGGTATAGACTAATTTAATTTTGTGAATTTAGATCCGCACGATTGGCTGTAGTGAATTTTTGAATTATTAATGTTTTTGCGTCGTGTGAATTAGTTACACGTAATTTTACGATTTAAATATAAGGCTCGAATTCTTATCGGATTTTTTTCTAATTGGGAATATTTTTTACTGTCAGTATATTAATTTTTTTCATATAAGAATTTAACGTAATCTGTAAATTTTTTTTAATTAAGTTAACTCAACATTTTGTACCTCTAATACATCTTTTATCGATCACAAGATTTAAATGTCAAACACACAACTCTTGCAATGGTTTCAGTGAATATAATAAAACCCAAAAAGTTTGTCTTCTCAAATTATTTTATGACAGTAACATATTTGTATAGGGTAACCCTTTGCAATATTTAAAATTTTAAATGTTATTAAAATGTATAGTTGCATTTAAAAATATGCCATTCCTCGTTTAATTAGAAATACAGGAAGAACCTCACCGAATATTGGTCAAAACCAACTCGATAGGTGCATGGACGATGATGTAGGTGACAAAAAGATGCATGAAATTGCATTTAGTTTCGATGAAAGTGATTTAATAAGTTTCTTATTGATCGGATTATCCTCTTCGATTTTTTACGTCTTTCGAATAGCAGATACTGCCTAAATGATCATAAAGTTGAATTTCAAAATACTCAGCATAAAATTGGTAGGAGCTCGACATTCTTCAGAATGATACAGCAATCTTAGAATTGCATTATTTTTTGGGTTTTTTGTAATGTCATTTTAGATTAAGATTTAGATTTAGATCTTATTATGGAGTATGCAAACGGGCCTGAGTATAATATATAGCAATTTTTGAGAAGAAATATTATACAGGCCAAAAACGAAAACCGTTATATGCATACTATTTGTTAAAAGATAAAAAAATTATATATTTACCAAATTCCAATCTAAGTAAATACGTCTAAGTGTTACCTAAAAATTAACAGATGATCACGTTCGTCATATAGTTTCTATTGGCCTAACTAAATATTTAACTAGGACTAGGTGTTAAAATTTGCATTTGTACCCAACATACACTTATCGTCCTAAGTGAAAATAAACAAGAAACGATCTGTAAAATTAATTATAGCAACACTAAAATAATCAGGACGCCAGCGCATAGTCCGCCAGTGGTCTAGTCATATACCTATACTTCGCGTATATAACAAACAAAATCATACCCAGCTTCTGCGTCACCTAAATTACCTATATATAGGTAAACAACAAACTACTTAAATACGAGATAAAAAGTGCTAATGCATAACCGAATTATTTTACGGCTGATGCCATAAAATGATTATGCGCACGAACAAAACAACATCGTATTTTACTTAACATATACATTACGCACCTTTCCGCATCTCCGATATAGTAAATTTGTAGTACACCTACATCCATCAATCCATTAGCAAAACTACAACCAACCAAAAAAAAATCACTTTGTCTTATCATCGTACGTATATACCTTGCAGGAGACGCATGCTAACATTAATCTAAACATTTTTCTTATCTCGTCGAAAAACGAATTTCGTCCTCCTGCGATAATGGACTTGACGACAAAATGGTTTTATGCATTATAAAAAAAAAAAGATAACAAGGCCGGACGAAAACCAACAAAAAAAAACACAAAAATTCTGCAATGTCATTGATAAAAATAGAAAAACTATACAAATATCCTTATCAACATTACAAAACTTTTGACGTATCCTTCCTAACGTTTTTTTTTTACCTTTCAACAATTAATTTGATTTCGACCAGACAAGATAAGCGACGCATAGTACGTAGTCGAGGAGACATCGATTAATGTACGTTTTACGACATTACAAGGATATTCGATTTTATTTTGGGATTGTGTACATGAAAAAGGATATTTCCCATTCATAAAAAAAAATGCAACATGATCATATCGGAACTAAAGTATATATTATGTACATAATAATAATGTTCGATCCGATCATCATGAGTCATGATTAGAATATTTGGTGGTCCTTTTGTTTTGGGTATATACGTTTATGAATATGAAATGATGGCGCCTAAAATCAGGCTACAAGGATCCTTGTCTTTTTCTACTCAATTAATTATGTATAAAACTAACAAAATGTGTGACACTCACATATCTGCATGCCTATATTATATACATGGCGGGCGGTAAATTTTCTTTTGTTTTTGTTATATGTTCTAGAATGCATATACACTCCACAGTCATAAACTTACAAGGACTGTTTCGAAAATAATTTATCCTCATTAAATATTCTGTCCGATATATGTCTAAGGATCGTGTTATTGGTTCGAAAAACAAACAAAAAAAATGTTGTCTGGCTTACAAGAATATGGAAAAAATGTTTAGGATGGTCTGACGCCAGAAAGTGGTTGCAAGTGTTTTTGGTTTTCCTTCGGTAAAACAAAAAAAAAATAAAAAAATCAGTTGGTCTTGTAAATATTTATTCACTTGTTAAGTGATTTTTTTATGTATTCGAATTGTTGTTGTACAGTTCTAAACCGTTTTTGTCGTGAAAATCGATTATGGTATGGTTAATAAGTCTTTTAGTAATTTGGTAAATATTTATCATCTGTGCATTTGTTTATTTGTTAAGATGTTTTGGAATTCGTTCATTAGTGGTTTTGAAGATTTTTGAAAATATCCTTATGAATTAGTTGGTTAATTGAATGTTAATTTATCCATTTTTTATGTTTAAATAATTTGCTGTGTGTGCCTGCGGTGGTCGGGTTAACAAATAATTGTAATTCAAGTGGATTTATGTATATATATTTACATTAGGTTCGGGTGTCTTAACTTCAAAATTATCTGGTAAATTAATGAATGCAGCGAATGATATGTTATCGGTGTAAATGTATATGAATGGTAGATGGCTCGAGTGCAATTAAGTTGACTAAATTTATGATATTAAGCGGCGCGATGAAAAGTGTTTTTTTGGAATATTATTTATGGCTTTAGTTTAGTCAATGGGTTAATATCGTTTGGCAATGTGTCTAGTTTAACATGTGCAGTGCATATAAATTACGTAAATAAAAGGCGACACGATTATGACAAACTGAGACAATATACGACTGTTATGTTATAGCTAGTTCATCCGTTTAGGTACAGCACGTGGGCATATGGCCAAATTTTTGTACTCGCTGTCATTTTTTGCTGAGATGTTGTACTACTTTAAAACTTTAACGTCCAATTATTCATATTTTTTCCGCTTGGATTCACAATGACATACGTGAATTCAATGATAGACACTCTAACTATAATATCACGTAGATGGAGCTGCTATTAGGCTTCCAAAGTTAAACATTCCTGGGTGACTATACCGTATTCCACGATATGTATGTTGCGTCTGTATACATGGTATCATTTACTCTAGTGCAAAAACTCCAATATCTAAAAGGCCTAACCGAAACAAATTATATTGAAGCCATACAAAAATTAAGGCAGATATATGACCGCAAACACCAAACCATGGAGGCATTTATTTGTTCATTATTATCGATCAACGAGTCAAGCAAAAAATTACAAAATAAAGAGACGATGGATGAACGCCCTGGAGCCTCAGGGGAGATCGAGATCTTTAATTGATTTATTTTATCGTGAATAAATTGGACAATGGATCTAGAAGTCTGTGGGCCAAGAAACAGTTCACAAAATTGCCCTTCTATCTAGAATTTGATTGATTTTCTATTACATCGAGGTAACAGAGACGATGTTTTTATTGCTTTAGTGATACGCATCCTGTTTTTAGATTTCTATCTAAACTGCAGAGTGCTTGATGTACGGGAAGACTTCAGACTCTTGGACACTCAAAAGAGTGTACAAGTTCAGCAAATAATGTTTAGGAAATTCTTGTCTATTCAAGAGCAATGGTGCTCAACTTATTCAACCCACATTCACAGTAGAAATATTTTCCGCCGAGTCAAACAATTCAATGCCGTGCACTTCTAGATTCAAGCTTTATACCAGAATCCCTTCAATGTTTAGGGTTACCACGTTATAACGAATGTAAATCAATGGTCTGGGGTAAGAAGAAGCAGACACCACCAAATGAATGTTTCATTTTGCCTTTCAACCTCCCTCTGAAAATTATTATTTTTCAAGGCAATCGTTCTGAAACGCGTAACAATGCTGCCAAACCAAACGTAAATATTCAAGAGTTTAGTTGACAGCCGTCCCAACATTCAACCAAGTAAATAAAGTTGATGGGGTCATTAGTGTCAATACGTCAATTGATATCTTCCTCGTTGGGAAACTTAAGCACCATCATGATAATCTGGTTCTGCAAAACACAATATTTAGATGGGTGGTGGCTGGACCTATTAATTCTATCCAAACCAATACTGATGACGCTATGTGGTGTGGCAGCACAAATAAGAAAGAATTCAACATTGAAGAAACTCATAAAATTTTTGGAGCTAGAGCAAATACCGAATGGCTCATTTTGAAGCCAGAGGAAGAATTATGTGAGCAAAAGTTTAAAACTATTTTTCAAGGATGTATTTTCCAGATTATCGAATAATTTTTGCAGCCGATATTGACCAAATTAAATGGCAGATTCAAGCTCAGAACCATGACACTGTGAAATTGCAGACATTTTAATATTTAATCCCATTGAAGCTAGCATTATCGTGTGAGCCGTTTTGATGACAGGGGCGCATATACAATTGCAGAAGCCTAAATTTTGAAAATATCTATAAGCACCATTTTATCCTGCTATGCGGATTTAATCTCAGAAAATGGAAGTCAAACTCAACGGAAATTCTAAAAAACACTCAGCTTTAGCATCAGGAACCATAAACCAAATCAATCGACAGTATACCATCAAATACAAGGGAATAAAGATTTCAGGTTTATAGTACGCCCACACAGAAGATGTATTTAGATTCCGAATTGCGGTACCAAAAACGCTACTAAATAACGATTGCAAAGCAAAAGGCACCAATCTTAGTGCGTACTTCGATAGTACAGGTGGACTAGCCAGAGATCCACTAAATTCATTAAAATTCATTCAATATTTTCCCATTACAACCCCTATAAAGGTAAATGAAAATGATCCAATGAATCCATTTCCTTTTACGGATATTATAACGGCTAGTCACAATTCCGAAACCTTAGGAAATTGGTTTCGATGTTACAGATTCGAAGTTACAAATCAATTAAGCGAAGTTACAAATCAATTAACTACTTTAGAAAGGATATGGCCCAATACTTGAAAAAAATTTAAAAAATAAATAGGCTGCATTTTACTTATTCAAAGATTTTAATACAGGAAAATACTTATGTTACAAAAGTATTAAGGCTTACTGTAATCTGGACCAGAAGAATTTTTTTATTGTTTTTCTTCAAAGAATAAAAATTCACACCGACTAGCTTGCATATACCGCAGTGATCTATCGTAGTGCGGTACACTTGGCAAAATCGAGGGACGTGGTAAAAAAGACTGGCTTGACTGGCATACCGATTATCTATGGCGCTGGCATTTTATTGCCAATCGAACCTCAAATATTGTCTCCATATGACCGAAAATTTTGGAGACATATGTACCAATTTCACAAAACTCCGCAAATATTGCTTCCCGAGAACGTCAAACTTAATACGTTTTGGTGGGCAGGACCTAAGTGGTCACGAAAATCTTCAAAATTGTAGCCTTCTCAAAACCGAGGAAATTTTAAGTCAGTCAAGCCGCTGTTGTACATGAAGTAACTATTGAACCTAATATTACATTTTAACTCTTATGACTATCAAATTTGTATCATTTCACAAAATCCAACTCAAAAAAACCGTGGGGATGACCTAAATTCAAACACAAGTTTGATGAAAAATCATAGTCACATCGTAATACTGACCGGAGGATGTTGCAATTAATATTAGAATATTGTAATATTCATGTTGCAAATACAAAGCCAAGCATATCACACTATTACATCTATAAAAGGAGTTCAAAATCCACAAAATTACAATTCAGTAAAAATTCAGATGAACTCTGTTTACAACTGAGTTAGCTAAGGATGCAGCAATTAAATCACAACCTTACTAGACCAATACCCAATGGTATTTATTACTTGCTCATCGCACCTAGCCCTATACCGAGCTCATTGATTCAGGATACGAGACGACATATTTTGTAAGTGATAGTTTTATCTAAAAATGTAATTTAGCAAGATGTAATTCAATTATTCATGCAGTACTGTAATACACATAGCCGAAAAAAGCTGAATCTTCAAAAGACTCAACACCTACATTAATCTTTAAACCAAAGATTTTATTTTTCGAAATTAGATAATTTGCTTTCTAACAGTGCTATGAATTTAGCACTAATTTTGACAGAGTTGGGAAACCTTTTGTCACAAATATCATTGCCAAAAAAATGAGAACTGGAACAAGAGTACCCGTTTTAATTTTAAACAGCTTGGTTATGTCCAGGGCTGGCAAGAAACATAGTTTTTTTTATTTAAACAAAACAAACGTTTTTTATTGCTTAAGCTGTTTTTTGTATGTTTAAAATGTTAGTATTTAAAATATGTTAAAAACTATTTAAAACTACACATTTTTAAATACTTACTAGTTACACAAATTTCCCTTACTATCTATAATACCTAGGGCCTCTACCCGATATAATTTTATACAATTACGATTCAAATATATTGTAAGAACATTTTCAATATGGCGTCTAGTGTGGTAAACCTACTATAAATTTGACATTTGGATACCATTCGTTTTTTGAATATAACACTAGTGTCATACACGTTTTTTTTTAAATTAATCACAATATCTGTTGAAACGAGTTACACTAAAAACAAAATGACGCCATTTTGATTTCAAGTAAATGTCAAAATTTCACCGATATTGTATACCGTAATGATAATAATTATAACAGTTTGATAATATTGCGTGTTTCCACTAGCAGACTGTTCGAAAATTAATGGTATAACTCAATCGTAATCGCAGATGAGGGTCTCCATGTTAGACAATTTAATTTTTAAATTTCCTCTTCTTTTATATAAACATAAACCCACAATTCTCAGCAACGCTTAAAAATAAAAATCTTGCTTATTCATATAAATATATAATACTATTTAAATTAAAGTACTCAAAACCAAACAAACATTGTTGCTGGTTTTGATTTACTATATTTTTTTCAATTCTTTTTTTGAATTCCAATTTCGCTAGAAAATAATCGTGGTTGGTCTATTTTTGACTAAAACATAAAATTATATAAGGGCCATATTACAATATCATATGAAAATATAGTATAATATGGGCCTTACTTAAGAACTACACTGCCGTACTACGGCATGTTTACCTTATCTACATTTCGATAGATATTCATATATGCTTTGTGATCATTGTAATTTAAAAAAAAAGTAAAAATGTATTCAGAAAATGTTAAATTAACCATAATATATTTTATTCTAACAGAAAACGAAGCTTGATCTAATCCAGAATAACTTAACTAAATCAAAAACACCTTTACTTTATAATTTTCAGATAAGGCGTATTTATTTCAAATGTGTTAGTTAAGTCTTAATTGCTTAGTTTTTACTGGTATAAATTGTACTTAAAGCAAATTGATTATTTTGTAAAACTGTCCAAAGTGATATTTCCCATTGGTGGATTTAAACAAAACTAACTTATCTACAGAACAAAAAAACTGTATATAACTAAATAGGTAGATATGGTATAAATGCTGCGCAAGTAAAAACTAACTGTCAATTTATTTTGTAATATCAATGATTTATTGATATATTGATTAATATTAAGGAGTGGTTTTTATCCTTTGTATTAGACAAAATACTGTTTTGTTTATTTTTTTATAAAAAACAACATTATTTTTCATTTTTAAGCGGTGCATTTTATGCACAACTAGGTTGCACAACTAGGTTCCAGCTAAGGTGAATATCTATAGTATAGCAGTATGTTTACATACTGCTATACTATAGATAAAAAAAACTGCATAAAAAAAACTCGCTGAAAATGCTAGTTTTTTCTTTCCTGCGTGATTTGGCCTGTTAACGAACACACGTGTTTGATTCTTTTAATACTGCGGATAAAAGCCACACTTCTAGTTTTTTAACATGTTTGACCACAATGGCATTAAAAAAGTGTCATAAAGAGTTTGGCTGCACAGTTAAAAATTTAGTTAGAAACGCAGCAAAATATGGTATAATATGGTATATGGTGAGACGAGTTGGGAATGGCGAAGGATCTTTAAAACACCGTTATAATAAATAATGGTTGATCTGCCAAATTTTTAAATTTGCTTGCTCATGACATGGAAGTCAATATTGTTAAAAAACAAGTAAAACATGTAATGAAATATTTTAAAAACCATTATTTTCCAGCTGCGACGTATAAGCAAGTAAGATGAAAAGCTCTTAAATTACCAAGTGATATGCGCTGGAACACTTTAGCTGATTGTGTATGGAATCATGCAACGAATTATTTAGCCATAAAATTTGACAAATTTTAATAAAAGTCTGTTACGCAAATCCAACAGGTATCGACGCTGCAATTTCATCTAAAATAAATAATTCAGCCTTAAAAATAATGGCGGATTATTTTCTAACGAAACTTAAATGATTTGCCGTTGCTCTTGATCAAGCTCAAAAAGACTATTGTTCAATAGGTGAGATGTGGATTCAGCTTGCCAAAAATGCTGAAAAAAATTCTTAATGTTCCGTATCCGTTTTACAACAAAATGCTACAAGGAGCACACAATCCGACTCACATCATTTCCAGTATAATAGACCCGCGGTTTCAGAAATTAAGCTTAAATCTGGCTCAATTTGAATCCTATTCGTTTGATGTTTCGCAACTATAGTATAAAAGAAGCATTAGTTTAAACTTATAAATAAAAAACATGTTTAAAACATATATTCGAAATGTTTTAAGTTTAAAACAAAACCAATTGTTTCGAATATGTTTTTAACATTTTTTTACACAAAAATGTTTTAAACTTACCAGCCCTAGTTATGTCTCTTTATCATAATCCAAGATAGTTTTGCTGTTCTGCGGCACTTTCCTTTGCGAATAACAGTAACAAGAAATCGACATTTCAGTTAGCAGCAGATATTGAAAAAAGCTTTTCTGTTTAAGCCAATTACCTTTATGACGGTAGTTTTGAAAATTACTATATCACAAACTATTTATTGTATCCCACCTAATATATAAAGCCGCATACAAAAATAAGCATAGAACCACTAAGTGATCAAGGTTAAAGTTGTACACAAACTTAAGTTATTCTTAAGTTAAGCGTTGCTATTCAGTGGTTGGATGGCACTTATTTTATTGTAAACAACCAATAAATGACAACCCGTATTTGCAAAAAGGTATCCCACTTAAATCCTAACAGAACACTGCTAACGTTATGGATTGTTGGTGTTTCTTAAATTATTTTCAGTTTATGGCGTTCGATAGTGCTCGATTATGGTTTCTTCTGTCTTTCTTCTTCTGTTATGGGCCCGTTCTTAAATGATGTTTTTTTTGTTTTATTTGGAAAAGTTCACTGCCTACATTGTTGTCATTTTGTTTTGCCAAGGTATCTCCATTTCCATTTTTGTTTATCAGTTCGATGTCATCAAATTTAATTGAACGCTGCGTGGCCAGTTTTTTACATCTTTTTAATTTCTGTGGCCAAAATTTCATAGTTTAAATAGGCTAACCATCATGTAGAAATTAGATTTTTGGAAATTTAGGATTCATAACCCAAATTTCACAGTCGAGACACACTTACTGTCAAGTGTTCATGTGTTAGTCAAGTTAAAACTGTAACATTCCAAACTGTAACTCCAATTTAGTTTGCCAATTTGGGTCAAACCGTTTTGACGAGTCAGCTAGTAATGAATGTTTGGTTGATTAGTCAGTTGTTATTTGTAGCTTATCTACGTCGAATATGAAGGTATACTCTTTTGAATTGTATATAGCTAAAAAATCTTGCTTGATTGTGCCGATTATGTAAACCTGGTGGTAGGCCTCCTTTTGGATTCTCCTGAATGTTTTACATGATTAAATGCGATTCTCACCTTACTTAATTGTGTTCCATCTAACCCACATTGATGAGAAATGACTTTTACCTTGATTTCTTCTTGAGGTTCGAGTTCTTTATTCCAACTCTTTCGAGGTTACTTTTTAACGTCCTACCTTAAGCCTTCGCCAGCCAAATCGAGGACGCACGAATCCAGGTTTGCTTTGAATACCATCTGCACATTGCATTGCTCCAGCCAGCCTGTACTGGCATAGACAATGGTTCGGCCCATGGATTCTGCACTCCAACAGGGGGTCATTGTTGTTTTCATCATTATCACCGATCGAAATCAGATGATGAAAAATTTTTGCAACCCTCCTCTGTTGGGATTCGAACCCGGTACCTCCCGACCCAAGCTCTGCATTTTTAATCACTGTGCTATTTTCTCGATGAGGTGCGAGTTTTTATTTCTGAAAAATGTTGCTTTCGACTAGCAACCTTTGCTAAATTTCGTTGGTAGTTATCACAGATGTCTTTCGCTGGTAGTCTATGCTTCCCATGTTACCGGTTATTGTTATCTATCATAACTCAGTTTCTTGTTACAAATAATATTTCGTGCCCCTCTGATTATGTCGTAGTTGTGTCAATGTCTTTCTCAAGTATTTAATGACTAAGGATTTGTTTCCACCAATTGAGTCCGAATTCCATCCGAAGTCTTAATGCATGCCTTTTGTTTTTAAAGTAGGACTGGTTGGCGGCATTTACCAAAATAAGTGTCACATGCGATTCTGGTTCTATTATAATACTCTTAATGTTATAAGCTGACCAGTGCTAGTTGCTGCCATAACAAAAGCAGTTGGTAATAATACTGGAAATTGCTGATTTTTTATGAAGGTTTTCACTGAAACTTCGATTTCGGTGCCGAGTTGTTACAATGCAAAAATATGTTGACAAGTGGGAATGCTCCAACTTGTGATGGTCCTTACATTGTTGCACCCAGCAAGGTGTGAATATAGTTCGTGCACTCGCATTTCCCAAAAGATGTATAATGTGTGTACGTGGTTTGGCTGTTTTGTTGTTTCCCTTCGCATTTAACGACCGGGACCTCCATTTCAAAAAATTAAAAAAAAAATCAAATTTGGGGACTCTTTTCAGATTTTCATCGTTATTTCATATGACGATGGAAAAGATTTTATGGTATAATTATGCATAAAGTAGTCTATGGTTTTCTTCTGTTTTGATCAAGGCAGTGTTGTATACTGGTTTGTAATTTCCTCCAACTCTTTTTTCAATTGCAAAGCAACTCGTTATTAGATGTCAACTTCTTATACATCTGAAGAATAAAAAATTTCTGCTTCCTAAATACTGTCGTCGATGTTTACTAAATACTGTTGTCGATGCTCGTGATGATCAAGAGACGCTTTTCGCTTTTTCTTCAGAATGAGCGTTCACGCAATTTCCCAGTTGTTATACATTTTTGCGTAAAAAGCTAAAATTGGGAATTCTCTGTCACCAATTGCTACATTTTTGTAGTACATTGTTATTAATGCTTCTATTTCTTTCTCCAATAATGTGTTGGTTCTCCTTTGTGGAAAACTATCTGCATAGCTGAGTGACTTTTTTTTAAACCGTTGTACGCCTACCACTTTTCCTTAGTTGGTTTAATAATTTTTGCATCAGTATCAATTTGCTTCGAAATAATCTAACAAAAAGCATTTCAAACCGACCATCAATATTGGCTACTATAAATTAGTTTTTCTAAACAATATTGCGGCACATCATACACCCCCCGAAGAAAAGAAGTGCTGACTAAGAAAAATTAACCAACAAGGTGTATTTTAAGTAGATCGATCACTCTCACAAAAAAAAATCTCTAACATTTTTCAAAAATTAAAATTAATTACATGGTTCTAATATCGAAGGATATATAATTTATTATAAAAGGATCTAAATGTTTAGTTTAAATTATAATTAAATTTCTAAAGGTTCTATATTTTCTAAACATATTTCATTCTTAAATTGTTTGTTAAATTTTTTAAATATTAAAAACACAAATTTTTGTGGGAGTTACTCGAAATTTTTATTTTTTTATTTTTTAAAAATCGTTTTTCGAAAGCCTATAATTTTATGGTTCTAACTAATTTTTAATCGATTGGTGTGCCATTCATCTTTAATATTCTAATTAATGTGCGCAGATGTTTGTTTCGGACCCAGAATTGAATGGAGTGCTAACCATTTACCAAATCGTATAATTTGAAAGATTTTTTCTTGATTTCTTAAAGATTATCATCGTCAAGGTTAATTTCGTGAGATGCGCTCTTTCTCGATCTTTTATTAATTTATAATAATGTCACGCTATATAGATCATAAAGGTAACAATCGATTTGACATTTTTTGTTGTTTATGATAGCTCCAGATGCTCAATCTCTATCAACTATCAATTAAAGTCAATAAAATTTTTCTTTTATGTCTTATAATTGTATGAGAAACAGCACGCACAATATAAACTTCGAAATTCATATATCCTTTTACAGATGATTAGGCACAAATTAAATATAATTTTCTAAAAAATTAGGACTCAATTGGTTCACAATATAAATAAAAAATATCAATGTACGAGTATTAACAAGAAAATGTGTTTTTTTAAAAAAAAGTCCTTTTTGTCCTGTGTCTCCTTTATCTCATTTACAAACGCATTTTCTCTTCAGATCTAATTTTAAATTATTAATTTTTTTCATAAAAAATTGACAAATAATTGACGTTTAATATATATATATTTTTTTATTGTGTGTTGTCCTTTTTTGTGTATGCTGCATTAAAAAAAGGATCTTCACAACAATAAAAAAAAATCAATTTAATATAAATGTGTACACAACTGAAATAACAAATATATGGATTTCGTAAAAATGACGAGGTGAGTTTACGATCGCCTCGTATATACATCTTGGGTCCTTTTTAAATCTCACCCCGTCGACCTGAAACTTAATTTTTCCTTAATTTACTTTCATTATACTCGTAAATTGTGTTTAATATTATTTGAAAAGGATACCCATTGAAGTGAAAAATATATATATTATAAATTATTATTGTAATATTTCTGGACAATAAACACTACTAAAAAAATGATCCTTAATAATGTATATTATATCCTTCTTTCATACGTTAGTTACCTTTGTCGTTCGAGTTTATTTGATTAAATTTTTTTGTAGTTAAGTGGTTTTGTCAGTTGATAACAAAAAACCAAAAAATTATTAAAAAGAATTCTATTTGTAGTTTTAAGTTTTCGAGCACAAAGACTTTACATTTAAGGACATTTGTGCAAAATTAGTTTTTTTTTTAAATATTTTTCATCTGCAATCGACTCTACCTCTATATAATTATATTTTTGTAAAAAATTTTCATTGATGTCATCCGATTTGCTAAATTATAATTTGGTGACAATATCGTCGAGATCCTGGAAAAATGAATTGGCTTAAAAACCTGATCTATTGGTTTGTTTAATGCTATTTAATGGTCGTAAGACGATGTCCTATTTTGTCACTTGGTGAATTGCTTTTGTCGCTTTGCTATTAAGGAACTAATGATGAGTTTAAAAAATACCGTGAAATTTAATTGGGTTAGGAAAGGTGGTATTTGACTGGTGATATTCAACCAAATATACCAAAGGGCGTTGACCAATCAACCTAGTATTTTTTAACCGTTTTATTATTTTTAACGTTCTCTTTTTATCACAACTTAAATGCTGTATGCTGTAGGTATATATAAAAAAGTAATTTGTAATATAAACATCAGAATTTTTTCCCCACAAAAATTAATACAGTTTGACCAAAACTTCAAAATTTTCAAAAGCCAGGAATTTCATGATCTTTAATCCAATAAAAAATTTAAATTCTGATCAAAAACTAATATTTTTCAAACAGAACATTTGCCACTGTAATTTCATGTAAAGTTTAAAATTGTAGACCCAAAAAAATTCCAAAGCTAAAACAATCCATGATGACTAACCAATGAAAAATGAGATATTTTGGCCAAAAAGAGAAAACGTAACCACCAACGCAATATTCTGTTGCGATACAACGCCCTAAAATGATAAAAATGGAATTTAAGTTACCACAATTAAAGCAACTAACTTTTAGACACCATTCTAGATAGTGCAATCATTCAACGGTCTATTTAAAGCACTGTTCACGAGGATACTAGTTTGCTAGCTGCTCAGAAATTTCATTATTTGAGCAAATTAATTGCAAGCTAAACATGCGCCACCTGCAAAATATTTCAAATAACGTCAAATCTACCTGCAAGTCATGTTAACCGTAACTAATTGAGACTTCTAAATAAACTGTCGTTATAGTCGATTCAAGTTTTAATGTCCGTGACACCTTAGATATTTTAATTGGTTGCATCAGATTCCTTCTGCTTTAATATGCTGACAAACGGCATAAGTCAACTCATGGCACATAACAAGAAACTAGACTGGATTGAAGAAGGACAATATCAAGCTTATTCAGTTACATACAAGGCCATATCTTGTCTATTTATTAGAGATATCGTAACAAAGACCAATCCTTGCGAAACTTTTGGGAGAAAACAGAGCTTTTAGTGGTTTAGCAGTATATTGCGGAATAAAATCGCTGCATTGAGTTAGTAGTACTGCATTGGTAGTGGCAATTATATTTAAACCTAATTGGCAAAAATCCCAAACCTCACGAAACCTACACTAAATTCATGTTGAAATGCGAATTGGTGGGTCACATGGGATGGATACCGTTGAGATAAATGAATAAGAAAACCGATTTATCAAAAGACAACAGGTATTATTTGCTGCACCAAACTGCATAGCTGCCAAACTGTGAGACACAATCAAAGAAAAGTTAAGTCACGGCTTCGTAGAGCTACGTTTTCTTTTACGACTAGGTAGATACCATATTAGAAAATAGGCAACCACCGACAGTAAATTTCTGAAAAATTTCTGAAATACCAGAAGATGACAGGGGAAATTTCGATACGTGGAAAGATCCCTCTGTGAGATGCATTAGAATGTAACAAACAGAATATGTTCTCCGTATCATCTGGAATATTCGAACTAATAGGGTGACTGCTTCGAAATTAAAATCCTATATCAAAGATTATGGCTACTTAAGTTGGCTTGGGATAACAAAATTTCCAATAGATATCGAAAACCAATGAAATTAATAGAGAAAATTAAAATACTAAGCTGGCTGACGTTACACCTGTGTGGATTTAACGATACTTCAAACAAAGCATACGCCACCGTTTTACACACCTGTACTGCTGATTCTATTAGAGATATATTGATGAACACTGTGTCAGTAAAAGTCAAACTCGCTCCAGCAAAATACACTTCTGCAACGAGATTACAATTATATGGCGCTCTTTTTATGCCGTTAGTGGAGCCAGCAACACCCGTAACGGTCTCTTTGTGTTGTAATTCCAATTTGTTCAGTAGTGGTAGATTGTGCTTCGCACGTGGTTCTGAATTATGTTCTTATAAAAGATTTAATGTGGTGGCAGAGACGAGTCTATGGTTACGTCGCGAAACTATTTTAACTTCCAAAATGTTGTAAGGACCACAAAAAAAGACTGATGCTGTAACCATAGATATATGGTCGTCAAGCATCAAACAACGCGGGTCATAATTTGAGTGTATCACGCCAACCAGATCTTCAAAAGTTTTAAACGCAGAATTATTGGAACTTTTAGAGAAGCTACCCTGTAAGACTGGTACGAAACGATATAGGAAGAAGTGCAACTTTTAAATTTTCCTATAATTAAATCTTCAATTTGTGCAATACCTTTAACTAAATCTAAATTAATATATTTTCTATCACCATACCTAGACAGCGCTAGAATAATGCGAGTCAATCAATAATTCCGAACTGTCATATATATGAGCGTCAGATGTTTTCTCCAAGAGACAGTTACACAAAAGCAACTAACGTGGCAACTGTTATCTCCTCGAGTAACATGATCCAACTATTACTGCAGCCTAGCGTAGACTACCCTGGCCGATACACTTTGTAGAGAAGGCACAAAAGTCTACCATCTACAAAAGAGTTCTTGTTATATTCACCTGTATTTCAACTAAAGCCGAACACCTGGAATTAGCTTCAGATAAGACCACGGATATATTTTTCGCGGGATTTTAATGGTTTCAAATTCATCGTGGAGGCTGCCCAGACGTTTTTAGCAATAATGGGACCAATTTTTCTCTATGTCAGTGATATGCACTCTACGGAAATGAGGCTTTATGACCTCGGAAATAACAATGGCATCTTGTCGCATCTTTCACCATTTTACTGCAAACACAAAGTAACTAGTTTTTGAGAAATTTTACTTAAAGGTTCCTTGAATTATTCCGTAAAGAATTTAAGGAGCTAGTATAGCTTGCTTACCGTTCTATAAATTTTGCAGATAATGAGTTATTTCTTTTTTTTTTTATTATTTTTTATATGTATTGCCTGGTTTACTTTTGGAAACACTTCTTCGATAATATGACCAATTCTGAAATTTTGAAAATTAATTCAATTTTGAAAAGTAGAATCAGGGTGGGTTTCTATTACTTTTTCTAGCTGCAATGTAGTTACAGGCAAGCTGTCTTTTTTGATAATGACTAAGCCGCATTTAGGAGTAATGGGGTTCTCGGTTACAACCACTTTGTTTTTTGTTGAAGGAAAGTGAGATATTCGAGACTTCTACTCTCCAAAAATGTTGACTCATGCCTTCGATCATTTACCACCCCTAACAAATGAAATGCTTTTAGATGAGTTATATCGGATTCGAGAATTCTGGTAGCTTCTTGTTCAATTATGAAGTGTGATGAAGTCATCATTGTAATCAGAAGTAAGATCCTTACTATGTGAGTGTTGATTCGTAAATTACTCTTTTTAGATAAAATTTCATTGACCAGATGGCTGACTCCCAGATTCCTTTTTTCAAGTTTACGAGAAGTGGACCAGCAAAATTAACTCCTACTTTTAGATAAGGACGAATTGATTGAAACAGATTAGCAAAGTTTGCATTGACCTTTAGCTCGATGTCGGGTGCATACTATACATTAATGAACCATTCTTTAGATGAGATTCTTTCCACTATATGTATCCAATATATCTGTCGTGAAATTGCTAGTAACAAGTATGTTCAAGCATGTTTATGATCATTGTGTATTTCTCAAATTAAAAGTGTGTTTATGGGTGACTTGAGTAACGACATTATTGGATGTTTGGTCGAAAACGGCAAATTCTTGCAAGAATAACTGATTGCCATATGTGATTTCCACCTAGAAAAAATTCTCAAGATTTATGCTATAATTCTGAATACTTTATGAAACGAGATCATAAGATCTCGAGCTATTTTTTCAATCCTGGGAGTGCGAATTGTATCTGTTTCCACTGATTTGCATCCTTATCTGACAAAGGATCATCCCAGTCTTAATTTAGAATCCATAAATAAATGTGTTGAATAAATATTTTCATTTGTTTTGGGGCGATCCAACCCTTTGTAATCAAAAATCCTTCTTGCTTTAGTAGGTATTCTGTTCTTGGTTTGATTGTATCCATAATGTAAATTTGACCAGAATGTGAATGCTTTGGTGTATGGATCTAGCATATTCTGAATACGTATATAGACTCAACTTGTTCATCTTGCTGGTGGAATTGTTTGTTGACAGTCGTTTGATCGGTAACATTTATAATGTCAAGCACTGCCTTTGAGTAAGAAGACCGTTTTCGGAGGATAAATCCATGAATTTTTAGGAGATATGCAATGTTCTCCTTTAATTGAATTGTGTTTGTCCAAATCGTCTACATATATGTTGGTTAGTATTGCCGCTAAAACAATTGGCATCATCATTTGACTTGCTTTTGCTGTATTGTTTAATGCCCTTATATCTAAAAATAGAGCAGACGCTAGTCTATAAATTACGCTCAGCAATCGATGCTGACTGAATCTTTGAACTTTTGTAAAATTGCATATAGATTTGAATGAGTGGTTAGACCAACAGCATGACAAACATTTAGAGAAGCTCCAGATCAGCAGAGCCACAAAATACAACTCTTAATTTTGTTCTTGCACTAGAATTTTGAAGCTCCCAATCCATGGTAGATTAAAATCTGAATTGTTGATATCCTCCGATAGGTTTTCTTTCATATGCGGTTGAGTGACTCATACTCAGACATGACATTTTGGTACAGTTTTTAAAATTCAGGTTCACGTGCAAAGCGACATTCGATGCGCTTTGTAATCGTTGAATAGCTGTGGGTTAGGAAGATCCAATTGATTTTGGTGAGTTTTTGAATGGTAGTTTTACCATATATATACTTGTCAATACTTGTACCTTTACTTGTCAATAGCAACGACTCAGTGACTTGTTGTTGACAAATTTTCTCTTCTGGAGACAGTAATTTGTTACGCATTACCACTTTATCTCTCAAAATTTCCGAAATGTTTGATTGATATTAACACAGGTTTAATCAGCGGTGGAAGGTTCCATGGAAATTGACTCAGATTTTGACGAGTTACTATAGTTTTTCCCGCTGCCACCCACCCAAAAATGGTTTTTGGAGCATTGGTTCATTTTTACTTGATTTTATTTGGCCATTTTTTGAGAAATTGAAATAAATAAATAGTGGGGATCGGCCAACTTGACCCCATGCAGACTTTCAGTAAGAATATTAGATAAATTCGATGGAGGAATTTTTGACGTGATATTCAGTATCACCACTGCCTTGATAGAAAATTCTAGTTCAAAGTCAGGTTTAATTAAAATTTATAATTGCAAAGTAACCCGGCTTTGGATTCACCAATACCACTTATGGATAAACTAGCATTCTCCTTTTTTAAGTTAAATTTCTGTGTGTATGTTTCCGTGATGAAGCTTATACTTGAGATTCTGAGTCTAGTAGAGTATGAATAATTTACCGCGACTCATTTGGTATGCAAACTTTGGCCTGGACTGGCCTGTGGTCTCTTCATCATCTTCATCATCAGTGCAAGAGACTGTGATGATTGCATCTACATGTCAACCATCTACGATGCTAGAGGTATTTCCAACTTAGGCAATTGAACCATTCTTTAATATAGTTTTGGTCTTTGCCCATTCTCTTTGGCTGATTGCATCCATTGAATTAAATGTTGGACATTAGAATCGTCAATGTTTACTACCACACAAACCACATTTGTAATTTGAGTAATTAGTTGCGAGATAACAAGTTATAGTATTTTTGGGTGTATTTTTATTTTTTTTGAAAGGGGTAGTTCATGAATCCAAAGCATCAATTCGTCAAGCCAGAAATTTAAAAAAACTCAGCAAAAATTGGTATTTCTATTTCGGTAGTTGTTTCCGCATAGTGTGCTCTTGATTTATCATCCAACTTCTTTAATAAGATAGACATGAACCGAGGATCACTTGATTCAGCATCGTCTCTTAAGGCTCTGAGACCACGAATCAATTTTCCTGATGTGTCAATAAGGTTTTTAATTTGGACTACATTCGAGGTTGAAATTGTCGGTTCCTTTAATTTGTTTAAAGCCCCACTATAATTTGCTTCTGTAACATTTATGTGGTAAAAATAGTAAAACACTAATTTTAGGTAGGTTAACTTCTTACCGTGAGCCCAACTCTGTAGCCTTGTTAAAAGTATCTATAGCTGAATGATACCACTACCCACTTTAAGTTTCTTTTCTCTTATTATAGAGTATTTAACGCTGCAACCACGTTGTAATAATTTTCCTCTTAAACAGGGTTGCCCTTTTCATATCCATCTCAAAGATTGTGTTTTCTACCTCGGTGGACTCTTGCATTAAGTTTTCCACTCGATTTAGACGTGTCGTTTAGTATTGTTCGAGATCAGCTTCTCTTATAAATTTGACTATGTTGGTTAGTTTTCCCTTGTTTGCGGCTCCGTGCCTTTTAAGCGTGGTAAGTTCAGGCATTTTTAAAAGAATGTAATCCAAACTACAGCTGACGATTTGAAAATTTAACAAAATCCGGATAACTAATGATGGTTAGCCTATCAAAACTTTGAAGTAAAATACCATAATCGAAAATTTCAAAAACTAAAAAAATTTTCATAGGCCCATCAAAATCGTGACTTTTATGCATCAAATTTAAAGTCCACCAAATCTATTAGGATCAGCTTATCAAAACTGACAGCTTTGCAAGTTCCGAAAATGACCTAAATGATTAAGTCAAATAATACCACTAGAAAGTTCCGTGTGCACCCAAATGGTTTAAAAATATGAGATCACCTAAAGTAGAGTCTATTGTACTAACATCACAATACTGTCCAAAGCGTCCACATTCATGTGAAGTATATCTGTTGTCTTGCGTTAAGTTCAAAAGATAACTACCGAATCGAGTCGACCACCATCGCCAACCATCAGTTAAAAAAACTATCAACATAATAATCATAATGAAAACAATGTAAACGATAATATATACTACTGGCAGAGTATAGAGGAAGACTAAGAAAAAGAAGTAGAAAAAGTTAAAGAAAACCAACAACTAAAAATATAAAAACTTTTTTATTATTAAAAGCTTGATGCCATTCATATAATAATAAATGCGCGTGCTGGACACACGCGAAATTGTTATTGTTGTTGCTATTGTTATATCTTCTATACATAGCGTTGTCAGTCTTACACATTTGTATACATACACTCGTATATACATATACTTAGTTGGTTAGTTTTTATTTTCTTATTTATCGATGTTTTCTACTTCTTCATACCCACTTTGGTTATACACAATATAAATTAATTTGAGAGAGATTAAAAGGCAACTAAATCAAGTTTCTTACAAGACTTGAAGACAATATACTCGTATACATATAATATATAACATAGAAACAAGCTTGGAGGGAATAGATTTTGTTTTACAAGATATATACAAAGTGAAAAATAATGGAATTGATCTATAACTTCTGTATCAGTTAAAGAGTTAAACAGGAAAGACAAAAAAAAACGCAACGAATAAGAAAATATAAATTTTCACACGCGACGATTTAATAAATACAAAAAAAAAAAAGGTTGATCGAGAAAAACATGATCTTAAAAATAGTTTTATATGATCTTGTTTTTTTTCTCTATTTATTTAATACGTGCATAGTCATCGATCAATTATTTATAGACGTAGTTTTATGTTTTATTATAATAATATTTATTACATTCATCAAAACCAATTAACAGTCTGGATATACGTATATATTGTGTCGCGAACCAAGCTATCTTTATAATTTACAGTTGATCGTTCGCCTATAAATTTGTATTTAAAACAAAAACTACAACAAAAAAAACACTAGCGATCACATCCTCCGTTTGTTTTAATATGCATATATCGATCGATATAAAATGCATGACCATCACTGTGACTTTAATTTCGCGATCGCACGATTTTTGTTTTCTTTTCTTTTAACTTATTCATTCCCACGGTTTCCACCACAATTTTTTTTATTTGTTGCTTTTCGTATATACGTATATACGTATATACGAATATAATAGTGTCATTGATTATGATCGTGGTGATCGTATTGTCGTCCATATAGTAATTATATGATTATATTTTTTTATACATATTTTAAGACGACTTTTTATTTTATTTTATTTTATAATGATCAAGTGATCCGAAATTACTTATTATATACCTGCGCTGACGACTTATAATTTATTTTAGTCGCGCATACGCATTTAAAAAAAAAAATATCGATTTAAAATTGAAAATTACTTATCGCGATCAATTAAGGTCATTTAATAATATGTGTATGGTACTATGATCGTTGATGATCGGTCATTCAACCTTTTACAATTCGATAATTTGATTAATTGGTGTTCATATTGTATATAAAAAAATAAGCGTGTGCGCGTACATGCAAACGATCGAGAATTCGAGTCCAATATTTTTGAATTGATTTCAAAAGGTATTGACATTTTAATGGAGATCTAGTAATTTAATATATTATGTCTGCGATCGTAATGATTTTTTTAATGGTTGATTATTTAATTATATCCTACTAGTTTGGTGGAACTATCAAGTTTAAGAATATGTCATTCAACTTTTGTTTATTTAACGAATTGAAGTAATAAAATTTTATTTGGTGAAATGTTTTTTAGATGTTTGCCATTATAAAAAAATTAAAACTTTCTAAAATTTTTTTTGTCATATTCACTGCTTTGTGATCGTGAGATTTTTAAAACAAGTTTACTTAGTTGATCATGCTTAGATTGTAATCTATATACAATTCATATATGTAATCAGATCGTACCTGTATTCATGGTCCACAACTGGCAACTTACTACGGTGCAAAAAATGAAACCTGTAAAGCGAAACCTGGAAAAGAGATCAATGTCTTGTATTTTTGGATGACGTATTTTGTCTGTTTAACGATTATTTCATTTTATTTTCGTGTTAAATAGTTTTTGAATCTGTAATTGATATACGTTTTAGAATTTTGTGTGTTTTGAGAGTTTTGGTGGCGCATTTTTTTTTTTATGGACCAAATTTATATAGCAATTGAACTTTATACAGATTACAATGACGCACTTTGTCTGTTTAAAGGTTATTTCATTAAATGTTTGTGCTTCATATATTTTTTTTTTAACTAGCATGGATTTAATTTATATCCATGCTAGAATTTTGTGTGTATTGTAGCACTCAGTTGTCATGGTCTGATGAGGTGACACTAATTTACTTAGAATTATTAACCCGATTTTAGCATAGAGAATTTTAACTGAAAAAATAGATTTAAACGAACATTTTCTTTCCTTACCTATATTGTTGTATGTAAAACGATTGATGGTATAGGCCCAGCGTTATCGAGAAAGAGAGCCAAGATTTTGGATCTACAGCCTTATTAATACAGATCTTGTATTTTTATATACCGGAAGCTACCAGATTTTTGTTCCAACCAAGATCGGTGGGCCAAGTACCAAGTATCTCTTAGGAGTTAATCGATTGAGTAAACCGATTCATGCCTTCAATTTAATTCTCTTATTGATAGGGTAGGGGTAGGTTTTGTATAAACTGTCTTATCCTTAGTGGTTTTGATTTTGGGGTACATTAGTATCAATTGATGCTATGAAAATTAATTGATTGTAGGTTTTGCTTCAATGTTGAAAAGAAGGCTATCTTAGATTTCCATGTTATTTACCTGAGACGTCTGCTCTTTATGTAGTAGTAACTCAATCATGTCAGGATGTTGTTTTTCGTGTTATTAGTCCTGCCAGAATGAAAAGTTTTTAAAATGTTTTTAAAGTGGCATCGGATTTTCTTGCTCTTTTCTATTTTTTTTGCCACTTTTTCTGGGGTCGAAGCTGACCCTACTCTTTTGCGGTTCATTGTTACGTTCTACTTTACACCGTATCCAAGTCAAAGACGGACAGGTTTGCTTTGAATATCCATCTGTACATTACATTACTCCTATCTATATTGTGATGGCTGATTCATAAATATTTTCGAATGTTTGTCAATTCGATATTAAAAACATAATTTTTAGGGAATCTTGGAATTAGAGTTAGTAGACCTTGGATTTCAGAACAAAAAAAAAACGCCATCCGTAATTTCAGAATCTTGGAATGGCAAACCTAAGTGGATCTATGTAAAACATTTGACATGCAAGCCTTCTTATTCTGTTAATGAAACTTAAACAACTCAAAGCAGCTGTGGATGCAAGGGTTTATCAAAAATGCGTTAATTTTACGGAAACCTATAAACGATTTTAAGGTAAAAACAATAGTTTTGCAAATAGTTCCACAGGAAAGTAAAAGTCTTGAAGTGTTTAAACAAGCCTAAATTTATATTTAGTCCAGTCTGTTGTTGATAGGCTAAAGTTTCAGTCATTGCTTATTAGCTACAATAGATTTTGGCAAAGTTTCAAGTATCCACCCGTCGAAGATTTTCGTCTATTAATTTAAAAACGTGCTGAAGATAACATTCAACGACTGCATAACTCTTATAGTGCATATTAACAAATTGTTTTTATAAAAAACCTTTAAGTGAAATTCGATCCTAGATAGCAATCAACAAAGTTGCAAAAATCATTAACTACTTGATACACCGGTTCACATATAAAGTCACATTAGCGCATATAATCCGAACGTCTAACCAAACTAATCTTGCAAACATCTGTTACAGTTAATAGTTACAGCACGATATTGAGGCATATATTTTCTAAGGAAAACGAATAAATTTTTCAAAATCTTTTATCTCAGACAATCGTTCAGATTTCGAACAGCCGAAAACATCTATCTAGTTCTATTCAGTCATGCACTACATTATTCAAGTAATAATAGAACAGGAAGTACATTGGCTAGCATACGTAATTTTTATTTTTCTAAAACTAAGGGAATTATGAATACTGATGAGAGAGGGTTGATGTTTTATTTTGAAGTACCCAACCTAGCAAACTACATACCCAAAGCAAACTTAATTTAATTCTAACAAAATCGAAAGAGAGTTAAATTTTACATAAAAATGGACCATCTACCGAACACCCAACATTTAAATGACTCAGAAATGTTTTAACCAATTTTAAAAACTGTCATATAAAATGGAATTTTACCTGGTTACCTCAAAATTTATTTTTAATTTAAATATACGGTCGAGAAGCAGTTAAGCCAAAGCAAAAATTTGCTCATTGCAAAAAAATCTATGTACAAAAATCAATGTTTTTGTTAGGTCGAGCTGTTTCTGGACAGATATTGTTTCAAAAGGTGAGATGGAGGGATAAAAAAAACGAAGCATGGCCTTAAAACTATATAAAGCACTACTCTTTAATATCACATAAAGTTGTAATCATTTGTAAGGGACAAATGGAAATCACTACACCTTACATGCGAAGAAGTAAATCATTTGTGTAATGGTTTGAATTAACTATAGCCAATATGTTTGAAAAAATGGAACTTTCCTAATTGCATTGGTGCAATGAATAGCAAACACGTGGTTGCACAGGTAAATATATTTTCTCTATTTATATAAGAATAAAAGTTTGTAAGCCTGTCTATCTGTAAACAATCTCCTGACAAATCTATCGTAAGCAAGGGTCTGAAATTTCCAGTCCTGAAACCCGAATGTTAAAATTTTATTTACTTTTTTTTAAATTAATTTTAAAATACCTCCAAAACTTAAGCTTACCCTAACAAAGTGGCCTGTAATTTACAAATTTGTTTGTTGACGGAACATAGTTTTCGTGTTATTAAAAACAATCATAGTAGTGGTAGATATATAAGTCAGTTGCAAAAAAAATATTTAAATAGTTTTAATTTAAAGCTTAATTCCTCGTTAAAAATTTTAAAAATTATGTCACAGCCTCCTAGAAAAAAAAGTGTCTTGCGATAAGACGAAGAGAAAGCAGAAAATTTAATCGAAGTAGAAGACAAGGTGAAACTACCCCCAAACGAGAATCCGAGCATATGTAAGACAAAGGAAGGCATTGAGAAAACAGAGAAGCGGAGGCCACCCTCAAAAGAGAATACCGACAGCATCAAATAAGAGAAACCCTTTGTGCATTATTAGATCAATATTTGTGACATGCCAACACTGTAAAGCAAAGTAGTAGAAGAATGAAGCTGCAGGAATGTGCTGCTGCAAAGGAAAGGTTCAACTTCCACAGTTATTGGATCTTTTCGAGCCCTTATATACGTACTTTTTTGCTTAGACAGCTAACAGAAGATAAACATTTCCTGGAAAACATCAGAAGGCAACTATTTAAAAAGCCAGGATACATGTCGACATTTAAAGTGCAGAGACAATAATATGACCGCATCGGGCGTCTACCAAATGACGAGTCTAAACTTTTACAAGTTTATTTTGTTGGAGATAGTGTACAACAAGAGGACCAGCGTTCCAGAAATGTACCATTAATAAGGCAATACATTTGCAAGACATGCTGCATCATCATAACTCCAACGTTCGCAGCTTCAAATAAAAGGAGTGTCACCTTCCAAAGAATTTGCGGCACGTACAGGTACTCTAGGATATCATTTTGAACTGCGACAAAGGAACCCGATTACAGGAATGCCTCAGGCTGAGAAAATGTATGCCATGACCTTCTTTCTACACATATAAGATGTGCTCTTCCAGCTTCAACGTTTCACTGAAAAGAAAGGACCTGTTTCATCAATTTATCGTGAATATGTACTCCAAGATAGATTCTGAAAAGCTGAGGTACATCCGACAGAATCAGAGGATGCTGAAATTGGATCAGTATGCGTATATTTGAGGGATGCCGTCATCAACGATAGAAATGTGGCCCACATTGGCCAGTTGATCATCTTACCTTCGAGCATCAATAGAGGTCCCAGGTTCATTCTCGAGCATACTTAAAATGACATGGTCTACGTCAGAAACTATACAATATACCGGACCTTTCCATTATTTCTTTCATATGCAGCCCAAATTGGCCAGAAATACAGCAAGAAATACTTGATGGATAAAAATCACAGGATCGTCACCATTTGTCTGCAAAAGTGTTTCATCAAAAGCTTAAAGTCCCGTTTGTGTGTCTTTTAAAAATTGGCGTGGGAATCTCTTCATGCAAATTTCGTCTTTCATGCATGCGGAGAGCGTGAATAAAATATTTTTTTAAGGCAAAACAACGTTTGCCAGGTCAGGTATATAGTGATAATATGTAACTATGAAATTAAAGTAATTGCTAACATTTTTTTAACTACAGGCCTTACCTTATTGTGGATCCACAATGTTGAATTATAAAGAGACTCACAGTTGACTTTTAATGGTTATTAGTGATGCTGACTGCAAGTTCAGCTACGTAGATACTGGATCTGAGTGGACAGGCGATGGATGTATTTTTAAAGAGAACAAATTAGGTAGAAAGTTTTTTATGAAAACATTACCGTAAGTTATTATTTTAATTGAAAAGTTGACTATCTTAATACAACTTATTATTTGAAAAAATTTTCATTTCGGAAAATTAAAAAAAAAATACACTTTGTATTTTTTTGCTGATTAAGGGTTACAACTAATGGAGAATTTAATGTATATATTTCGAGGTGGTTGATAAGGGTTGACTACTAGACGACGTGCTTTTAATTTTTATCCACCACCTTTTATTATATGACAAGGTCGAAATATACCATAGGGATATGGAACTTCAAACTGTTAAACTATTTAAAGGTCGTTGGAGATCAGATAGAAACAAGTTCTAGTACTTGATTCCTCGTGTAAAATTCATTCTAGAAGCATTTATTTCCTTCTAAACAATTAATGTATTCCATTGAGTCATTTTTCCTATATCCTCTCTAGATTTAAGTTTGGCATGACATAAATTCATTGCATAAATCCGGCAATTGCTATGAATTTGTAAATTGTTAGCCTTTTAATATGTAAAATTAAAAGATCAGTGGATTTCACAATAATCTTGACTCTACAACGCTTTGTCCAGTTACAAATCACATTCCTCTGGAGTTTATTAGTTTGTCACTTATATGTCAAGTAAATATACAGAACTGAGTGTCGATTTTGTACGGAAAATGACAGCGTGAGGTGAGCAAACCGGAAAAATATAGTAGTAGTAGTTTTATTAGTATTGGTTTACTTGTGCACATGCGCGTTATCTTGTTTATATATTTTTGTATTCGATATTTCAAAAACAAAATAATGTTTAGTGTTCATCGATAATGAATGGCATATGGTTATGTTACTTTTTCAGTTTAAATAAAAATGTGAATAAAATATTACGACGACTCACTAACTATTATTAACCTATTAATAATAATTAATACCTATTTAATAAATCTAACCTATTATATCTCAAACACACTACAACTTTTTTTAAACGTCATAAAATTGTTAACAAAAAATCAAATATTTAAAAAAAATTATATAAAAAAATTATTATAAAAAAAAAATAATAATAATAAATTTTAAAAATTTGATTCCACCGCTAAAAAACTAGCGAATAGGTGAGGTGAGCTGGACGTCAGCATCATAAAAATTTAACCGGTTCAACCGGAACCCTATATTTTCATACTTGCCTTCACAAAAATTACATACAGAATGCACAGACACATGAGAAAAAAAAATACAATACAAATATAAATTTGTATGCTATACACTGTATATATACACAAAATATTGCTCACCTCACCAGCTCGCGCTGTCAATTTTCGTACAAAATCGACACTCTGATCCCAAGACACTCCTCTGAGGCACAGTGGCACATTTTTTGCAGTTTAGCAGACATCTCTTCATTTTGTATGCCAGACCCTTGTGCAATACTTATCGAATGCTTGAGCAACATCCTTGAATATACTCAAGTATTCTATGCACCTGATCTATATCTTAATGCTTTTTTTAAATCCAAATTTATGGTAATAATTTCTTTCCTCAATTTTTTGGTTTAAGTCTCTTTAGCAGAAATTAAAAAAAAATAGATATCATTGGCAGCAAGGAAATATACCTGGATGATTTTTTATCGTTGCGTGGTTTTGCTGTCATGATTACTTTCGCCTTACCTTCGATTGAAGCCATTGAAGCGGGACGAATTTCAATCAAAAGGTCGCTATGGTAATATGTAAAAAATTACGAAATCCTTTATCAGGTAGAGATTAAAAAATTTAGCCATTGATTACATCATACCATAAGGCTTTTTGAGGTTATCGACAAACAGATCAGCGTTCTCTCTGCAATTGCAACATAGTGTATTATTTCACTAAAATGTTTCAATTTATTTTCCACCTCCAGAGAATTTCTTTTTGGCGGCTTTGGTCATATAACGGTTAATTCAATTGATTTGTAATGTTAAATCTGGTTTTAAATTCTAATTTAAATTATAATTTTTATAATTTTCTATTTTTAATGATGTAATAAATTAATTAATATTCATTTTCAGTCAAAAACTAATACAATTTATTACAGTCTATGGCTTGGAAAAATTAGCACATTAATTGATTTTGTTTTTAGGGCATTATTTTCAAGAATACAAATTAATGGTGGCACACAGGAGCTGCTGATAAGAGATAACATAATAAAGAAAACAGAATGCAGAGCATTTCAATGAAATTGTTATTGTCTTATGCTAACAGTAGTTTGAATATTGGCTACCGGGAAACCGGTCTAATTCTGTCATTACTGATATGCCTTTCCTTTCCATACACCACAAAAATAAGAAGGAACTGTGCCGTAATGATCATGAGGTGTCTGAAACCGCGTCATTTCTTTCTATATTTATAGAAAGATAAATATCTGAAAATCCCTCCTATCCTACCGTTTGTTTAATGTAAAAAGACTGTGGGAATAGGACCGACGTTAACCGGAACCCTTGAAAAGCGGCGGGTCTCACAGTCTCATCAATCAATTAATCAATCAATCAACTGCAGAGATTTTTTTGTGGCACCTAAACATTATTCGCGAAAGAGATCCTGGTTTGTTCTTTGTTAATCATTTCACTGACTGTCATGAAAAACGGGTGAGTGATCCGACACTGAGATATACCACTGTTTCCACATTATAGTCTATAATATCTGGTATCTCAACTACCATCAGAGTAAATGAAATTTTTTAATGTCTGTCCTGCTGCATTTAGTTCTCTACCCTTTAAAGTCATAAATCTAGATCCCCAATCAGTGTTTTTTGCATTAAAGTCGTCATCTCTAGTTATAATATCACGTTCTAGTGATTTAAATGATTTAAAATTATGCCGTGGAAGACAATATATTGCGGAAACAGTAAGTTACCTTTGTTGAATGTGAATCCTTAAAGTTATGACTTGCATTGTTTCTTCTTCGAATTTTGTGTTGCTTAAGCCCCATTTGCATTCCACTCTATATAATATATGTGCCATTGCAGACCAGCTATTAAAAAGTTTTTAGGTTAATTATAATAGTCTTCAAAACATATGTGAATAAAATTATTCATTTATGTTAATTGAATTTGAACCACGATGGACACACTTTATAAATATATAAAAATCATTTCCCATGAAGACGCCGCACAGTCAGTGGTCACGTTTAACGTTAAAAAAAACCAAAAAAATATTTTATAACCTCATTATCTAGTTATCACACGCCACACACGGTTGAAGCAAGTTTAACTTCCTTTGGAATTTTTATTTTTTATTTTTTTCATTTTTATGTAATCTGACATCTAATCACGTGACAACTGTAATCAGTTTTGTAATAAAATATTTTATGTTTTAATTAATAAAAGTACAACAAAAAGTGAATAACTCTTTTCCTTTACAAGAAAATGGTTAGATTTCATGGGAACCAAATAATTTACCAAATACCGAGTATATTCGTTACACCAATACAACGACAAAATCCTAAGAATGTACGAAACGAAAATCACTCATCGCGTTCAATGCCTGTTTTTGGAATTATACGATACTCGATCGAGTACATATACAACAAAAATAATGAAATTCCATCACGTGCCGAAAGGAAATTTTTTTTTTTTTTTTAGTTTTTTATTATTTATATTGTTGTTCGGGGTTTTTGTGTATTTAATATATAAATAAATAAATAAAACAATTGAATTTTTAAAACTAATAAATTTCGATTAATAATTTGATTAATTTACTAATTAACATATTTTTAATGGTTCGGTTTTTAAAACAACAAAAAAATTACGTACAACTATATACACACAGTGGTTGATTGATGAATGAATGGAGTTGAAATTTCCGGTTGTACGGACTGTGGGAAAGTAAACAAGTATGTTGTGTATCATCGCATAAACAACAGCGAGCGTTTTAAAATCATCAATATGATTACAGTATTTTGTTTGGGACGCGACGCCACATTCATTATCAATCGACAATAAATTATCGGCGAATTTTTGTTGATTCTACGTTGGTTTAAGTTTGATGAACCGATTAGAATGTTAATGAGATTGCGAAATTTTAGTTATAACTCGATTTAGTTAATGAAGCAATATGGATTTTAGGTTTTGAAGCAACATTACTCCGTGCCTCTTGGATTACAAATATATCTGTCAGACGCATAAAATTTATTTTTATGAACAAGTATATTCAAGTGATACATAAAAAAATTGCCTCTATACCAACCAAAAAGTTGAGATTCAACAACATTCAACCAAAATCAATAGACTGGGAGCTACCGATCATAAATTTGTTCCTGAGTATCGTAACAAATTCGAAATATGTGAAAATAGTTCATGTGGGTGTCAGGATGCAGAAAGAAAACAGGATAGTATGGCAACTACAATTGCAGCGCCGCTTGTTGCAAATGCCAATGAAAATATTTCGGTGAAACTGCCCGAAGTTTTGGACGTTTTACAAGCATCAGACGAAAAGTCCAACGGTTTGGTTGGTTAAAGCTAAGAATCAATGCCGGAACTGGAAAATAGTCAGCGGCATTACCAAGTTTAAATAAGTGGTCATGTCATTGCCTAGAAAAGTGGTTAAGTCCATCGTCGATATTACCGAGTTACCTAGCTATATCGAAGAACAATGATGGAGGCATTATTTTCCAGCGCTGATACTGAAGATATGGCAGAATTCACTCTGATTGACCAGTTTTGGGAATTTTTAAACTCATCTGTGTGGTCTGCCATACAAACAAACGCCGGTGTTTTCTGTTTTGAAAGCTACAGACCTGTTTATGCATCAGGTTCAATCTATTCTAAAAGATCCAATATGTGAATTGAGCAAGATGGTCAAAATTATTGTAGGTATAAAGTATTCAACTATTTGAAACGAAAAACATAAGAAATAAGTTTATGAGGTTCTGCTCAGAATAGTTTCCAGTTTAGATCAAGGTCTCATTCAAAAAGGTTCAGAAATAACCGTCAATTTAGTCGTAGTCGATCTCATGATATCAATGGGATTTTCTGATAACATCGACATTTTGGAGGCCGAGCAACCAGATGCTTCGAGGGTTGTGCTTATCCCCAGACAAAGAGATACCCAGGCTCCAATAAACTAGCCAACCCAGTATTAAAGCGCACCTACGCACTCTCAGTTTTGCCCCAGAAGTATCCGTTATTAACACATAATCCGAGGTACGACATTCAACGACGCCATTCATTGTATCCATATACAACCAAAAGATTGTCATATTCACAATTCAGCTTATCTTAAGGCCGCACGGAAAAAAATCGAGAATATGGTGGAGCTGGAGATTTTTAGTACGTCGTCTTTGCAAGTGGCTTCTCCATTGGGCAAAGTAAAGGGGATTAGCGGCATCTAAATGTCGTGATCATACCAGAACGGTAGCCCATACCGCGCATACAATCATTGTTGAATCAACTTGACGGATGTACAATCTTTTTAAAAACTAAACTAAACCTAGTACAAGCCTACCATCACATACCCGTTCCAGAAGAAAATATTTTCAAAATGCCATCTGGCATGTTGGAATTTGTGAGAATGCCATTTGGATTGCATGATGCAGCACAAACCTTTCAAAGAATTGTGGGACTAGAGTATACTGGGATTTGTATAGGACTAGAGTACGCCTTCGTTTATAAAGAGAGGAACACGGGAAGAATTAATCTACTACCTAACAGAATATGAACTCATGAATTGATCCAAATGTGTATTTGGAGTAATCTAGCTGGATTTCTTAAGCCACAGGTAGAACTACAAGGAATTCATCCATCAGAAGAAAGAATCAAAGCCATGATTCGACTTTTGCAACCCCCATGATGGTTCGTCAGATTCAACGGTGCATAGGAATGGTCAACTATACTACAATCGGGTGGTACCCAAAGCTCGCCAAAAAACTTGCCATTAGCATTTGGTCACGTTGCCTAATCAGTTGTGGATATCGGTACTGTTTGTGGAAAATTTTCGTAACTCTTTCATAGATTTTTAAGGTCCAAAGGGAAAATACCGACAAGAAGCCAAAACGAAAAATTTCCACTTGGCTCGATATATGTCAAGAGAATACCGAGACGGCAAAAATGGAGGTAACTAAAACCATGGTCCACCCTAGTATCAGCAATGCTTCTAATTCCCCCAGTAGTGGCTGTACGTATAGTGGCTGTAGACGTATAGCCGTAGGGTTATTTTTAAAGAAATTAACAATCGCCGAACAAAAATATTCGACATTTGATAGGGAGCGGCGATTTATTTGGCAAACAATTTCGACATTTCTTAGATGTGTTTACAGAACATAAGCCGCTAGTCTATGAAAAGTCATCAAATACTTAGCTGAGTTCTCGGCAGTAGTGTCATCTTGACTATGTCTCCCAATTCACCACCAATATTAGGTACATCGAAGGGGAAGATAACAAAGTGGAAGATACACTGTTCCGATCCAAAGAAGGCAGTTTTGAGTTAGTCGAGGTGACGTTGACTATAGTACAAAAGGGACAGGGAGACAATGAAGAAGTAGAGAAACTAATAACAGAGAGTGATAAGTTGGAATAAATAATGTAAGAATGGAGTTGGTAGCAGTACCTGTAACGGACAACAAACTGCATTTCGTACCAGAGAAATTGAGAAAGAGGTCTTTCAAAAAGCTTAATAAAATTGCTCATTCTGGAAAACGAGCTACTTGTCAGGTGAAAAAAACCTTTATTTTTAGACAAAAGTGTGTCATAAATTTCAACGATCAAAGGTTCTCGATGATGAAGCATTATTGGCAGATTCAATTTGGACCACGTCTTTTCTCTAAATTAACGAAACTACTAGAAAGCTACCGAATACGTACAACCCCCTACCACTCACAAAGTAATGGATTAGGCATGCATCTGCGTCGCACTTTAAATGGTATCGTGGCGCGAAATTGTATGAAATGGCCTTCTCAGCTAATTTTTTTTAGAGTCAATCTCTTGTATTGCCTGGTGAACTCAGAGAAATTCCTTATCCAAAAATATCCCTGAAGAGCTAGTCTACCGTTTTCGAGAGATTTTCAAAGACGTTCATCTAATCAAGGAATTTAAGCCATGTCTTCGTGAAAACTGGCCGAGTGGGATGACCATTAATAGTCTGATACACAGGAATATTTAGAATCATTAAACGACTGCGAAACCCATTTATTGTTGTTGATCAAAACAATTGAAAAACTAGACATCATCAGCATTAATCGATTAGAACCAGCCATTTTAGCCACAGATTCTATTCCTCAACCAACTTCGATTGCAAAATGCATCCATTTCCAATGAACCACAAATCCTTACTGAATAGGGTGTTGGCTGCTATGCTGAATGTGGTTTCTCTATAATGTTCCAGTAGCCACAAAGTGTATGAATAACATCACATCTACCATGGCTCATTAATTATTCTTATAATTTTTCAACCACTATAATGAGGCAATTTTGACAATTAATGAAGCCATCAAATGTAAATGAGCCTCATCGCTGAATTCTGTTCGGAAAATCAAGTTATATTTATTATTTCTTCATAGAGGAAACGCATTTTCATGAGCACTCTATTTTCATTTACCATGAACTTTCCACTGTCACGCTGACTTTTTATTTTTTTGGCCTCACTTTAACTCATAAATTGCGCAATATTCAAATCTTCCCAACTGTTTAACTTCAAATCTAACTAAGTTAAACAGTTGGGATGAGATCAGCTAACTTTAAGTAAATATTTTAACGTGAGTATTAAAAAGGATTTTAAAATGCATTACATATTTTGAAAATGTTCATAACTCAAGGATAGCACAAAGCTCCATTCCTTAAAAATATTTAAATAATTGTTATGCTTGATAACATAATAATTCTTATCTGGGCCATCACTATCAATTACATTCGACATTTAAATTTTAATTATTTTGTTTGTTTAACATTTGTCTGACCCAAACTATAAATTGCAATCATAATTTTGATTAATTAAAACCGCCTGCGCCGACACATTAATAATTTAAAAACAAAAATATTTTATTTCACCGTCAAGCTACATCAACCGCGGCTCATTCATAAAATTTGAGTTTTATATTTTGTATATATATATAAAGGGTTTTCCATTTTCAATGTCCGTAATTTTCAAATTAATTAGAGAATCATCGTAAATTAAACTCCACAGTGACAATTAACCATGTTCAATTTATTGATTTAATCTGACATTAAAGCTTGTACATGATATTTAGAAACATTCAAATTAGAAAACCCTTTTCAACCTTCACCAAGATATAATATATCCCGCGCATAAATGTCTTAAAAACGATAATAAAAAAAAATTTGACTAAATCTTGTCAAATGACGAATTGTCTTGAAATTAATAGCATTAGAAATGTCACAAGATATGGTATTAGACTCTGTTAGTTATTATCTGACAGTTGGTAATTTTCTTGGAATTGTTGTATATGTATAACGTAACTTAATCTATTTTGATCGCGAATATTTTTTATTTATTTTTTTTTTCAAAATTAGGTCATAATGTTAAATATTATAGCATTATTTTGTGTTTTGATGAGAAACCGGAAAACCACTTCGCAGTTATATAAACCGGATAGATCTTAAAATGTAAAATACATTAAGGAATTGATCGATGCCATTAATCTTGAGCTAATCGTTTTAGATGAACACCTGCATGCATGATTCAATAATCAACTCTTCTCCTAAAAAATGTGGTCAAGGCCGGCTTAAAAACTTAATAGTAGTCCAATTGTGACGAATGAAAAGAAATTCCAAAGAACGTTTTTGGTCATGTAGTTTATTATTTTGGATCCACTTTAACTAGATAAGAGTAGAGGTATAAAAAGATAAAGACATGAGATATACGGATTTTACAAAAATATTTGCGGATCAAACGATCTAAAAGACTTCCAGTTCAGTCAATTTTTGCATTGTTTCTTTCTTTAAGGATTCTTGATGTAGCATGAACTGTGTATACCGAAGGTTCGTATGACAATTTTCGTTCCATTGATGAACTGTTTAATTTTTTCCCGGATGACTTTTCCTATAAAAAATTGACTTTCTCCTATGTACTTTCTGTCAAATAAATCAAAAAAGTATCTACTACAAACCATGATAAAGGTAATATACTTTTGTAACCGTAGCCGCCAGTTCGAAGTAATTTGTGATAGATACCGTAATATATAAAGATACATTTTTCGCACATAAATTAATAAAGTTTCTAATTGGTTGCAGCAAAGTTAATATTTGAACTGCGATATATCATGCATTTTTTAAAATACAAATATTTTTGTTCCTCCTTAATCTCGAAAAACCTTAAAAACCTCCATATACAGCACTTTCTTCAGAACTGTAGAACATAGCATTTTTTATGTATCGAACAAAAAATTAGTTTTCAGGATATTAATGATGTTTAGATGGTAAAGTAAAACATATTATAATATAAATATACATAGTGCTACCATGATATGTTAGCCCATTGACACGCTAGATGTCGCTACTGGTATCGTTTTAAAATAATCAAAATATTTTTATATGAATAAACGCCTAAATGTCATATATTTATACTAGATGTTGACGATATTCTATTGACCCGACATCTGGAACATTAATGGCTAAACATTTTTTTCTTTTTATGGTAGTACTATGTGTATTTATATTATGCACATGGGAACGCTCAGAACTTGACATTTTAAAACTGGATATTTCAAAATAAGATTTGACAAAACGAGATAAGGTACAAAACTGAATATTTCAAAATTGGATAATTCAAAACGAGATAAGGTACAAAACGAGATTTGGTACAACACTGGATATTTCAAAACAGGATATTTCGACATATGATTTAAACTTAAAATGATTTGTTAGGAAATTTCTGGAATATGGCCAATTAGGGAGGAACTCGGCGAGTTCTTAACCGTTTTTGATGAAATTCGATATGTGTGATGGGAATGGGATTTTAAAGTGATTTTTTGGAAAAGTTCGGGGATAAGGCCAATAAGGTTCCATACTTGAATATTTCTAAGGAGAAACATAGAATTTTCCTTCACTTAATGATCTTTTTCTTTAATTGTATAATTAAATTTGATTTTAAAACCCTTTTTAGGAAAACCTCTGGAATATGGCCAATAAGGTTTCTTACTTGAATAATTTTAAGCAGAGAGATAGAATTTTCCTTCACTTAATGGTTTTTTTTAATTGCTGCTTTTCTCATCTTATTAAAATAAGCATTGACTTGATCGAGTATACTGTCAGTAAAATGTATCTTCATCTTTTTTTATTCTTCTACTTAATATAACTTTTCTTCACTTTAGAGTATATATGTGACAAAAATTAATTAATTTTCATCAATATTTTCATCCTACATATCGAATTTTATCATAATCGGTTAAGAACTCTCCGAGTTCCTTTTAATTGACCATATTCCAGAACTTTCCTAAAAAATCATTTTAAGTTTAAATCACATGTCGAAATATCCTGTTTTGAAGTATCCAGTTTTGTACCATAACTCGTTTTGTACCTTATCTCGTTTTAAGATATCCAGTTTTGAATTATCCTGTTTCGTCAAATCCAGTTGTAAAATATCCAGTTTTGACCGGTACCCTATGCACATATACAGCCAATTTATCTCAAGTTTGTATTTAACAGATGCATTATGGCAAAACCCATAAGTCCTGATTTGGAAGAAAATACAACTTTTACAATTCCTGGAAGGGTTTTTTATCAGTTCACCGTTATGCCTTTTGGGGTTTATGATGCTCTTCAGATTTTGTCCCGTAAATATTAAAAGGGCTTAGATAAACCACCAATGCTATAAATATGTACGATTCAACTATGAAACTAAAAGATGACAATGAAAAACTGGAGAAGCAGAAAAAACGTAGGTTTGCCAGCAAAGAGATTGATTTTTAGGAAACTTTTTCGAAAAAGGCAAAGGTAAAATAAGCCAAATATACAAACTAATAAATCTGAGTGATCTTGTCCTATTAGCAATAAGTTATATGCAGTTTAAGGGTTTACTAATGAAAGATAACTAGTAAGAGGACCAGATTGTATTTTGAAAAATAAATAAGGAAAACTGAGGCTTCTCCAGAAAAGTTGAAACGGCAGCAAATTTGAAACCCAAATATAGATAAATTAGCTTAAAGATAGCGAAAAACCCTTGAAGAACTAAACCAAACGGTTAAACCTAAGAAGTAAATGTTTGTAAATAATAACCTACCATTTAATGGTTGCGATATAAATATATATTTTGTTTAAGGTGCAGAGAACCTGGAGTATTTTATGCTCATGACCTACCAGGACTTCAGGAAAATCGTAAAAGTTAGATTAGAGACCCTAGTAACTACAAACTTAACTATTATTTATAAAATGTATTGCAACTAATCCACCAGTCAACAACAAATACTTTTTTTTGGTTTTTATTCCATGGCACCTGTTTTAGGCCCGGAGTTCTCCCAACTCTTTCGCGGTTAATTTTATCTCTACGTTACACCATATCACTAGCCAAATCGAGAACGCACGAAGACATGTTCGCTTTTACTATCCATCTGAACATTGAATTGCTCCAGCCAGCATGTACTTAAAATAGTATAATTTTTTTTAGTTTCCAAACGCATCAAAATGAAACGATTATTTTTGTAGACTATAACATAACCTCACTTCGATGTTTTTAGTTTGGATTTTGTTTTTTCTGTGTATGTATAGCTGATGTAAAATGAGAAAAACTATAATTTGTAAGTAATTTTAAAATAATAATTATACATTAATTTAATTATATTTATATTTGTTTACATAAATAGTCCAAATTAATAATTTTGCCAAATGTCGTTTTTTATAATTTTTATTTTACTGTGACGTCATTTGTCGACCGGCATTTTCGGTTTCTATGTGGTGTCAAAATCGACCATCCGACCGAATTGTTCGGTTTTGTATCTTCTCTTCATGTGGCAATGCCTTTAGTGTAGAAACGATGTACGTTTGAACATTCCAAAGTCATAAAAAATTCGGCAATTTTGTTTTCAAGCTAAAAAAAATAATAATTCGTCTGCAAAAGATATTTTCAAATTTCAAATTTTGGATTTCTAAAATTTTTTTAGATTTCAATTTTTAAAATATCTACAAAAAATTAAACAAAATTTAACAAATCTAAAACCTTTTTTCTATAGCTCAACATAAAAACTGAAAGCAACGCAATATTCTACCGTTGGAGTGTCAGATATATAATAACACAAGATTAAGAAAGTTCGATATGACTGCATCTAGAATTATCTTTAAACCACTTGCTAACTCATTTACTCCTTTTTCTTGGATGATCTCGTTCCAAATGCTACAGTATGTAGTGTTGTTATCTTTGTAGTAGCCTGTTAAATTGACACATAAGGGCTTCCTATTTTAGTAAAAGCGATTAACGTTTAATTTTGGCAGTGCAAAAACGATATGTTAATCGATTACTTTACATGGCGGGCTCAGCCCAAATCTTCAGGTTTTTGCATTTCACTGGTTTTGGCATGTAATCCGCAAGTGGTTTATATTCTTCTAGGGTCGATGTTACATTTGTTTGTTTTGTGCTGTTCTCTTCACACTTTTTTTTTTGTTTAATCCATGTGCAGTCTTTTCTGGGCCGAAGCTCACCTAACTCGTTCGTGGTTATATAACGTCCTACTTTACGCCGTTGTCAGCCAAGTTGAGGACAAACGAATACAGATCGCTTACCATTTGATTTCTAATCGAAAGAACAAACCGCTATTAAAATTCCTTGACTGCCACTTTATTTTTTTAAAATCTAATTTGTTTTAATTTTAGAGTTTGGTGTCAAATAAAGTGTATATAAATTAGATTTTCGACGATTACATGACGTATTGATCATAAAACGGTTAATTTAATTGATTTGTAATTTTATTCAATTTTTTAAAAATCCAATTTGTTTTAATTTTAAAGTTTTGTGTCAAATAAAGTGGATATAAATTAAATTTTTGGTGATTACATGATGTATCGATTATAAATCGGTTAATTTAATTGATTTGTAATTTTATTCAATTTTTTTAAAATCTAGTTTGTTTTAATTTTAAAGTTTTGTGTCAAATAAAGTGTATATAAATTAAATTTTCAACGATTACATGACGTATCGATTATAAAACGGTTAATTTAATTGATTTGTAATTTTAATCAATTTTTTTTAAATCTAATTTGTTTTAATTTTAAAGTTTTGTGTCAAATAAAGTGTATATAAATTAAATTTTCGACGATTACATCACGTATTGATCATAAAACGGTTAATTTAATTGATTTGTAATTTTAATCATTTATTTTAAAATCTAATTTGTTTTAATTTAAAGTTTTGTGTCAAATAAAGTGGATATAAATTAGATTTTCGACGATTACATGATGTATCGATTATAAATCGGTTAATTTAATTGATTTGTAATTTTAATCAATTTTTTTTAAATCTAATTTGTTTTAATTTTAAAGTTTTGTGTCAAATAAAGTGTATATAAATTAAATTTTCGACGATTACATCACGTATTGATCATAAAACGGTTAATTTAATTGATTTGTAATTTTAATCATTTATTTTAAAATCTAATTTGTTTTAATTTTAAAGTTTTGTGTCAAATAAAGTGTATATAAATTAGATTTTTGACGATTACATGACGTATCGATTATAAAACGGTTAATTTAATTGATTTGTAATTTTAATCAATTCTTTTAAAATCTAATTTGTTTTAATTTTAAAGTTTTGTGTCAAGTAAAGTGTATATAAATTAAATTTTCAACGATTACATGACGTATCGATTATAAAACGGTTAATTTAATTGATTTGTAATTTTAATCAATTTTTTTTAAATCTAATTTGTTTTAATTTTAAAGTTTTGTGTCAAATAAAGTGTATATAAATTAAATTTTCGACGATTACATCACGTATTGATCATAAAACGGTTAATTTAATTGATTTGTAATTTTAATCATTTATTTTAAAATCTAATTTGTTTTAATTTAAAGTTTTGTGTCAAATAAAGTGGATATAAATTAGATTTTCGACGATTACATGATGTATCGATTATAAATCGGTTAATTTAATTGATTTGTAATTTTAATCAATTTTTTTTAAATCTAATTTGTTTTAATTTTAAAGTTTTGTGTCAAATAAAGTGTATATAAATTAAATTTTCGACGATTACATGACGTATTGATCATAAAACGGTTAATTTAATTGATTTGTAATTTTAATCATTTATTTTAAAATCTAATTTGTTTTAATTTTAAAGTTTTGTGTCAAATAAAGTGTATATAAATTAGATTTTTGACGATTACATGACGTATCGATTATAAAACGGTTAATTTAATTGATTTGTAATTTTAATCAATTCTTTTAAAATCTAATTTGTTTTAATTTTAAAGTTTTGTGTCAAGTAAAGTGTATATAAATTAGATTTTCGACGATTGCATGATGTATCGATTATAAAACGGTTAATTTAATTGATTTGTAATTTTATTCAATTTTTTTAAAATCTAGTTTGTTTTAATTTTAAAGTTTTGTGTCAAATAAAGTGTATATAAATTAGATTTTCAACGATTACATGACGTATCGATTATAAAACGGTTAATTTAATTGATTTGTAATTTTAATCAATTTTTTTTAAATCTAATTTGTTTTAATTTTAAAGTTTTGTGTCAAATAAAGTGTATATAAATTAGATTTTTGACGATTACATGACGTATCGATTATAAAACGGTTAATTTAATTGATTTGTAATTTTATTCAATTTTTTTTTAAATCTAATTTGTTTTAATTTTAAAGTTTTGTGTCAAATAAAGTGTATATAAATTAAATTTTCGACGATTACATCACGTATTGATCATAAAACGGTTAATTTAATTGATTTGTAATTTTAATCATTTATTTTAAAATCTAATTTGTTTTAATTTAAAGTTTTGTGTCAAATAAAGTGGATATAAATTAAATTTTTGGTGATTACATGATGTATCGATTATAAATCGGTTAATTTAATTGATTTGTAATTTTAATCAATTTTTTTTAAATCTAATTTGTTTTAATTTTAAAGTTTTGTGTCAAATAAAGTGTATATAAATTAAATTTTCGACGATTACATGACGTATTGATCATAAAACGGTTAATTTAATTGATTTGTAATTTTAATCATTTATTTTAAAATCTAATTTGTTTTAATTTAAAGTTTTGTGTCAAATAAAGTGGATATAAATTAAATTTTTGGTGATTACATGATGTATCGATTATAAATCGGTTAATTTAATTGATTTGTAATTTTATTCAATTTTTTTAAAATCTAATTTGTTTTAATTTTAAAGTTTTGTGTCAAATAAAGTGTATATAAATTAAATTTTCGACGATTACATGACGTATTGATCATAAAACGGTTAATTTAATTGATTTGTAATTTTAATCATTTATTTTAAAATCTAATTTGTTTTAATTTTAAAGTTTTGTGTCAAATAAAGTGTATATAAATTAGATTTTTGACGATTACATGACGTATCGATTATAAAACGGTTAATTTAATTGATTTGTAATTTTAATCAATTCTTTTAAAATCTAATTTGTTTTAATTTTAAAGTTTTGTGTCAAGTAAAGTGTATATAAATTAAATTTTCAACGATTACATGACGTATCGATTATAAAACGGTTAATTTAATTGATTTGTAATTTTAATCAATTTTTTTTAAATCTAATTTGTTTTAATTTTAAAGTTTTGTGTCAAATAAAGTGTATATAAATTAAATTTTCGACGATTACATCACGTATTGATCATAAAACGGTTAATTTAATTGATTTGTAATTTTAATCATTTATTTTAAAATCTAATTTGTTTTAATTTAAAGTTTTGTGTCAAATAAAGTGGATATAAATTAGATTTTCGACGATTACATGATGTATCGATTATAAATCGGTTAATTTAATTGATTTGTAATTTTAATCAATTTTTTTTAAATCTAATTTGTTTTAATTTTAAAGTTTTGTGTCAAATAAAGTGTATATAAATTAAATTTTCGACGATTACATGACGTATTGATCATAAAACGGTTAATTTAATTGATTTGTAATTTTAATCATTTATTTTAAAATCTAATTTGTTTTAATTTTAAAGTTTTGTGTCAAATAAAGTGTATATAAATTAGATTTTTGACGATTACATGACGTATCGATTATAAAACGGTTAATTTAATTGATTTGTAATTTTAATCAATTCTTTTAAAATCTAATTTGTTTTAATTTTAAAGTTTTGTGTCAAGTAAAGTGTATATAAATTAGATTTTCGACGATTGCATGATGTATCGATTATAAAACGGTTAATTTAATTGATTTGTAATTTTATTCAATTTTTTTAAAATCTAGTTTGTTTTAATTTTAAAGTTTTGTGTCAAATAAAGTGTATATAAATTAGATTTTCAACGATTACATGACGTATCGATTATAAAACGGTTAATTTAATTGATTTGTAATTTTAATCAATTTTTTTTAAATCTAATTTGTTTTAATTTTAAAGTTTTGTGTCAAATAAAGTGTATATAAATTAGATTTTTGACGATTACATGACGTATCGATTATAAAACGGTTAATTTAATTGATTTGTAATTTTATTCAATTTTTTTTTAAATCTAATTTGTTTTAATTTTAAAGTTTTGTGTCAAATAAAGTGTATATAAATTAAATTTTCGACGATTACATCACGTATTGATCATAAAACGGTTAATTTAATTGATTTGTAATTTTAATCATTTATTTTAAAATCTAATTTGTTTTAATTTAAAGTTTTGTGTCAAATAAAGTGGATATAAATTAAATTTTTGGTGATTACATGATGTATCGATTATAAATCGGTTAATTTAATTGATTTGTAATTTTAATCAATTTTTTTTAAATCTAATTTGTTTTAATTTTAAAGTTTTGTGTCAAATAAAGTGTATATAAATTAAATTTTCGACGATTACATGACGTATTGATCATAAAACGGTTAATTTAATTGATTTGTAATTTTAATCATTTATTTTAAAATCTAATTTGTTTTAATTTTAAAGTTTTGTGTCAAATAAAGTGTATATAAATTAGATTTTTGACGATTACATGACGTATCGATTATAAAACGGTTAATTTAATTGATTTGTAATTTTAATCAATTCTTTTAAAATCTAATTTGTTTTAATTTTAAAGTTTTGTGTCAAGTAAAGTGTATATAAATTAAATTTTCAACGATTACATGACGTATCGATTATAAAACGGTTAATTTAATTGATTTGTAATTTTAATCAATTTTTTTTAAATCTAATTTGTTTTAATTTTAAAGTTTTGTGTCAAATAAAGTGTATATAAATTAAATTTTCGACGATTACATCACGTATTGATCATAAAACGGTTAATTTAATTGATTTGTAATTTTAATCATTTATTTTAAAATCTAATTTGTTTTAATTTAAAGTTTTGTGTCAAATAAAGTGGATATAAATTAGATTTTCGACGATTACATGATGTATCGATTATAAATCGGTTAATTTAATTGATTTGTAATTTTAATCAATTTTTTTTAAATCTAATTTGTTTTAATTTTAAAGTTTTGTGTCAAATAAAGTGTATATAAATTAAATTTTCGACGATTACATGACGTATTGATCATAAAACGGTTAATTTAATTGATTTGTAATTTTAATCATTTATTTTAAAATCTAATTTGTTTTAATTTTAAAGTTTTGTGTCAAATAAAGTGTATATAAATTAGATTTTTGACGATTACATGACGTATCGATTATAAAACGGTTAATTTAATTGATTTGTAATTTTAATCAATTCTTTTAAAATCTAATTTGTTTTAATTTTAAAGTTTTGTGTCAAGTAAAGTGTATATAAATTAGATTTTCGACGATTGCATGATGTATCGATTATAAAACGGTTAATTTAATTGATTTGTAATTTTATTCAATTTTTTTAAAATCTAGTTTGTTTTAATTTTAAAGTTTTGTGTCAAATAAAGTGTATATAAATTAGATTTTCAACGATTACATGACGTATCGATTATAAAACGGTTAATTTAATTGATTTGTAATTTTAATCAATTTTTTTAAAATCTAATTTGTTTTAATTTTAAAGTTTTGTGTCAAATAAAGTGTATATAAATTAAATTTTCGACGATTACATCACGTATTGATCATAAAACGGTTAATTTAATTGATTTGTAATTTTAATCATTTATTTTAAAATCTAATTTGTTTTAATTTAAAGTTTTGTGTCAAATAAAGTGGATATAAATTAAATTTTTGGTGATTACATGATGTATCGATTATAAATCGGTTAATTTAATTGATTTGTAATTTTATTCAATTTTTTTAAAATCTAGTTTGTTTTAATTTTAAAGTTTTGTGTCAAATAAAGTGTATATAAATTAGATTTTCAACGATTACATGACGTATCGATTATAAAACGGTTAATTTAATTGATTTGTAATTTTAATCAATTTTTTTTAAATCTAATTTGTTTTAATTTTAAAGTTTTGTGTCAAATAAAGTGTATATAAATTAAATTTTCGACGATTACATGACGTATTGATCATAAAACGGTTAATTTAATTGATTTGTAATTTTAATCATTTATTTTAAAATCTAATTTGTTTTAATTTAAAGTTTTGTGTCAAATAAAGTGGATATAAATTAAATTTTTGGTGATGACATGATGTATCGATTATAAATCGGTTAATTCAATTGATTTGTAATTTTAATCAATTTTTTTTTAAATCTAATTTGTTTTAATTTTAAAGTTTTGTGTCAAATAAAGTGTATATAAATTAAATTTTCGACGATTACATGACGTATTGATCATAAAACGGTTAATTTAATTGATTTGTAATTTTAATCATTTATTTTAAAATCTAATTTGTTTTAATTTTAAAGTTTTGTGTCAAATAAAGTGTATATAAATTAGATTTTTGACGATTACATGACGTATCGATTATAAAACGGTTAATTTAATTGATTTGTAATTTTAATCAATTCTTTTAAAATCTAATTTGTTTTAATTTTAAAGTTTTGTGTCAAGTAAAGTGTATATAAATTAAATTTTCAACGATTACATGACGTATCGATTATAAAACGGTTAATTTAATTGATTTGTAATTTTAATCAATTTTTTTTAAATCTAATTTGTTTTAATTTTAAAGTTTTGTGTCAAATAAAGTGTATATAAATTAAATTTTCGACGATTACATCACGTATTGATCATAAAACGGTTAATTTAATTGATTTGTAATTTTAATCATTTATTTTAAAATCTAATTTGTTTTAATTTAAAGTTTTGTGTCAAATAAAGTGGATATAAATTAGATTTTCGACGATTACATGATGTATCGATTATAAATCGGTTAATTTAATTGATTTGTAATTTTAATCAATTTTTTTTAAATCTAATTTGTTTTAATTTTAAAGTTTTGTGTCAAATAAAGTGTATATAAATTAAATTTTCGACGATTACATGACGTATTGATCATAAAACGGTTAATTTAATTGATTTGTAATTTTAATCATTTATTTTAAAATCTAATTTGTTTTAATTTTAAAGTTTTGTGTCAAATAAAGTGTATATAAATTAGATTTTTGACGATTACATGACGTATCGATTATAAAACGGTTAATTTAATTGATTTGTAATTTTAATCAATTCTTTTAAAATCTAATTTGTTTTAATTTTAAAGTTTTGTGTCAAGTAAAGTGTATATAAATTAGATTTTCGACGATTGCATGATGTATCGATTATAAAACGGTTAATTTAATTGATTTGTAATTTTATTCAATTTTTTTAAAATCTAGTTTGTTTTAATTTTAAAGTTTTGTGTCAAATAAAGTGTATATAAATTAGATTTTCAACGATTACATGACGTATCGATTATAAAACGGTTAATTTAATTGATTTGTAATTTTAATCAATTTTTTTTAAATCTAATTTGTTTTAATTTTAAAGTTTTGTGTCAAATAAAGTGTATATAAATTAGATTTTTGACGATTACATGACGTATCGATTATAAAACGGTTAATTTAATTGATTTGTAATTTTATTCAATTTTTTTTTAAATCTAATTTGTTTTAATTTTAAAGTTTTGTGTCAAATAAAGTGTATATAAATTAAATTTTCGACGATTACATGACGTATTGATCATAAAACGGTTAATTTAATTGATTTGTAATTTTAATCATTTATTTTAAAATCTAATTTGTTTTAATTTAAAGTTTTGTGTCAAATAAAGTGGATATAAATTAAATTTTTGGTGATGACATGATGTATCGATTATAAATCGGTTAATTCAATTGATTTGTAATTTTAATCAATTTTTTTTTAAATCTAATTTGTTTTAATTTTAAAGTTTTGTGTCAAATAAAGTGTATATAAATTAAATTTTCGACGATTACATGACGTATTGATCATAAAACGGTTAATTTAATTGATTTGTAATTTTAATCATTTATTTTAAAATCTAATTTGTTTTAATTTTAAAGTTTTGTGTCAAATAAAGTGTATATAAATTAGATTTTTGACGATTACATGACGTATCGATTATAAAACGGTTAATTTAATTGATTTGTAATTTTAATCAATTCTTTTAAAATCTAATTTGTTTTAATTTTAAAGTTTTGTGTCAAGTAAAGTGTATATAAATTAAATTTTCAACGATTACATGACGTATCGATTATAAAACGGTTAATTTAATTGATTTGTAATTTTAATCAATTTTTTTTAAATCTAATTTGTTTTAATTTTAAAGTTTTGTGTCAAATAAAGTGTATATAAATTAAATTTTCGACGATTACATCACGTATTGATCATAAAACGGTTAATTTAATTGATTTGTAATTTTAATCATTTATTTTAAAATCTAATTTGTTTTAATTTAAAGTTTTGTGTCAAATAAAGTGGATATAAATTAGATTTTCGACGATTACATGATGTATCGATTATAAATCGGTTAATTTAATTGATTTGTAATTTTAATCAATTTTTTTTAAATCTAATTTGTTTTAATTTTAAAGTTTTGTGTCAAATAAAGTGTATATAAATTAAATTTTCGACGATTACATGACGTATTGATCATAAAACGGTTAATTTAATTGATTTGTAATTTTAATCATTTATTTTAAAATCTAATTTGTTTTAATTTTAAAGTTTTGTGTCAAATAAAGTGTATATAAATTAGATTTTTGACGATTACATGACGTATCGATTATAAAACGGTTAATTTAATTGATTTGTAATTTTATTCAATTTTTTTTTAAATCTAATTTGTTTTAATTTTAAAGTTTTGTGTCAAATAAAGTGTATATAAATTAAATTTTCGACGATTACATCACGTATTGATCATAAAACGGTTAATTTAATTGATTTGTAATTTTAATCATTTATTTTAAAATCTAATTTGTTTTAATTTAAAGTTTTGTGTCAAATAAAGTGGATATAAATTAAATTTTTGGTGATTACATGATGTATCGATTATAAATCGGTTAATTTAATTGATTTGTAATTTTAATCAATTTTTTTTAAATCTAATTTGTTTTAATTTTAAAGTTTTGTGTCAAATAAAGTGTATATAAATTAAATTTTCGACGATTACATGACGTATTGATCATAAAACGGTTAATTTAATTGATTTGTAATTTTAATCATTTATTTTAAAATCTAATTTGTTTTAATTTTAAAGTTTTGTGTCAAATAAAGTGTATATAAATTAGATTTTTGACGATTACATGACGTATCGATTATAAAACGGTTAATTTAATTGATTTGTAATTTTAATCAATTCTTTTAAAATCTAATTTGTTTTAATTTTAAAGTTTTGTGTCAAGTAAAGTGTATATAAATTAAATTTTCAACGATTACATGACGTATCGATTATAAAACGGTTAATTTAATTGATTTGTAATTTTAATCAATTTTTTTTAAATCTAATTTGTTTTAATTTTAAAGTTTTGTGTCAAATAAAGTGTATATAAATTAAATTTTCGACGATTACATCACGTATTGATCATAAAACGGTTAATTTAATTGATTTGTAATTTTAATCATTTATTTTAAAATCTAATTTGTTTTAATTTAAAGTTTTGTGTCAAATAAAGTGGATATAAATTAGATTTTCGACGATTACATGATGTATCGATTATAAATCGGTTAATTTAATTGATTTGTAATTTTAATCAATTTTTTTTAAATCTAATTTGTTTTAATTTTAAAGTTTTGTGTCAAATAAAGTGTATATAAATTAAATTTTCGACGATTACATGACGTATTGATCATAAAACGGTTAATTTAATTGATTTGTAATTTTAATCATTTATTTTAAAATCTAATTTGTTTTAATTTTAAAGTTTTGTGTCAAATAAAGTGTATATAAATTAGATTTTTGACGATTACATGACGTATCGATTATAAAACGGTTAATTTAATTGATTTGTAATTTTAATCAATTCTTTTAAAATCTAATTTGTTTTAATTTTAAAGTTTTGTGTCAAGTAAAGTGTATATAAATTAGATTTTCGACGATTGCATGATGTATCGATTATAAAACGGTTAATTTAATTGATTTGTAATTTTATTCAATTTTTTTAAAATCTAGTTTGTTTTAATTTTAAAGTTTTGTGTCAAATAAAGTGTATATAAATTAGATTTTCAACGATTACATGACGTATCGATTATAAAACGGTTAATTTAATTGATTTGTAATTTTAATCAATTTTTTTAAAATCTAATTTGTTTTAATTTTAAAGTTTTGTGTCAAATAAAGTGTATATAAATTAAATTTTCGACGATTACATCACGTATTGATCATAAAACGGTTAATTTAATTGATTTGTAATTTTAATCATTTATTTTAAAATCTAATTTGTTTTAATTTAAAGTTTTGTGTCAAATAAAGTGGATATAAATTAAATTTTTGGTGATTACATGATGTATCGATTATAAATCGGTTAATTTAATTGATTTGTAATTTTATTCAATTTTTTTAAAATCTAGTTTGTTTTAATTTTAAAGTTTTGTGTCAAATAAAGTGTATATAAATTAGATTTTCAACGATTACATGACGTATCGATTATAAAACGGTTAATTTAATTGATTTGTAATTTTAATCAATTTTTTTTAAATCTAATTTGTTTTAATTTTAAAGTTTTGTGTCAAATAAAGTGTATATAAATTAAATTTTCGACGATTACATGACGTATTGATCATAAAACGGTTAATTTAATTGATTTGTAATTTTAATCATTTATTTTAAAATCTAATTTGTTTTAATTTAAAGTTTTGTGTCAAATAAAGTGTATATAAATTAGATTTTTGACGATTACATGACGTATCGATTATAAAACGGTTAATTTAATTGATTTGTAATTTTATTCAATTTTTTTTTAAATCTAATTTGTTTTAATTTTAAAGTTTTGTGTCAAATAAAGTGTATATAAATTAAATTTTCGACGATTACATCACGTATTGATCATAAAACGGTTAATTTAATTGATTTGTAATTTTAATCATTTATTTTAAAATCTAATTTGTTTTAATTTAAAGTTTTGTGTCAAATAAAGTGGATATAAATTAAATTTTTGGTGATTACATGATGTATCGATTATAAATCGGTTAATTTAATTGATTTGTAATTTTAATCAATTTTTTTTAAATCTAATTTGTTTTAATTTTAAAGTTTTGTGTCAAATAAAGTGTATATAAATTAAATTTTCGACGATTACATGACGTATTGATCATAAAACGGTTAATTTAATTGATTTGTAATTTTAATCATTTATTTTAAAATCTAATTTGTTTTAATTTAAAGTTTTGTGTCAAATAAAGTGGATATAAATTAAATTTTTGGTGATTACATGATGTATCGATTATAAATCGGTTAATTTAATTGATTTGTAATTTTATTCAATTTTTTTAAAATCTAATTTGTTTTAATTTTAAAGTTTTGTGTCAAATAAAGTGTATATAAATTAAATTTTCGACGATTACATGACGTATTGATCATAAAACGGTTAATTTAATTGATTTGTAATTTTAATCATTTATTTTAAAATCTAATTTGTTTTAATTTTAAAGTTTTGTGTCAAATAAAGTGTATATAAATTAGATTTTTGACGATTACATGACGTATCGATTATAAAACGGTTAATTTAATTGATTTGTAATTTTAATCAATTCTTTTAAAATCTAATTTGTTTTAATTTTAAAGTTTTGTGTCAAGTAAAGTGTATATAAATTAAATTTTCAACGATTACATGACGTATCGATTATAAAACGGTTAATTTAATTGATTTGTAATTTTAATCAATTTTTTTTAAATCTAATTTGTTTTAATTTTAAAGTTTTGTGTCAAATAAAGTGTATATAAATTAAATTTTCGACGATTACATCACGTATTGATCATAAAACGGTTAATTTAATTGATTTGTAATTTTAATCATTTATTTTAAAATCTAATTTGTTTTAATTTAAAGTTTTGTGTCAAATAAAGTGGATATAAATTAGATTTTCGACGATTACATGATGTATCGATTATAAATCGGTTAATTTAATTGATTTGTAATTTTAATCAATTTTTTTTAAATCTAATTTGTTTTAATTTTAAAGTTTTGTGTCAAATAAAGTGTATATAAATTAAATTTTCGACGATTACATGACGTATTGATCATAAAACGGTTAATTTAATTGATTTGTAATTTTAATCATTTATTTTAAAATCTAATTTGTTTTAATTTTAAAGTTTTGTGTCAAATAAAGTGTATATAAATTAGATTTTTGACGATTACATGACGTATCGATTATAAAACGGTTAATTTAATTGATTTGTAATTTTAATCAATTCTTTTAAAATCTAATTTGTTTTAATTTTAAAGTTTTGTGTCAAGTAAAGTGTATATAAATTAGATTTTCGACGATTGCATGATGTATCGATTATAAAACGGTTAATTTAATTGATTTGTAATTTTATTCAATTTTTTTAAAATCTAGTTTGTTTTAATTTTAAAGTTTTGTGTCAAATAAAGTGTATATAAATTAGATTTTCAACGATTACATGACGTATCGATTATAAAACGGTTAATTTAATTGATTTGTAATTTTAATCAATTTTTTTTAAATCTAATTTGTTTTAATTTTAAAGTTTTGTGTCAAATAAAGTGTATATAAATTAGATTTTTGACGATTACATGACGTATCGATTATAAAACGGTTAATTTAATTGATTTGTAATTTTATTCAATTTTTTTTTAAATCTAATTTGTTTTAATTTTAAAGTTTTGTGTCAAATAAAGTGTATATAAATTAAATTTTCGACGATTACATCACGTATTGATCATAAAACGGTTAATTTAATTGATTTGTAATTTTAATCATTTATTTTAAAATCTAATTTGTTTTAATTTAAAGTTTTGTGTCAAATAAAGTGGATATAAATTAAATTTTTGGTGATTACATGATGTATCGATTATAAATCGGTTAATTTAATTGATTTGTAATTTTAATCAATTTTTTTTAAATCTAATTTGTTTTAATTTTAAAGTTTTGTGTCAAATAAAGTGTATATAAATTAAATTTTCGACGATTACATGACGTATTGATCATAAAACGGTTAATTTAATTGATTTGTAATTTTAATCATTTATTTTAAAATCTAATTTGTTTTAATTTTAAAGTTTTGTGTCAAATAAAGTGTATATAAATTAGATTTTTGACGATTACATGACGTATCGATTATAAAACGGTTAATTTAATTGATTTGTAATTTTAATCAATTCTTTTAAAATCTAATTTGTTTTAATTTTAAAGTTTTGTGTCAAGTAAAGTGTATATAAATTAAATTTTCAACGATTACATGACGTATCGATTATAAAACGGTTAATTTAATTGATTTGTAATTTTAATCAATTTTTTTTAAATCTAATTTGTTTTAATTTTAAAGTTTTGTGTCAAATAAAGTGTATATAAATTAAATTTTCGACGATTACATCACGTATTGATCATAAAACGGTTAATTTAATTGATTTGTAATTTTAATCATTTATTTTAAAATCTAATTTGTTTTAATTTAAAGTTTTGTGTCAAATAAAGTGGATATAAATTAGATTTTCGACGATTACATGATGTATCGATTATAAATCGGTTAATTTAATTGATTTGTAATTTTAATCAATTTTTTTTAAATCTAATTTGTTTTAATTTTAAAGTTTTGTGTCAAATAAAGTGTATATAAATTAAATTTTCGACGATTACATGACGTATTGATCATAAAACGGTTAATTTAATTGATTTGTAATTTTAATCATTTATTTTAAAATCTAATTTGTTTTAATTTTAAAGTTTTGTGTCAAATAAAGTGTATATAAATTAGATTTTTGACGATTACATGACGTATCGATTATAAAACGGTTAATTTAATTGATTTGTAATTTTAATCAATTCTTTTAAAATCTAATTTGTTTTAATTTTAAAGTTTTGTGTCAAGTAAAGTGTATATAAATTAGATTTTCGACGATTGCATGATGTATCGATTATAAAACGGTTAATTTAATTGATTTGTAATTTTATTCAATTTTTTTAAAATCTAGTTTGTTTTAATTTTAAAGTTTTGTGTCAAATAAAGTGTATATAAATTAGATTTTCAACGATTACATGACGTATCGATTATAAAACGGTTAATTTAATTGATTTGTAATTTTAATCAATTTTTTTAAAATCTAATTTGTTTTAATTTTAAAGTTTTGTGTCAAATAAAGTGTATATAAATTAAATTTTCGACGATTACATCACGTATTGATCATAAAACGGTTAATTTAATTGATTTGTAATTTTAATCATTTATTTTAAAATCTAATTTGTTTTAATTTAAAGTTTTGTGTCAAATAAAGTGGATATAAATTAAATTTTTGGTGATTACATGATGTATCGATTATAAATCGGTTAATTTAATTGATTTGTAATTTTATTCAATTTTTTTAAAATCTAGTTTGTTTTAATTTTAAAGTTTTGTGTCAAATAAAGTGTATATAAATTAGATTTTCAACGATTACATGACGTATCGATTATAAAACGGTTAATTTAATTGATTTGTAATTTTAATCAATTTTTTTTAAATCTAATTTGTTTTAATTTTAAAGTTTTGTGTCAAATAAAGTGTATATAAATTAAATTTTCGACGATTACATGACGTATTGATCATAAAACGGTTAATTTAATTGATTTGTAATTTTAATCATTTATTTTAAAATCTAATTTGTTTTAATTTAAAGTTTTGTGTCAAATAAAGTGGATATAAATTAAATTTTTGGTGATGACATGATGTATCGATTATAAATCGGTTAATTCAATTGATTTGTAATTTTAATCAATTTTTTTTTAAATCTAATTTGTTTTAATTTTAAAGTTTTGTGTCAAATAAAGTGTATATAAATTAAATTTTTGGTGATTACATGACGTATCGATTATAAAACGGTTAATTTAATTGATTTGTAATTTTAATCAAATTTTTTTAAATCTAATTTATATTAAAAATTTTATAAATTTATATTGTAATAAATTAATTAATTGTTAATTTCAAGCAAACTTTATTTCAATTTATTACTGTCTACGGCTTAAAAAAATTAGCCTATTAATAGATTTTATTTTTAGTGAATGTTTTTTTCAGGTTACAGTTCAGTGGCACACTGGAGTTGCTTACAAGTAATAAGTAATGACAGAATACAAAATGAAGAGCAGTTTAATAAAAGTGTGATTGTCTTATACTAACAGGAGTTTAAATATTGGCTACCGTGAAACCGGACCGAAGGCTCAATACCTCACAAACAGCGTTTACATCATGATGACGGTGTTTGGTTTTCCTAATATGGTGGTTACGAAGAATTTCTTTAAGTTATTTTGCATTTTATGTGGAATACTAAACTTTTTCAAAATTGTATAAATTTGGGTGTGTTCGATGAGCTAAGGCATTACATTTCATCAATATTTTTTTAATGACCAATCCTAAATGCACATAAAGTGTAATCTAATTCAAATATAATTCTCCCAACCTAAATTAAATGTCAAAATCAAACGTAAACACGTGTACACGAACTTCATATAAGAATATCTTGACACTTGAAGTGGCCGAGTGTCATCATGAATTGCGTAATTCGCAATAATAGCCGCAAATAAATAAAAACACTATAAGCGTTAAATCTAAAAGTTATGTAAACAATGATCAACAAATTTTAAAAAAATTTTGTCGGTTTTCAAACACCCACTTAACTAATGACTTAAGTATTGAACTTAAAAATAAAAATAAAATTTAATGTGTCACCCTTATCAACGGTAAAAAAAAAATATATTATATTTTAATTTACCCAAAAAAAAATTTAAGGGAAAATACAAACAATTAACCCCCTTAATAAATTGTATCGAATTTCACAAAATTCAAAAAGCACGATCATCAACACCCAACTTTGTTTCATATTTCTTAACGTAATGCGCTATTCTTTATTTAACGATCGTCGTTTAATACAATTGATATTCAAATTAGATCGACCCACTAAAAAAAAAAAATTTTTGTTTTCGTCTTTAAAATTATGTACGTGTGTATGCGAGTTTAATCCTTATATTTATACAATACACACGAGATTGAAATTATGATCAGTTGTTGTACACTCAACACACAACAACAAAAAAACGACGACAACAACAACGATAACGAAGAATAGCAACAACAAACAATAGCACATATAGCTATACCCATTAAAATAATAACACATGGATTTCTTCAAGCGGTTGGATCGTGGGAAAAGTGTTCCGATTTTTTTTTTAGTTTTGTTAAGTTGTAAATTGAATTGAATAGAATTACGTCACATATGTTGTTTATTATAATATAAAAAACTTGAAAGAATTCAAGACCCCTATTTTTGTGTGCTGTGTATATATCGTATGTATGTTGTGTCTTGGTTTTTTATTTTTTTATTTTTTTTGGTGTGTGAATAGAATAACAGATAGCAGTATGTGCGCGCGATCGCAACAAAAATACAAATTCATATACGAAAACAGTAAGTTCGATCCGATCGTTCTGTCTCGCGCATATTTCCAATTTTTTTTTTTGTTTTTGTAACGATCAACAGAAAATAAATAAAAAAAAATTATGTCGCACATGTGCGATTTTTATGATGATCATGATGATGTGTGGGAACCAATGACGGGTGTTCAGTTCACTGAATGTGATGGAATTTTTATTTTTACAAAAATGTAAATATTCGACCGATCCAGTTGTAGATACTCAATGGTATATAATATATAAAGAGTTGATGGATGGAATTTTATTTGATCAATAACATGATGTTTACTTATATGAATATATATATATGGTTTGGAAAGGGTCTGACCATATGTCATAACGATCGTAGACAGATCAAATTATTTTGTGTGTAAATGGAATGTTAACGTTTTCTGTTGTTTTTTTTTTGGAGATTTATTATTTTTGTGTCGCATCCGCGATATTTGAGATGAAACACATCTTGTTGTCTTTTATTTTATATTTGAAACGTCCTATTAGAATTTTATGAATCGAATAAGAAAATGTGCGTTGATCTTATTTGATCGTATATATTGTGTTTATGAAGAAAAAAAATATTGGTTGTTTCCGGTGATAAAATATCAATTAGATAAATGGTTTAATTGTTTAAAACTAGAACGAATATGGTGCGAAGGTCGTTTGTTAAAATATTATGAGATCTAGCGAATGATCGAAATTATTGATCTTAATGATCTACATAACTTAAATATCGAGGGATGTTAAATGTTGTATACACACGAGCCAAATTATTACAATGCTACTAGGGGTGGTTGAGCAGTAGTTATTGTGATGGTGTAATGACCACATCTGGGGTATCATTAATTATCATTGGGTGAAGGGTGACTGTTTATTAATTTTATATAGACAAATTTTTTTAAATATAAGGGAGATTTGACAAGCTGAACTTTTGCCCTTAGCGAATTCAAATTAAATTGTCAAATTCCAAATTAATAAAATTTTTTTGGAACTCACTCAGGCCCGCTTTGGCCATTATACTTTAAATGGTATTATTTACGTATAACGTAACAAAAAACATATTTGCTTATGCATTATATGGTGTGCAAATCCCAAGTGGTTTTTGGATGTAGATAGGCACCTTGGCTTGTAGCAATTGTGTCTTTTTTTTCCTTTATAATTTAAAACTCTTTTTAAATCTCACACTAAATCTTCCAGTAGTAGTATGAGAAATAGTAAAATGTGTTACAAAAGTGCGCTTCACACTCTGCTTCCTGCAGCGTGTACTGCGAGTGAACATATGACTTAACAGTTCCTTGTCTAAAAAATCGAACGAGTTGTGAATCCAAGGCGTCAGCACCCACCATATTGCAGTAGAACTTGGAAGTCTCGTTCTCACTAAACTTTCCGGACACAATCCAACCTGATTGGCCAACTATCGACCTTCATTCTGGTTGAAGGTTGTACACCAGTAATGATTGGCAGAATATGCGCACCCATACTTGTAGAATATGACTAGTAGCACGAATGAATTGTCACAGTTGTCTTCCAAGCACAACAGATTGAAGAGTCACCCACTTCCAATATGGGCATGCGCGTTGGTAATTTGTTTAAGCCCAATCGTGAAGTAAGAGAACTGGTGATACAATTTAGTTGTGACGCCGAATCGAGAAACGCCCAGCAAAATCGCCATGCATTGGGACTGTCCATTACTTGAATAACTGCAGAAGCCAGAAATACATCGGCTGTGGAATTCCTTGAGGTCACTAGACTTATTGGTTGATAAGATGGCATTACTATAGTTGCAGTGCTGGCCTTGCTTTAAGTTGGTTCGAGTACATGATGCTGCTGCGTTTGAATTGTATTGCTCAAGACAACGACGGTTGAAGTTGACTGCGATGATTCATTTGTAGCTATTATAGATTGATGCAGTAGACTATGATGTTTGGAATGACAATATCTTCACGACTCCCTCGAGCTGCATTCGGCTGAATTATGTTCAGCGTTCAAAAAATTGAGGCTAAATTTGCAAAATTTGGTTTCGTAGAAACAAATGAAGATTGTTTTTGTTGATATGACCATAGAGGAGCCCTTGACTGATGGGAGTGTGTCGGAACTGTTCTCGAGGACGGTGCAAAAGGTTTGCTTTCCAGTGTTGTTACATCGCTTTTTGAGAAAGAGCATTAACTCATCTTAAGTTACCATTCGCTCTGTAGGTGTTTTGTTGTTCCTTTTGGAACGCGTTTCTGCATCAAGCTTCTTGTATACCAGTGCTGCAATTAAATCCCATTAGTAAAACTACTGTACGTTGTAAATTTTCTAAAGCACGTAAATGAGAATTAAAATGGTCGATTGTTTATCTGAATTTATTAGCAGATCCCGAAAGTTGGAAATTCAATTTTCCTTAACTTCATGACAACAATTTTGTTGATTGATCGACATTGACCGATGAGTTATCGGTGCACCGCAAGTTGTGGCTTAAGATCGAAATAAATAGCTTCTATGCGTTGGCACACTTGGTCGAAGTAACTTCCATTTCGTCTAATGATTCCAAATTATCTTGGATGTCACAAAAATTCATGAAATATGAAGTTCACTCAAGTTGTTGTCGATTATATTTGCTACCATGTTCATCGACAGCTGACTGATTATGAGTAATTTGATGACATATTACGGAACGTTGCGTTTTTAATTTAACTATTTTTCCCTCCATAATGCCCTGCTATATGACCTAATCAATTAATCTGAACACTATATTGAGTTAGTTAAGCAAAATGTTAGTTAAGAACTCGAGCAAAGCCATTTGATTCGTGCACGTAAATAGATCCAAGGTTGAAGAACACGCGTGTATAGGTGCAAAAATTTAAAGATGACGATAAATTTGGAATAGGCTGTACCGTATACACCGTTATACACTGATGATAGGCGTAGCTTGAAGAAACGAAAACAAGTTAAGTAAGCTGAAGTGGCTGAAGATGATGCTTGAAGGTGATGCGGTTAGCGTTTATACCGTTGGTACACTATTTGTATCTGGATTTTTTTTTAACACCGAAATACGGTATAACAACGTACAAACCAATTTTATAAATTAAAAAATATCATGAACTCAAATGTTGTGCAGAGTCGTAATTGGGACGTCTTCATGGTGGGCGCCTTCACATGGATTTCGGATATATAATCCAAACCGATTAAATTGAGCATATGAAATATTTGTAATATAAATTTCACTAAACAATAACAAATTTATTCTTGCCCAAAGGTTCTTTTGAATTTCTGTAAATTCTGATCTATACGCCTCGGGTTGGCTTTTAAATTTTTCGGAAGTCAGTGCCCAAAAATGAGTAAAATTGAAAAATGTTTTTTGATTCCAGACACCTAAGCGATCGATTATAAAGTGGCGGGAAAGATGCAGTAACTAAAGTTGGAGCTCCTAATAGTTCATATTAAAATCAAGAACTAGTATATTTAACAAGTGCTCATTGTATAGTAATGATGCCACTGATCTTGCGAGCTTCAAACTTTTGTATCATCTGAAGCCAGATATCAGTGAGCCTATGTTAAAAACGGTATTAACCTATCGGCAGTGGCTGACATGTTTTCGCAGTGTCCTTCGACTTATGATACCAGTTTAACTCCTTTTGTACGAGGAATGAAAGAAGGAAGGTATATACGCTGACAAATTAATAATGAACAAACTGAAGATAATGACAAATTGACTTTGAAGAGTGGAGAAAAAGAAATGTGTAAGTAATTTATTGACCAATGCTTATTATTTGGACTATATAGCATTATAATTTTTTGCGACATTGTTATGGAGCTAAGTTGCTTGTAAAATATCCTTTTTTACAATAAAAGTATAGATAGCGATAATATAAGCGAAAAATGGCACAAGAGCTTCTTCGAAAGTCATTAATTATACAAATTGTTAAAATGATGTTCAAAAAGTTATATAGCGGACCGACGTCTAAGTAGGTCTTGGTTTAATTTCTGCAAAGGAAAATTCGTTTGGAAATGCTTTTGTAAAATTCCTCAGTATTGCTTTTACTGCCTCCGGATTAATAGTACGTAGTCAAAAACAATATGTTGGAAAGTTCAAATTGCTAGCTACCTTTTAAGGTAGACGTACTTTCTATCGACCTTCATCATTTTTCTTTGTGCAAAAAGCATACAATTCTTCGCATTTTGCGTCCAACCAATGGAAACATTGGCAATACCGTACTTTTCTGCAGTTTCTCAATTGTTCTAAACTTTTTCAATAACTTCAATCAATGAAATCATTGGTATTAATATTAGGTTTGGTTTGTAGAATTCTACTTTATAATTTTAGGGCAGCATCACTTCCCATGTTTATAGCACCCAACCATCTCAACGTAGATTTTTGTAGTGGTGGGAGTCCTGGTAGGAAAAATTGTTGCTGTTCGACAAAGTTGAAAAAATGATCGATCATAATTAAAATATCAATCGAGGTTGTCCGCGAGTGTAATTCTCTAAAGTTCTTACTAAGCTGTAAATTTTTACATTTTGGTTTCCTTCTTGATAGGCCTAAGCTATTCACTAAGGATTCGTTAATGATTGTGCATTGAGAGTCGGAATCCAATAGTAATGGCGTTTGATATCTCCGCTGCGGGACTGAACCTTAACGATCACGGTCGGTAATAATGTATGACTAGGTGCTAACTGATGCGATCTTGAACATCGTGTGTTAATATTTAGGATACGTAAAGCAGTTGACTCCAATGGTTGTATTAGTGAAATGTGCTGCTTTGACAAATTTGACTGATGTGATGACTCTTCTGAGTGGCTTAGCACATGTGATATTTGCTTGATATTCACAGAATGTGTGATGTGGCTGTGCTTATGACCCTTATGCAAGCAGTTGTAACATAAATGTATTGCTTCCGCAAATTCAAACCTCGACTTTAAATCAAAATTTTTAGACTTGAAAAAAAATGTAAACTTAAATTTGTTGGTTTCTACCATCTTCAATGTGGAACTGCCCATTGGCTTGATCTAGTCTCGATAAATAAACTTAATTCCAACTCATAACATTTATGGTTTAGGAATTTCATAAATTCCTCAACTTTGGGATGTTGATTGGTTATATTTGCCTTGTTCCCGTTTGCATCGAACCATCATCAATTTTGCTTATAGCAATATAAGGAGCAACCATGGATCTCGATTTTCATTTTGTGTTCCCAATGCACAAAGAGCACGTATGACTTCATCAGACTGATCTCACATTTCTCTCATTTTTTTACAATTGACCCGCACCACAATTTTTGTTCTAAGGGTGTTTGGATTAACTCGGCTACAATTGATTTCGCTTTGTTGTATCTATACTTTATTATCTAGGATAATTCTCTTCCGTTGTGATAATATGCCTTATAATGTTGCGGCTTCACCACGAAAAACTAATTTTAAAAGTTGAAGTTTATGTACCCCTGTCAGTTTTAAATTAATATCAACAGCACTTTTACAAATGTCTCGTAGCTTCGGCTACTGCTTGTAAAGTCTACAGTAAACGGCGATATGTAGTTGTCAACATGTACGGAGTTTGAATTTTTAACGCCATCGTAGAATGTTTTTTATTTTTTTATAAACTCACGTAACGTTTGAATAATGTCATCATTGGACTGATCTGATCTGATTCATAGATCAGATAATATATCAAAAAACAACAGAAAATAACAAAAAACAAAATCATAGATCTAAAACACCATTTATGATTCAAAGAAATTGTTTCTTTATGCATCTTAGCTTACTAAGTAATTCGTGATCTGATTTGGATCACATTTGGCCAAGAAATACAGCAATTGGTTTTTTCATTACAAGTTAATTTGCGTAGTCTGACTATCACCTCCACGTAGAGGAAAATTATAAATTAAATATTTAATTGCATAATATCCTCGCGGTGCGCCCTGGACAGCTATGGCAGTCAAACGGTCAGGATACGACAGCAGCATAATAAAATAAAATCCAGGAAGCGTATGTCTTACAATGAGCGGTTTCTCGGTCTGCGTCTGCACCGAATCGGTCGGCAGTATTTAAAGTCTGGCCGTAGACTAAAAAAACTAAACCAGCAATGAAAAAACTTCAGGAAATAATACCCCAGGTGGCAGACCTGCACTGCAGGAAAATCCACCCTCTAAGTAGGTTGACCCCATGGATTCTGGGGAAGGTTAATCTTTGCAAAACAAACATGACGTCATTGGCTCAGACAACCCAATCAGAATGGGCAAATTGATGATGAGATCTCCTAGAAGGCCACCAAGTATCTCTGTGGAAAATTTAGCAAAAAGTAAAGATCCTAGGCAGGAGAGTTACAGTAGTTCTCAACAAATAGCTGGGAGTGATTCGAATGATAAAATAATACAAACATTACAAGCTGAATTAAAGGAAGCACGAAATGAGATCCAAAAATTAAAACTGATGATAGAACCGACAGCCACAAAAAAAAAGATTATACTATACCTGATTCGAGTAAAGAAGATGACATAGTACCACAAGAAACAGCATTGCTACTAAATCCAAAAAAGGAAGCGTTCATCAGAAAAAGGTAATCAAGCAGGTACTGCATCAGACAAAACGGATAACCATCTAAATCCAAAAACAAAATAGCCTGAAAAAATAACACATCAGGAAAGCATGCAACGAGAGTAAAGATCGGACGGGAGTAAAGATCGAGGCGGTTAGAAGTAATCGTATAATTCCGTAATGTAAACGTTGTCAGCGATATGGCCACACCCAAAAGTTCTGCCAACACGAACCTAGATGTGTTACATGTGCTGAGAAAACTTTAACTATTGCTTGTGAAAAACCCAGGACCACCGCGCCAAAGTGTTCAAACTATGCACAGGCCTACCCAGCAAGCTACCAAGGATGTCTGGTAGCGAAAGAACTCCAAAAAAGAAGAAATACTCAAAATAAACCAATGAGTTTACAAAAGACCAACAGAATTCTTTAGTTATCATATCAGGTGGTATATCTTATGCAAAGGTGGCTGCGATAGGAAAGGTCAGCTCAGGATCAGTGTTGGACCCTACACATTCGAATACTCTGATGGAAATGATGCAGAATGTTTCAAATGACATAAGCAAACTTTCTGAAAGGCTACAAAGATTGGAGCAGGGCAATTCTGCAGTGATACTTACCATAAGCGACGAGATAATTAGAAAGGAAACAAGACCAACTCTTGTTAATATTAACCTTCAAACACGATTTAAAACGGTAACGGAGTTAGAGGAAGAGGTTAAAAACTTCAAAAATATCATTCAATTAGCCGCGTGGAATAACACTAAAAAAACAGCATCCAAAAGTACTGGTAAAAGGTAACCAAAAAAATTAGGAACTTAATCTTAGAAAAAAGGAAAGCTAGGAAAAGATGGCAACAAACGAGGAGTCCATCTAACAAGGGTTTACATCCGGACCGGATGTAAACCCTTTGAGCTCATCAGTATGTGAGCAGCTACCTATTAACGAACAGGCACTGGAGAATTGCTGGATAATGAGTGACCTCATTATAGTTTAGTTTTTAAGAATTCAGATGTAAATTGCTGGTTAGTCTGAAAAGACTAGTTTCAAAAAAAAAATAACAAAAAAATAAAAAATCCTTGATGGCTTTGAACAAGAAAGCTATTAGCTACAGGGTTTTTAGGATTCTAGCGAGATTATATATTGTGATGTTGCACTATACATTATTACAGTTTACAAACAAATTACGTTCCCAATTTGATACTGGCTTAAGTCAAAGTTTCACTCATCAAAAGAATTCTGCTATCTGGACTAGAACTAAACGGTGTTTACTCCGAGCCTGGTTGCTTAAACTTTTTCAGCAGGCAATTCCACTCTTGTATTGGACAGCTTTATAAACCAACCGGTAGTTTGCAAAAATAAAAATCTAATATAATGAGATATAATTTTAGAAGTCCTTCGTAGAGGTCGACGGCGGCATGTAACATCAAAGGATAATCCATTGGATTGCGCGACAAATTGTTTATGGTGATATATTGAAATTTTAAGAGTTACAACTCTGCAATGAGCGCAGGTCACAAAACTTATTTAAAGAAGTCACCAGACTGTGTCACACTATTAGACATAGTACTGTTGGCTTTCAGGTTTCAGATGCCAAAACGCAATGGATTTGATTAGCAGTGACCACTTTTTGAAAGAGTGATGTATTTCTGGTACTTTAAATCCTTAATCACAAATGATAAATGTGTGGTAACTGTGTTATGTATACCCTACATCCACTATTGCAATACCTTGCAATACACATAAACCGCGTATTTTAATATTTTCAATAATTGAAATTTTGAAAAAAAAAGTATGCCAGCACATTTAAACTTTTAAACAACCGTTAGTTGAAAAGTGTCAGTTTAACATTTAATTTTCGAACCACATAACAGTACCCCAAAGTGGTTTATTTTTACCACCATTGACATTTATATTTTAATTGTGATGTAAACTAACGCATACGATCATTTGATCTTCAAATAAAAAAAGCACTTAATAACGCGTCCTTGCGATCGTTTAATTAAAATTATGATTATATAAATCGTGGTTTCTAAAATTATAAGATCGCGAGTCACGATCATGCTCCCGGAACAGAGGTAACCATTATATTTTAATTGAACCACTAAATCACATTCAACCGATCTTAAATAATCAAAATCATTATCCAACAACAAAAGTCAAGTTGTGCGATCACACACCTAATGTTCGATATATATGGAGCAGCTAATTTGTTTCCGGTGTTAAATTAACAGTTATACACGTCGTCTTGAAACTTTTTACCTTAATTTAATCAATCAAAATCGAAATTATATGGTCTCAAGGACGATTGGTTGTTATAAAATAAAAAACTTTTAATTTCATGGGAACGCACACTCGCATTATCAAGATCATCATTCTATTAACCATATGTTGTGTGTGTGTATTCGCTATTTTCAAATCAAATTAGAACCATAATTTTTTCCTTCTTTTAATTCACCGGATTCTAATAACATTGTATATAAAAACCAAACCCGGATTTTGTGTGAAAATAATAACACAAGATCATTTTGATGATCGACGGACGACCAACTCAAAGTTTAACGGATTAAAATTAAAAATCATACAAACGACCATGACGACGATGGTATTCTTAATAATTTTTTTATTTTTTATTATTATTATGATGATCGACGATTGGAATGTGTGCATGCTTCATACGTGTACACAGTGCAACAACAGTACATTTTGTGTTTTTAAATCATGGGAACTAAAGCCGGGTGCAAACTTTTTTTTTTTATATTTTTTAAGAAGGCATTTTTTTTTTTTTATATATATTTTCTTATATAGAATACAAAAAGAACATATGCCCATTTTTGGGAAGGATGGATGGAAAGCGAATGGGAAAAAGTAAAATTTTTATAAATAGAGAGTTAGTTGATCGTCATTATAAAACAAATGTATGTTCTTCTTCTTCTATACGTTTTCTTTCAGTTTGATCATGAAAATGAAGATGATGATCATGTTGATGATGATGATGATGTCACGTCACGTGGTTTTTATTATTTAATAATGGTAAAAAAGGAAGAAGAGAATATTGTTAAAGAAAAGATCGTGCTATGCACACGATATGGTATGGACGTTAATTCGTATTATATATTTATATTGTAAATCGTGGGAACGTGCGATCTTGCATTGTTATATGCTTTGTAATGTGAAGTAAATACATTTGGGATGGTTGAGTAAATTTATGGGTTGAATTATTATTTTTATCTGTTGCATTATGCTTTTTTATACATATGAAATATTATATATATTGGCTCGAGGGGGGATTTAGTCCAGACCATATAAGATTAAAAGGTGTTAATGTCATGTGTGGTTTATATAGTTAAAATGTAATGCTGGAATATATTTATATATATGTTAATTATAATGATAATATAAAACACGTGTCAATGAACCTCATCAAAGTCGATGAGTCAAATAATATTCGAATTGGAATGGGAAATGTGAAGTACGGATTGTATTGTTGATCAATTTATGTCGGACTCAAAAATTATGAATAAAATTTTAAAATGTGAAAAATGATTATAAGGATACATACTGGCTGTATTGATTTTATGGCACTGTTAAAGCGCTAATTGGCTCCCGGATTTAGTTTTCGATTAATATGGTATATCAAGGGAGCTATATGTTGATTCAGAATGTACTCCAGGTCATCGAGAAGCATGAATGCCTCGGGACCTAGAATATTGTGAGCGTTAATCGACATTTTAAGGTAATTTATGTCGGCCGTGTATGGTCCGTAAACTAAGGGATTTGTGGATTCAGTGATTGATAACAAATCACTTTAAGTGCTCTGAAATGTGTTTGTTTTTAAATATCCTTCTCTGGCTAATGAATGTACGATGTGCTTTTTCCAATTGAATGTTAACGTGTTCGTTCATATATCATTCCCTGTCAATGTTTATGCCAAGGTATTTGACCGATGGCACCTGCTCCAGAGATGTGTGATTAATTTTAATCTTTATTTTTTTTCCAGCTTAAACGCGTATCCCACTGGGCATATTGCAACGTGTGCCGGAATATAATCAATTCACCCTTGGTTTGAATGAGCTTAATCCGCCAAGTGTGAAGCTAATCGATGATGTAATTGATTGCTGACTGAAGATTAGTTTTAATGCGTTTACACACCGAGAATGTGACCGTGAATATTTAGCATGCATTCAAGTCGCCAGCGATAATGTAATAAGTGCTTAGATCATTTAAATCCAGTGTTCGGAATAATTCATCAAATTCTTTTTCTAATATGGCATCAGATTTATTGTGACTGCCGCTACAATAAATGGCTATAATGTATAAACTTTTATATCGTTTTAATTTTAATTTGATGATGGTCGTTTCGAATCCATCGTTTTTTGAATTTTGTGAGTTTAGTTTAAGAATTAGTAATGCCTTGCCTTCACCCTGAGTGCTTTTTAGTCGATCGTTTCTAATTATTGAATACTATGCTTGAATTCAATCGTATGTTTGTAGATCAGTTTGGTTTCTGACAGCAACTTCAGTAAATTCATCCGTCTATTAAGGCTAAATTAAGGACAACCGCGATATGATGCTGGGTGGTGTATGGCCTTACAATTAATGTAATATATTGCGGTTGCATATGTATAGTATCAACCTTGGTATATTCACCTAGATTGTGAGTATTGGCACATTTAATACAACGGCAGCATAAGTTAAAATTGGCTGCGGTATGGTTGAAACGTTGACAGTTTTTGCATTGCATAACATCATTTTTCTTTTGGATTTTCTCCCAGATCACACGTTGATAATTGATAGATTTAATTGCGATTACTTTGCCAAGATTTGCTATTGGTTCATTATTGGTTTTTATTATCTGAGATTTAAGTGGTTCGAAGATAGATAAATCTACAACTGGTACATCAAATGTGTTGATGTATGTGTTGACATGTGTCCCGTTTAATAGTGCCAAGACAATCGAACCGGTTGCTGGTGGTGTCATTGGTATTGGTAGTGGTTTCCGGAATTGGTAACATAACCGTTGGTGATGTAGTAGTAGCTGTTTTGCGGTAAATTCTGTGATAATTGCTTTTAACTCATTAATTTCAGATATAAGCGGATTGATGGTGCAACGTTTTTGGTTTGGTTGTCACAAACGGCAGTAGATGAAACGCCTCACAAAACTCTATTCAAAGACGTCTGATTGCTACCACAGATTCACCACAGCAAAAACATCGGAAATTGTGAACGATGTTAATAAAAAAGAGGAAAATGGCACCGATGTTTTAAGCCTCTTAGATCTGGCAATCTACAAAAACTGTCCAGTGAAGCGGATAACTACTCACTCGATGTGATGGCTCTGCAAGAGCTCAGATAGCAAAGAAGTATCATCAATAAAACTTAAAATGGTTACACTTTTTACTATTCCTCCTATCACATAATAGGACAATTAGGCATATTGCCTAATTTGATTTCGCACCAATAAACATCTATGCACTTACCAAAGACAAATCAGATGATGTCAAATATTTGTACTTTGTTGAGCTTGAAAACGACATCAATAATACCCTGGGCCCAATATCTAAATTACCGTAGGTAATTTTAGTGCTCAAAACGGTAAAAGAGAGCAGAACTTAGATCACATATCGGCCTAAACGACTAACATCACGTGAGTAACAATAACAGATTTCATGCCGTCAAACTTGCTTCGATGTACAGTCTAGTCATTGGAGATCGAACGATGAAAGGATTTCGCTGAAATGTTGCTACATAGAAACATTCTAATTTACAGAATACCTTAGGTGCAAGAGGGAAGGGCTAACCCCTTTGCTAAATATTTTGCCACACAATTAATGGTTTTTATATTTAATAAAAGTATTTATACTGAAGACTAGAGATTTTGATTAAGGTATCATTCATCACAATCGAGCCACTAGCGATCATAGGTATACTGATACCCAAGATCGCTTAGGTATCAGTAAACGGGTCGTGTCGGTAATTTAGATTTGTATCAAACCCATTGAGGTTTGATTTGATCTTAAGTTAGCCATGTTAAGTTTTTATTTCCCTGGTCCAATTTATACATTGATAATATTAGTCTTATACCTTCATTGATTATTACAGATCAAGTAATCGATCGCAAAAATAAAAATTTCCTTTTTTGAGCTCGTGTCGTTGAAATCGAATATGACATGCACCCTTCCAATTGGATTTCAATTGGAATCAACTTGTATCATTAAAACTTTAGTTGCACGATCATGTGTGATCACAATATAGTATTTAAATTATAATAAAAAAACGGACAACAAAAAAAAAACAATTGATCATTTTGTCATTTGGGTCGCAAAATTTTGCAACAATGTTATGTATAATATTTATACGTGCAAGTATATCGAGGACACAACAACATGATCACGTTAATATTATTTTAAAGACAAATTTCTTCTCATCATCTTAAAATAATAAAAAAAAAAAAAAAACGCAAAACTTTTAATACACAATTTCCTGTCCATCGTCGTCGTTGTCGGCCGTCGTCATCGTCGTCACGTTATGTATGTGATCTTTAAACACAACGCACACAACACAATTTTCAAAACACAAAACTGTGGGAACCGAAGGCAGGTGCAAACCTAAAAAAGATTTTTTTTTTATATTGAAAATTATCATAATAGTTGTTGTTTTAATACCATACTGTTATTATTATTATTGTTGTTGATCGATCGCGATTGACATACGAGACGATCATCAAATATCGATACATACATGCACGAGTTCTGTTTTATTAATTTTTTTTTTTAAAGATCATTGAATAAATAAATAATATAAATAAACTATCTGACTCTCCCAAATTTGGGAGTGTGATCTGTGATCATGTTGATGATGATGATATAATATCATTATTATTCAAAAGTAACTTACAAAAAAAAGGTTAGGTAAATCTTGTATTCAGAGATTGTGCTAGCACGAGTTACGATCGCGATCATCATCTCAAATTATTACATAATTAAAAAAAAAAAAAAGCAAAAAAATTACAATTTATATTTAATTACATCTCCTCGCACTGTGTGCCTGTCTGTCGATCTATGTCTGTCAGTACATACCATGCATGTATATATGTTGTAATCGTGTTGAAAAAGTCAATTTGATTCAATTTAATAGTTTTGTATATCGCGTACTCGCGTCTCTCTACGAATATAATTTTGTACACAGTTTAAACATATTACAAAAAAAAAAAATGAAGCTAAAAATGTTAATCGCGCAAATGATCGCGCGCATACACATATGTTGTTGAATATATAAATAACAAACTATAAAAAAAATAAACTACACCAACAACAATCGTCTTATATTCAGATCGTGGGAAAACAATTTCAGTTTAATAATCGTATAAAAAATAAAAAATAAAAAGCTCGTGTATCGCTATCTTCGTCTCGCGAATGATCGTAAATATGTATATATTTTAAATATACGATCAAGCAAGCAATAATAATAAGAATAGCACGTGCTCTTAGCCGTTTTATTTTTTTTTTTGTTTTTTGTTTTGTATTTAAACATGTTGAAACACAGAGCGCGCACAAGAAGAATTGAAAAAACAAAAAAAAAAAACGATAGAAATATTAAAAATTGATCGTGATCATGAAGAAATTAATGATCAATATGGAAAAACCATGTATGTATGTATGTTTTCTGTGTATGTGTGTATGTATATAGATTTAGTAATTTGAATTTAAATGATCGTTTTGATGGTTTGATTGAAATTTTGTTTTTACGTTTTTAAATGGTGAATGGTAATTTTGATGAATAAATGATCTTATTAACACGGATCATGTCTATATATATTTTGGTTGATCGTTAACCTTTTAAATTTGTGAAATATTATATGATCGTGGAGATAATTTTTTTTTTATATAATTATTTTGTGGTTTCGAAAACTATTTTTTTGGTTAGCCCGGAAAAGAAGGTGCATCGATGTTGTTAAAATATTTTACACGATCAATGTATGATTTAAGTGCAACTCTTTTTAAAGATTAGCCATTTTGATGACCCGCAACAGCTCAAAAATATACTAAACAACTTCCGTGTTTCATAAAATTTTGATTTTCATTTTCGTGGCTGGCACTCCTTCCTCTTGCTAAATTATGTAATTTAAAATGGCCTTGAACATACACTTTAAGATCAGTCAGTTAGAATTCATGACGATCATCAATTTGTATTGCATTTTCTAAATTGTATGAGGCACCGCGCCTACTAATATCAGCCAACCCAAAGCTAAAGACTCATTTTACAACAATGTGGATGATCTGATGGGATCTCTACCCATCAAGTTGTATAAAATCATTAGTCGTTTGAGATGGATGAGAACTTGGGTCTGAAAATATTTTTCCAGGAAGTCTGAGGCTCTGGCAGTACACTAGGCCAGCCGGGTTTCATTTTAGGTCTTCCTAAACACTTGCTCTTATATGCCCAACAAAATTAAAGGTAGCTCGGAGCTCCAATACTTAGTATTTCCACGAACTTTAAGCGAAGATTAAGTAGTCTTGTGAAAGCGCTCTATCATTTAGACAGTGGTACGAAATTTATGTGATCCTGGAATTTTTGTTAGTTCTGAAATGAGTTTTGACTCAAAATGGCTGCCTTGATGTGTTGTTATTTCAAAGGATGCCAAATCTTGATACATATTGCTGAATAACTTTTTGCTTTTTGACATATGATACACAATTTGTTACCAAATTGTCCATGTCTTAATTTAACTTTGGCGAAAAATACCGAGAGGATATTAATTTTCGTAAAGCTTCAACTCTTGAATGTGAAAGTTCGTGTAATGACTCAAAAACCACCCGTCATAAATTATTGAGGGATGTATATGCGAAAATTATTAGTACCGACATTTCGCAATAGACTTCATTTCCATTGAATTGAACAAGTTCAGGTTTATATTTGGTACTGGTTAGACGAGATTTATTTATCAGAATTTATACAGTTCATCGTCCAGTGTATAGACTGTGAAAATTCAACCTTCTACAAAATATTGGAAATGTTTGATTACCTTGTAAATAGCTAAAAGTTCTATGTCAAATGCGGAATGCTTAATTTCGGTTTGTGTAAGTTTCTTGGAAAAGAATTCCAACGATTCCCAGCCACCTTTGTTTAATTTTGTTGTAATACTAGAGGCAGTATTTGATGCGTCACAGGAAAATTAGAATTAGAATTAGTTAGAATTTACGAGTGGATGTGCCACTAACTTTACTTTGACAAGTGCGCTTTTCGTTGCGATAAATGCAATATTGCATTCGTCAGACCAAGTAAATATCTTTGCTGTTTTTGTCGATTGCTTAACGTTGCCAATTACGCTTAAATTGTTTTAAGAAATTCGGCTAACTATGAGATAAAGCGATGATTATAATTCACCATCCGGCGAACTTCTGAATTATTTCAATCGAGGTAGGTTGTGGAAACTTTGTAATGGCTACAACGCGTTCTGGTGAAGCTTTTGTGCCATTTATAGAAATGTGGTGGCTGAGGAATTCAAGTGTAGGAACACCGAAAACACATTTAGATGACTTTATTTTGACATCGTACTGTGCAGGTCTTTCAAGGACTTGACTTAAATGGGAAAAATGTTCCACTTCATTTTTGCTTGACAGCAAAAGGCTTTGAACACCATTACACCATTTCAGATGTACCGAAAAATTGAGTATGTGTGGGATCAGGTAATAGGCTGGTGTCGTTGTGGCATTTAGTCGACGATAATCCCCACATGGATGTCAATCTGTTCTGTCCTTCTTTTTAATCATGTGGAGTGGTAAGGAAACCGCTGAAGATGACTTTTGACAAATGGCCAATTTGATCATATGCATGCTAATTTGTTATATGCTGCCTGATATTTTGTGGGATCCAGCTGTTTTGTAGGTCCAAATCTGCTCCAATAGTTGGTCAGTTAACAGAAGCGAGCGCACAAATGTGTGGACAAAAGTGCGTTTTACCCAATATCGACAGAAATTAATTTAGTTCCAAATGTATTAGTGGTCGCGCCTTTCACTGTTGAAAGACAGAATACTGGATCAATAAATCTTTCCCCTTGAAAATAGGATGCGGTAATAACAGATAGATCAGCCCCTTTATCAACAAGAAAAAGTAGGTTATTATTTTGATCTTGTAAAAGAAGATGGTGGCTTAGTAGGCCTTGACTATCTGCCGCATGGACCGCCGAATTTGATCATTTAAAGAATTAGGCAATTTTGTTAAAACTTTTTTTTTGTTAACATTTTAGTGCTTGATTACCGTATTTGTAATGGTACCAACAGGACCTGTATTTCTTAAGCTCATTAATGCCACTTATAGATTTTTGGCATTCTTCTTATCCAAAGTCTCCTCACTATCTCTTCATTGATGTTTTCACCCGCTAAGCTTTTCTTTGGAGGCTTTGATTTATCTGATGCTGATATAATATTTCTTGAAATGTGAGTGTTGATTTCCCGATCAGTCTCTTTATGTGGAACTTTACAAATTGTATGCCTGCTTCCCATAATATCACCAAAATAAGGGTGTTGTGAGGTATACCAAGTGCCACTATAGTCGCCAGCATGGCTGCTATGTTGGTTGGCTGCAAACAAAATAGGTTTTATTATCAAAAATATATCCGTACATAATTCTCGTCTAGATATGAATCGTTTGTAAGCTACAATAAATCTTTCGGTTGTTAACCCTTGTACTTTTTCCATGTAGATGGTCTTTTTCACTATATATATGAATATAGGACGATGTTCACTTTGTATGCTTTGTTTGCAGTCTTTCTTTAGATTTTTAAATTGTAGATTCTAGATTCAGGTTGAAAGTTTTTCTTTGTTGCTCAGCTTTGCTTGCAATGGGAAGAACGGTGGTCCGGTCATTAATAATTCATTAATTCTATGGAAGTTTGTTGATTCGTGAAGGAATATCTGTAGCATTTCCTTGTTTTAGAAGTTTTTTGGCATTATTCCTGTTGATCAGAAACAACCGCATCATTGGAACAAGCTCTTTAAATAAAATGTTGAGTAAACAGGTTGGTTTATAAGCTAACTTTCTGAAATAGAGCAATCAAGTTATCTTGCATAAACTTTTTCTGTGTACTTCAGGCTAAAAATAGTTGCTGTAAGCGTCTGGTCGTCCATAAAATTAACCAGAAAAAATAGCATATAGGTGACTTAACTATGCAAACGATAATATATGACGACAGTAATTAAAACATTTACATATATAGCTATCAAATGAGCTTGAGAGGGATGAAGTATATAGATAACAAATTTAAAAAGCTTTTAACTTAAAAGCTTTTACTTAGTAAACCGGTTAATCGTTAAAACTATGTTTTCAAAGCTTAATATATTTATATTTTCGATCTAAAAGCTCTAAAAATTAAAGCCACAGATATAAGTCAACCAGAGCAAACTCTGGAGCTGGTCTAGACGTTCATTTTACATTTAAAATAGCTAGTAATATAAATTATTCCTTTCTGTGCCATTTTAAGCCAATGGAATTGACTTGACCATCTTTCGAGGTTATGCTGCTTGCTAAGTGCATGAAAGATGGAGGCTTGGTGTAAAGAGGCTCAACCCACCGAAAAACAACAAAATTGATATCCATATAGCCTGAGTTTCAAAGTTGAAATCCAAATTCTTTGCTTGATTAGGCATCTCCATCTATTTCAGATACTCCATCTCCTGAAGGAAAGCTAATTCCAGATTTATTTGAGGAATTGAAACTTCAGAAACAATCGCAATTTTCGCTTTATAAACGCGAGGCAACGTACTACGCTCACAGTCCCTTTTCGATACTCAATCTGAAAATCAAACGTTTAAAGTATCAGACTTAGAAGTATCAGAAGCATCGTACAGCGACGCCTTGGCAAAATCCAGAATCTAGTGGGAGACAAACTTAATAGGGTTCCTAATAGGGTACGCCTGCAAACTTAAAAACTTAGAATCTGCTTGGTGGTTTCGGGAACAAAAAAATTTAAATTATCTAGGTTTACGCGGAGGTAACAATCACCAACTACATAACCCCAATAAAAATTCTTCTCACGCTCAAACTGACTTTTGAAGACATTATATGATAGTTAAAACAGAAATTTTAAGCCAGCGAACCACTTCTTTCAATAACTGTGCAAATTTACTCAGAACGTAAAGTACGTGGAGATTCTAACAATATAATATTCTTTCCATAAAGCGTTGTTTTGGTTGATTTTGCATTATGCGCACTACTCAGGTAACTCAAAAGGTTTTAGTCTTTTGAGTCTTCTTATAATACCCTCTTGAAGAAGTAGTCTTACAGCTTCAATATTAGGGTGATGATGGAGCCTCTCCTGGTGTTTTTGAGCACATTTCTTTATTTCACTTGCGACTGTGTCTATTCCGAGATCTCTATGAAGGTCACTATTACAAGTGTTCCAATGGGCGTTTACAATCCCTCTAAGAACTTTTTTTTGGAATAGTTGAACTATCTGTTGATTGCTGGTTTTGGTGCATCCCCATAGTTGGGTACTATAAGTCCAGACCGGCTTGAGCACTTGTTTATAAAGCATAAGTTTATTATGAATGAATAACTGAGAGTTTCTTCCAATTAATCAGTACGTTTTTCTATATTTTAAGTAAAGCTCTTCTGCTTTCTTTTTCACATGTACTTTCCACTTTAACTTTTCATCAAGGTTCATACCAAGGTATTTTGCTTGATTTGCATGTGGTACAGAGATATTATTGAGAGTCACAGGTAGTGGTTCTAAGTCGCTTGTAAACAGTACGAAAAGGAGTGGCCCTAAGACACTCCCCTGCAGGACTCCTGCTTTAGCTTCTTCTATGCTGGAGTAAGTTCCTTCCTGTTTAACTCTAAAGTATCTTCTTTTCAGGTATGACTTTAACAGTTGGCAATACTCAAATGGCAGAGTTTTCTCCAATTTAAATATTAAACCATCCAGCCAGACTTTGTCAAATACCTGTGCTATATCCAGAAATATGGCTGAAAATTTTTTTTTTCCTCTAAGGATTTTTCTATTAAATCTGTTATTCTATGGGCTTGATCGATTGTGGAGTTTTTCTCTCTAAATCCAAAATGATGGGACGGAACAGCTCCTGATTTTATAATTTCTGGTTTAATTCGTTTAATAATAGTCTCTCAAACAGTTTTGACATGATGGGAAGAAGTGGTATTGGCCTGTATAGTGGTTTAGGTATAACTATCACTTCTGCAAATTTCCAAGAAAGAGAAACATAACGGAGTCTGAAGGAAAATATTTTTTTAAAAGCTTTATTAGGTAGTTGTTTAGGAATCTCTCCAGTTATCAAGCCATATCCTGGTGATTTTTAAAGTATTTATTTCTAGCATTAGTTAATGGGATTTCCTGTCTCAGGATGGTTGTATGGTTTTCAATCTGTATATCCTGTTGATTCAATGTTGTTAAATTGAGATAAAAGGTATACTCGAGATGATCCGCGAACCTTTCTGCTTTTTTTCTTTGATTTAAGCCAGGTGACCATTATCTTTAATCCAATTTCCATTGGGTAGCATTTGCCAGCTATTTTTTTTGTTTGTTGTATTAGTGCTTTTCCACGCTGCTTGCTGTATATCTTTGATGAGCTTTTCCACCTCTTGTTTCTTTTGAAGAAAGTTGTGTATGTTTAAAATGATGCTGTTGTTTAGTTCATTCCTTAAATCTTTCCAGTCTATTTATTTGTTAATATTGGCTGCTTGTCATTTGTAATTATTGTATCACTTATTATCATTAAAATAGAGGAATAGTCAGATGTGGTGTCAAATCCTTTCTGCACTTTTATATAATAAACCGGAATTTTTCTTGTTATAAAAAAATCAATTAGGTCTGCAGTTTTATTTTGATCGCTGGGCCAATAAGTTGGTTTTCCAGTAAAATGTCAGTTGCAGTTGAATTTAATTTTTGCTTGATGAAGCTCTTTTCCTTTAGGTGTTGTTAGTCTTGATCCCCAGTCTGTATGTTTAGCGTTGAAGTCACCCCCGATTATGAATTTTTCACCTATATCTACTTGAAGAAGTGTGTATATGCATTTTCTTTGATGCTGTATCTAGGTGGGCAATATATTGCGGCTACCTCTACTTTGTGGTTGCGGGTGTTAATGCTAACGCTAATTGCTTGTATTTCATCACTTTCAAGTTTTAGTTGTAGATCGTATTTAATATCCATTTTTAAAATCATGGTACTGGTTCATCGTGCATTATTATTAGGATATACTGCTGAGTGAACTTTGTAGCCGTGGATTTAAGGTGTGAGGTATAAGGTGTGTTTAAGATAATAAGCATATATCTGTTTTGCTAAATCCAGAAATAGTTGCATTTTATGTTGTCGTTTACAATATACCATTGCAGTTATATTCAAGCATTTTTAAAAAATTTCCCGTGTCAAATTAGCAAAGAGAGCCTAACTTTGATGCTGTTAGTATTTTTTCGAGTAGTGTGAGCCTTTGCATGATTGATATGAGGGCTCTTTCTTGCTTTTCTTCTTGTGAACTAAGTCTATTTAGAATATCTTGTAGTATTTTACTAGTTTGGTTATTATTTGAATCATTCACTGAAACAGAATTATGTTGCCTTCTCGAACATCCAATAGTGAGTGCATCAGCATATGTTACATTTGGATTAGTTCTTGATAATTTGCTTAATGTTTCGTGTGTCCTTAACTTCGTGGATATTCTTGTTGATGCTGAGTTGATTTCTGGCCTGGTACTTATTGAAGTTTCCCTTGTTTTGTTGCAAATTTTTTGCAGCTCTTTTATAACAATGCAACTTCTGAAGTTGGCTGGATGTACCTTCTTACAGTTGACACATTTTGGTGGGGTGTCTTTTTGTTTCGTACATTCAGCCGTATGGTAAACATTTCACACATCTAGGCTCATTATTACAAAAGTTTTGTGTGTGTCCTTAGGCTTGCCACTTTTTGCACTGGGGAATCAGTTTAGGTTTTTTGACTGCTTTTATTTGCAATTTCATATGGAATATTTCGCTGATTGCATAAATATGTTTAATGTCTCCTGTTCTTTCAAAAGATAACATATATAATGGAAGCGGTGTTTTGTTACCTCTTTTTAGCAGCTGTCTACCTTCTTTAATTTTATATTGTTTCTTAAGAGCTCCTCTTATCTTTCTATAGCTATCACTGTCTCTGACATTTATTTTGGTATTACCACTATTTAGAGCTGTAGCTTGAAATTATATCCGATTATTGTTCATGGTGTTTCTAATACTATGATAATTATCGTAATTGGATATTAAAACTGGAGGTGGCTGTGGCACTTTTTCTCTAGTTGTATATTCTTTCTTCCGGTTGAGAGTTCTTTACGTGATGGTTCCTGTTCCGCTGAAACCTAAGCTTTTTCTTCCTGTAGTACATTTCTACTTCCGGATGGAAGCTGCTCAATTGATGGTTTCAGTTCGGTTGAAACTTGTGGTGATTTACTCATCTTGCGTTTCCTATTTTTTTTTGTTATGGTTCAGAATCCATCCCGTTTCTCTGTTCAGCTCTTCCTCGTTTGTTTCATATATAACCTCTATATGATCATTAGTATCTTATTTTTCCTGCAGCTTAAAGGTTTCTTTGTCAGATATTACTGCATTTAGAGGAACTTTTAACTTCTTGTATTCTCGCTGTAAGTAGTCGAGATCTTTGTTTAGATTTAACGTTAATTTTTCTATTTCGTAAATCTTATTGCGCAGTTCTGCTTTATCCCTCTCCAAGATGTTCGCTAATGGTGGTGGCCACCCACCCTGGGTTTTTGTCCAAATGGGTTGAGTTGCCTAAGAGGGCTTTTAAACAATGATTGGCTCACCCCAGAATCCGTTGAGCCAGCCTCGTTAGAGGGTGGATTAGCTAGTTGCTTAGCTGGGTTACCACCTGGGGTACTGTTGGTACCGTAAAGTACCAACCATGTAGGTACCGTCAAATATCAATTAGGTAATGTAAATTAAGCGGTCGCCTTGAACAGTTTGCACGCATCAAGACACACGTGAACTTTGCCGTTAAAGTTTTACATACAGAGTGATTACGGAACATCAGGAACTAAATCTAAAAGAAATAATAAATCAACCGGGAGATTTTACACATGAGTTTTACCAGGAGTAGTTATGCTTGAAGTCTTTTAAGTTAAACAGCGTTACAAAAACAATAAAATTGACCGCATGGTAGACTACCAAGTCAACATCTCAAAACAATGGGTGCATGGTAAAATGTGCGGTGGTAAATTGAGCAACTCCAGTTATAATACTACGCCACCATACTAAATGATGGTAAAGAACAACGTTTCTTTGTATAGTACACAATACAACATTTGACTCGTGCCGTGAGAAAAACGTTAAGCCATCTGTCCTATAAATTTTTACAACCCCACATAATTAAAAAATTTGCTCGTGCTTTAATCAGAGTTAAGATATCACTGTGATAGTAATTTTCCTAACCTAAACGATACATGATGTCGAGATATCGTAGATTAACAGTTAACTTGAAAAAATCATTAAATACTTATCAAGGTCGTTTCGATATAATCAGCTGCTTCCAAAAAAATTTTGAAAATATTTTATCGTGAGAAAATTTCAATGACATCTGTCTACAATTCACCCCTTGTATATTATTTAGCTCGTGCTCAATTATATTTCTATGTATATAGATCTCATTTTACGATATAATTTTTTGTTTTTTGTGCTGAAATTCCTTCGAGCCTGTTACATATATGCTTCACCGTGAGAAAATTTTTCACCTATGCGTTTATACGCAGCTCGTGTTCAAAAAGTAAATTATCACCCTATAGTCTAAATCAACCCTTATATTATAAAGTCTATGTATATATATATTAGGCGTGAACATCGGGAATGTCCTATACACAGCATCCAATATAAATCCCATCTTTAGTGCGTACTTAAAACACCTTTCAGGAATTCCCAAAAATTCATTCATAATTTCCATTATGGTAATTCAAGTTTTGTTTATATTGCAGCTAACCACAAATCTTGAGGCCAATAAAACTTTTACTATTGTCTTTATATTGTCTCTTCGAAAAGGATAATCATTTCGAAAATCCTGGTAATTTCCGTTAATCACCAAAACAGTACTAAAACATTTTCGACGTAAAGGAAAATTTTAAACAAAACAAATCCGAAGATAATCATGGTGATTAGCAGCTATTTGCAGGAAATGTAAATCTATTGTTTTCGATGGCACACTACACTAATCCATTTGATTATGGTCAATTAGGCACGATTTAAGTTTTTATGAATGAATTGTCTATTGTTTTGTTTTTTTTTCTTGTAAATGCTGTAAATTCCAAAGATAACATAATAAGTCCCTCTATATATATAAACATCAACATCTGGAATGGATATAAACATAAAAATATATAAAAAAATATCTTGATCAATCGATCGTTCGAAATTGATCAATTAAATTCATGTCTTCATTTATGTACATTTTCATCCCCTTTAGGTTATAGAATACGCGACCACACAAATATTACCAATATCCGCTGTACAAAATAAATTTATGAATAAATTAAAAATTCAAATTTAATTAAAAATAATTTTTGACTCGATCGTTTGGTATCTAACTATAATTTTTAAAAGAAACGATCGTATTTTAAAAAAAAAAATTACTGGACCACACAAATTTTATCAATATTTTTGGGTACGTGCATTATATATAAATTGCCCGTGTACATATTTATGTATATTATATATGTACGTTAATAACTGACTTAAGAAATTAGACATCAATCTAATGATCAATTCAGATTTAAAAAAAAAAAGATCGGGCCACCCAAAGTATGTACATTGTGTAATTAAGTTTTTATAATTTCTTTAAATATTCTCGTATACGTATATATAATACAAAAAATGATTTATTGATCTTCAAAAATTGTACATTAATTCAATTATAATAGTTAACTTTTGTGCCCATGATCATACATACACAAATATATGCGATCATAATAAAAAAAAAGGTTAAAATTTCTAATAAATTTCATTTTAATTATATAATTTCACTCTATAAAGCAATTATAAATAAATTGATCGCGATCATCATAATAATTTTGAACATGATCAACTTAATGATCGCATTTTCGTATTTAAACATATATAAATTAAATTACCTTAAAATTAGGGATCATAAACGATCGTATATATAATGATGGTACAGATTTTATAATAATAAAAATGTATTTTAATGATAAAACGATCACACGATCGTGTTCACAATGATCAAAACCCATTAAAATAACGGAATTCACTTTGATTGATCTTAATTTATCTTATTCGTTTTATTATATTATTTTATTTATTTTTTAATATGCGATCCTCAATCACTTTGCTACTGGATTTATTTATTACATATAGTGAACAAAGTTATATGATCGCGATCGTATACAGAAATAAAATTCTCGTGCCAATCATATTTAAGAGCAAAAACTAGCTACTATATCTTATATATATATACGAGTATTATATTAAATTGATCGACGTTGATGATCATTATCTTAAAACAAAAAAATCACTGTTATGATTATCACGTGAACGGAAATTATTAAAAAAAAAGTAAAAAAAAAAACAAAAGATTTCTACATACACGTTACATTATTTTATATACAATACAACAATTTCTCATGGTTGTTAAAAAGATCAAAATGATGATGATCGTATATTTTTATTTTTTATTAGAGATAAAAAAGTTTTTTTTTTAAGATCGTTAGAAACGAAATGAAATATGAAAAAGCGCGTGGATAAAGTTGATCTTTGACTCTTTTATTTTTTTTATTTTAATTTTAATTGATTGTTCAATTGGTACGATCGCGATTGTGGATATTTTATTTTATTTTATTTGATTTCGTAGAATAAATAAATTGTTGGAGTGTGTGTGTTTTAATAAACGACAGTTATTGTATATGTTTATGACCAGCATGGGAATAATATATTTGCTTATGGGTATATAGATATTATAAATGAGCACGAGCTACATATCTATATTATGAGGGGTGTACTATATTGATCGGAATTCGAGTTTAAATAATTGTGTCTGATGTTCGTGCCAGTATGAGAAAATATTTAAATTGTTGGATGAATTTCGATTTCAAATATAAGGGAGATTTCAAGTATTATAAGCACGCGGGTCATACAATGCATAATAAGGGTGATCTTTGATGTTTAGATCATGTACGATCGTAACTTTAATTTTGATTTATAATTAATTGGCATCGCCTCTATGACCTCTACTGGTTCACTCACTTTTGGTATGAAATCAAACGAGAAAAAGAATTGACAGTTAAACCTGCGATCACATACGAATCGATTGTTTAAAGTTAGTATATTATGATATTAGAATAGAACCTCAGCCAGTCGAAATTATTTTATAAATCGAATCTCGTTCAAGATTTGAAATTATTTTAAGATCGCACTTCAAGAGATTTGAATGATCGAGTAGATAAATATCTTAACGATCACTTGCATGTCGATCTTCATCATAAATTGATTTCTTTAAGAATTAAAATTCGCCAATTGCTTGGAACTCAGATATACGCTTAAACCTTCATCCAACATGGCATTCGAGAATCGTCTTTACCTCAGTCTACATCACCCTAGATATACTTTGGGCTTGTTTTTTCCTTATTATACACAAAAATTCTGCAATGTAGCCATTCCCACCTAGGCAGGTTACTCATAATCTATGCGGCCTATATGCAATATGAAACATATGTTTTTCCTTTCTCTAGCCAGAATGTCAACCGGAATAATTCCAGCAATAACGAATACTGCCGGTTCTGAGACAGTTTGATATGAACATGTTATCAGATGGCTCTTCTTATTTAAACAATAGCTGCCACCCGCTTTCTTATTTCATTCACATCGCTTCAGCCCAAACTTTACATCTATAGAGCATTATGCACTGCGTCACCCACATGATAAGTTTTCGTTTGTTTTGCTTGGGAACTTTAATATTGCCCATCAACTTGCTGAGGGCTGTAGTTGCGCCTTCCCAGCTTCATGCAGTCTTTGCCACCGGTAAGTTAGTTTCTTAACTACCCTCATATCGAGGCATTTTTACTAGATATTGGTTTTTGCTGCGATAACCTCTGTTCCAATTCACACTGGCAGTATGGTTGGGTTGCTCTCTCTTCTCGCCATTCTTGACTCGTGCGAAGTCAATCGCAGTGGCGCTTAAATTTTAATGACTCCATTGTACATGATCCCATAGGTCAGGACTCTAGATTGAACCTTGAGTGGCGCCAGCCATTATTTACTTTTTACGAGGCTCAATCAGTGCTATTGAGGAATAAAATCCTGTATCATTCGGGTAGCTCTCTAAGGTACGTATAGTAAATATTTTGGGACCCAAAAAATATCCTTCAGAGAATACATTATGTAGGGCCAGTAAAACGTCACTAACAAGGTGATTTACCTAGAAAAATGGTCCCAATTTGAGTTCCTCAAGCTATTTTTTCTTTCATCTGGAATAACATCAATAGTAGGGCGGCCATTTTTGAAACCATAATGTTTACACGAGATATCATGGGTCTCCTGAATTGCAGTGGGTAGTCTAGGTTTGAGAAGTCTTTCCAATAGTTTTCCGGCTGTGTTGAGAAACAAAAAGGTCTGTATATTTAGGAAGATCCTTGCCTTTGCTAACTAGCACCAACCTTTGCTCCTTTCAGTTTGGATGAAATACTCCTTCCCCCTCCTTGTAAGGACTTATTGTACATTTTAAGCCAAACCTGTGCTTTTCCGTTTTTTATAGACCAATTGACATTCCATGTCAAATGCTAGCCTTTAAGATTAAAAAATTTGCGCCTGCTTTTCATTCTTTTTTGCCTGCTTGTATAGCAGTGTTGGTGCATTTGATTCTATTTTCCTCCTTTTCCTCATCCTCATGACTGTGTGCCTCTCAATATTAAAATTTTCTATATCTATAAAGTACCTTCTTTCGGAGCTTTGATACCTCACATGTTCTGCGGATCCATAACATTAAAGCGCAGAATGTTGAGTCAGTAGTATAATTTTTGGTTGCAGGTGCTTGTTTCTATCTATCAATTATCGCCTGAATCATTTATTTGTCTAATAAAGCGACATCTATAGGTGACTGCTTTATCAGCTGGTCCATTAGTTATTCAGAATATCGGATATGGTGTATGGGTGGTAACGGCCCTTGAACCCTTCAATGATTTACCAGTTCCTCAGATTTGGTGTCGCATTCTAATACGCTAGGGTAATATCAGGTATAAATCTGGTATATTTTGATCTCTTAAATATATAGGTATATATTATCTTCCTACTTCACGTCCCGTCCTAATTTCACTGCCATCTCCAGTACTTTACTACCTCCAGATTAAGAAGAAGACCTACCCCACTCAACTGCTTGTGCAGGTTTTAAGATCACCTGGAATCGACTTTCTGAAATCGAGATCACCTAAAATCGACCGCAGATCGGCTTCGGTCGAGGTATGCTTGCAAACCTACCAATGTTATCTTATGTTCTTAAAAGCTCAGATCGCAAGCATTTCTATATACGCAAGTGGCTTAGTGTTACATTTATTGTGACATACGATAAGTGATCATTTCTAAAACAGTTAGAATCTTTCAGGTCCCCCGATCGAAAAAGAGGGTCACCGATCGTAAAACGAAGGTTAATATGGTTAATTCTTTAAGTTGTTTGCTTGACTCGCCGCGGCATTATGTACAAAAAATCCTGACCACCACAACGATCGTCAGTTGTAAAGCACATGGTTCGAAAGTTCTTATTAACGATCCCATCAAAAGGTCTACTACGGATGGTAACACTGTTAATTTTTTTGTAAGTTACAATTTAAGTTGCGATCATGCGATCACTTATCGATCGTTTTAAGTTGGTATTATATCACAGACCTTTATCTAGCCCAAAATTACTTAAATAATCATGACTCGATCAAAATTAAAAATATTCCGAGATCACATTTCTAAAGTCAATAATTGTTAATATTATGATCGATGATCGATTCCAATAAGATAATTGGAACTTTATCATTTAAAGACATTTTTAGACATTTTGAGGTGATGACGATCTTTAATTAAGTTATCAAATTAAAAATTTATCTTACGATCAACCATCGATCGACCATAAACTCTCTTCCGCAGACGAAATAATTTTGATAATTTATTGTTATTTTCATATGATCAAAACACAATCTTATTAGATTTTGATCATGCCTAAAATTTTTTAAAAGTAACTTGATCTGTAGCTAATATACGGTCAATATTATCATAAATATATTTTGATTGCTTTATTAAATGAATATGTTAATTAACCGTACGATCACTTAACATTTTAGTTTGACCATGAATTCGATCATATATACATAATTAATGATCGATCATGATCATATATTATAATATATAATAATAAACCAATTATTGCACATTATAACTAGATCATCATCTCGAAAATAAATTAAATAATTTTTAATTTTTTGTATGATCACGATTTTGATCGATCGTCGAAATAAAAATTATTGTTGTTGAGATCATTTAAATATGTATGATGCAATTAATAAATAAATCAAATGATTCATTTACCGATGATCATATTATATTTTAATGTAAATTAAAAATAAAAAATCCGCCACACGATCATACCAAAAATTATATAAAAATTCCAATATTATCGGATGCATGGGATGCGTGTCAAAAGTGTGACCGTCATACGTACATTTTCTTATACATATTATTGTTTTGTGTATTATGTTCGTCTTATGTTAAAAAAAAAAAACTAAAAAATTCATCGACTTACCACTCGACAAACACACGATCGTTGTTGAATTGTCAAATATATATTCATAATATCGATCGTCGTTTCTCTATATGCTCGCAACGTTAAAAAGAGTTAGTACGTAAGAAATCGGATTGAGCTTCTTACTGTGTACGAACAGGATGGCACTATGAAACGATTGTTTATATTGAAACGAGAAAGACGATACAATTTTTTTGTTTTTTTCTTAGTGTAGAACGAACTCAAAGCAAAATGTGAAACGATGAAGAAAAAACTAAGTGGCAGCTGCATTTTTTTTACTGTGTGTATATTATATACAAAATACTCTCTATACAATGATCACAGGTGGCCGTATTTTATATTTCCATCTCGTTCACGCACCCTTCTGTGCATAATGTTGTTGTCGCATTATATTATTATACACATTTTGTTTTACGTTGTTGTTGTTATGCTTTTATTCTCGGTGTGGGAAACTATACATCGAGAAATAGTTTCCCACGAGTTTCAATACCTGACTTGTGGTATAAAAGCAAAACTTGTATGACATTTTAGTCATTCTGAGTTTAGAATTTGTTGAGCTAACAACACATATATATATAGTAGAGCGATAGTATAGTAACAAAATATTATAGAATAAAAAATTATAAAAATTTTATAAATTTTGAAATTTTTTATTGTAACCAAAAAGTGAAAAAAAAAAATTTTGTGACATTTAAAAAAGAAATATACTGTGTGTTAAGTGCTTTAGAAAGTGTGAAAAAAAAAAGAATGAGAATTAATTACGAAAATATGGGATACAATAATACACCAACAGAAATGTCAGCCACAAAAACAGCATCGCCCGCCGTTGAGCCAGTCTCACGCACCTATCAATATCGTAAAGTTATGAAACCAATGCTCGAACGTAAACGTCGTGCCCGTATCAATCGTTGTCTAGACGAGCTAAAAGAATTAATGGTGACCGCACTACAATCGGAGGGTGAAAATGTTTCGAAATTGGAAAAAGCCGATATTTTAGAATTGACAGTTAAACATTTACACAAATTACGTCATCAAAAACGTTTAACATCCGCCAATCCTGTCATCGATGCTGATCGTTTTCGTGCCGGTTTTCGTCATGCCGCCGATGAAGTATCCCGCTGTTTAGCCACAATTCCAAATGTTGATGTGCCATTGGGCACAAAATTAATGACCCATTTGGCCCATCGACTTAACGAAATGGACAAAGTGCAACCGTTAACAATACAAGTGAATTATAATAGTATGATGCAAAGTACACCAATGACAACAACAACAACAACACCGACAAGTTTATCATCGATATCGTCGAATTGTTCGTCGAACGATATGATGGCATCCCACTATCAAATGCCATTGACACCCGCCTCATCAGCCCGTTCAACACCAACAACTTCACCACAACCCGCCGACTATCACCACTATCATCATAGTGTTATCCAGCATACCCAGGGATTGTTAAAAGTGGTGCCAATCATTGATTTAAAAGTTTGGCGACCATGGTAAAAAATCAAAAAAAAAAAAAAAAATTTTTTTTTTGAATCTCTCAAGTGCAAATTTTCTTATTAAAAAAAAAAAGAAAAATTAATTAACGGATAGAAAGCTTTAATTAGGATTAATTTTTTTTTATGTATATGATTATGTTTTATATAATTGTTGTTGTTGTGATAAAAAATATTTTTATGTTTATATATTATTATATTATGTTAAATCAGGCTGAGGGTCTGTGATACAATTTTTACTGATTTGATTTAGTTTTAAGATAAAAAAAAAAAAAAAAATTGAAAAAATTAAATGAATTAATTAAAAAATTAAAAAAATTATTCAAAATTAAATTATTTGTTGCTTTGATTTATTTATAATTCGCTAAAATTCCGCTTTATTCCGCTATGTATGTTGGTTTCGTGGGAAAATTTTAGTTTTCTAATCGACTTGTTGATTTTAACATTTGTTTGTTTGTGTTAATCAAATATGTTTAGATATAATATACCACGCCCACTGTAGTACGCGATAGGCGTGTTATTTAAATATTTTATTGTTTGTATACTCTGTGCTCTCGGTGATATTCGGCTTTTACTTTTTTCTCATAGATTCACGTATACGTAAAATAGAAGAGGGGTGGATTTAAGTTGGTTTATAAAATATTTTGTTGTTGTTATTTTTTTCATTCATAAAATTTATAAAAATATAAGAAGCAAAAATTTTACCAACAATTTACAAGAATCTTCGCCAACAACGTTACTTATCTAAAAGAAATGGATGCTTGATAAGAGAATCTCAGGGCATTAAATCGTATTGACAAGAGAAAGTCTTTTACATAAGCGCAAACTTGATCCTGTGAACAATAATGGGTTGCATATTTATCAATTTCCATCTACCCGATATGGAGGAAGTATGCAAAAAGGTAAGTTAACACTTCTATATATATACAAAGGCAATCTTTATATAGGAAAAAACATCCCTTTGGTCATGGATCACCTTTTCGACGGCTAGAGTTTAGTTAAAACAAATCGGATCAACTCATTTCCGATTTCACTCGCGTGCTTTCCATAGCCCCCTCTACTGAAGAAGGTATTGTGAACCGCCGTATGTTTTGTGTTCCAAGATACATTTTCGTTGTGGGCTCTGGAAGATATCAGCATGAAAAAATTCTCAATGCTTTTGGTAGTCCCCTCTCCTGGTCAAACGGTCCTTATATTTTTTTTAACATCCTTAGCTTCAATAACCCAATTCTTGAAATATGAACTAACAAAGTTGATAGATTTGGATTTAGGTGCTGATATCTTAAAATATTTTCTGTCAATGAAGAATCTTTGCAGGTATGTTGGTTGAGCTATTCCCCAGCAAATTATGTAGTTTAAAAACTCCATTGGCGATAAACGGTTTTTACAATCGACTGGATTTAACTTTGCCAATTATTGCTTGGAATTTTGTCCATAATAAAACTCGTTAAATTGGCAACGAAAGATTTTCAGATCTTGGGAACATCAGAGATCCAACGAATCAGACCACACTATAGAGTCGGCTCAGTTGAAGAAAGTAAAGTAAGATTTTGAAATTAATAAATTATTTATTAGGGAGACAAACACTAAAGGGTAACATAAGCATAATAAAGGGTAACAACTTCTTCAATTGATGTATAACATGGTATAACGATCAGATGGCCATATAATATGCCCGCCATATGCAGCCATTTTGAAAGATTTTAATTTTGGTACAATTTGGTCAGTTTGAATTGGGTAAACATCATGCTTTTCTGGGGTTTTGGAAGTTTTAGAATTGTGCCATAAATTTGTCAGTTTTGATAGGCTTACCCTCATGTTTTGTCAGTGTTATGGAAGTTTTCGAATTATGGCAGAATTTGCCAGTTTTGGTGGGCTTACCATCATGTTTTTCTGCGTTTTTGGAAGTTTTTGAATTACGGCATAAATTTGCCAGTTCTGATGGGCTTGCCATCATGCTTTTTATGGATTATGGAAGTTTTCGAATTATGGCATAATTTTGTCAGTTTTGCTAGGCTTACCATCATGTTTTTTCAGGGTTTTGGAAGTTTTCGAATTTTGGCATAAATTTCAAAGTTTTGGTGGGCTAACCATCATGTTTTTTATTGGTTATGGAAGTTTTCAAATTATGGCATAAACTTGCCAGTTTTGATGTGCTTACCATCAAGTTTTTCTGCGTTTTTGGAAGTTTTTGAATTACGGCATAAATTTTGCCAGTTCTGATGGGCTTGCCATCATGTTTTTTATGGATTATGGAAGTTTTCGAATTATGGCATAATTTTGTCAGTTTTGCTAGGCTTACCATCATGTTTTTTCAGGGTTTTGGAAGTTTTCGAATTTTGGCATAAATTTGCCAGTTTTGATGGGCTTACCCTCATGTTTTGTCAGTGTTATGGAAGTTTTCGAATTATGGCAGAATTTTCCAGTTTTGGTGGGCTTACCATCATGTTTTTTCAGGGTTATGGAAGTTTTCGAATTATGGCATAAACTTGCCAGTTTTGATGTGCTTACCATCAAGTTTTTCAGCATTTTTGGAAGCTTTCGAATTATAGCAGAAGCTTGCCAGTTTTGATGGGCTAACTAACCATCATGTTTTTTCTGGGTTATGGAAGTTTTCGAATTTTGACATAAATTTGCCAGTTTTGATGGGCTAACCATCATGCTTTTCCTGCGTTTTTGGAAGTTTTCGAAATATGGCATAAATTTGCCAGTTTTGATGGGCTAACCATCATGTTTTTTCGGGATTATGGAAGTTTTCGATTTATGGCATTAATGTGATTTATATTTTTTTTTTTTTGAAAAAGTATTTTAAATATGGGCTTATCTTGTCAGATTTTTTTCTTATGTCAGCATATATATGTATCTGGATTTAGCCTGGCTATATAATTCTGAATTTCACTTTATCAGTTTTGATGTCAATAATTCTCTGGTATCTTTTGTATTTGGGATGAACTGCTGCTATCTATATTGATTCATCCTTTAAATGTTAGCATAAACGATTTTTCATTAATGTTTATCCTGAAAGGTATAGTTCTTTCATGCAGCAGCCATTATCGAATTTAGTACTTAACTGCGTTCTTCACATTTGTGTTGTGTAATATCAAGACTCTTCATTGAGATTTGTTCCATCTTCCAAAATCAGCATAATAGGTGACAAACCTAAGTATTTGTTTGACCAGGAGAACTACTGAAAATCCAGCTCAATTTTTGGTTGAAGCAATATCCTTCAGACGATGACAACGGGTCAACCCTCTGAAATGGCAGCTAAACAATTTAAAGAAAGTAGATTTCGATCCAAAAATTTAACAATGCTGGAATATTGTTAATATTTCCATGCAGATCTACTGTTGACATGATTGCAGTTGGCAATATTGGTCAGTCTAGGATTGAAACTCAGAACTAGTTGACTCATAGTTTTGTTTATTGATGGGATATTTGCATCTTCCGATTAACGACTAACCCAGGAGTATTCCCGTTATTACAATATTTTCGACAGTGCGCTTTAAGTATGTTGAAACACCAGATTTGACGACCTAGCAGCAGTCTTTCCAAAAATGATTCTAGCCCTTTACATATTTTTCCAAAAAAGGAGAGTGGACGCTGTTAGGAGGTATTCACATTACAAGGATTTTACTCGGCGTCTCGAGGGTTGCAAAATTAACACAAAGATAGCACTGATTTAGGCTTCTCAGCATATTTCGATAGAACCAACGGACATTCCAAAAACAACGATTTCGATATCGCTTGGACTTTTTGAATTTTGCAGAATGACTTTCGGTCTTTGAAATGCAGCACAGTCGGTTTAACGTCGTATGCACACAGTTTTAAGAGGACTAGATTTCTCGATTAGGTCCACTCGGTTACGAAGCAAGATATATCGCAAGGAATGTATTGATTATGCGGTCATCGAAGTTGCTCAGTTCAAGGATGAAGAACTTCAATAATTCTTAAGAAGTAATTCTGTAATACAACCAGGCCATTCATTCCGTTAAATATCCGGAAACACGTTTTTCGGTTTATTGATAAGGAAGTGGCCCAAAACTATTCATTTAACAGAGTTTTGTTTCACTCAAAATCTTTCCTAAATAAATTCATGTCAGTATGATGCCTCAGATTCCCAATTTTCACTGAATTGTAAAAGTTTTAATTTGATATTTTGGTTCATGACTAAACTGAGATTTTTGTTATATATACCTCAACCATATACCTTAAGCGTTTTGGACAGTTTTTGCTGGGTTATACAGAATATTTGAGAAATATTTTTTATTAATATTTTTGAGTTTGAAGGAGGCCAGGATTATTTTTTAGGAAAAGATATTCCATTTTTATGTCATAAAAGTCAATCAGTGAAAATAATAGGTAATCCGAATTGAAACGAATTTTTGTAAGAACAAAAATTAATGTTCATGTTTTTAACATGAAAACTTAAGCCGAGTTGCTGACATGGTGACCGACAAACCATTAAAAAAGGCTCCATCGTAAATGATTGTAAATGGTAAGTAACTTTTTCCATGCTTCAAATTTGGTTTAGTACAAAATCGGAGAAAAATATTTATGCTGCATGTTGACCATTTTTGTATATGGTCGTTCTTGGCCTCGAAGCGGAGATAAAATTTCGTATTATTTCGAAAATATGCTATCAAGAATCTATTCAATCACTAGACACTAATCAAAGATGCGCGGCCACCTGTAGATGTGTAAAATCATCATCATTACGAAATTTACATAACAAATCAAGTTTAATCCATTAATAATTTCAATTTCAATTTAAATTTGGTACTGCTAGTGTCATCTATTAGAAACGTTAGAACTATAATATATTTCATGGTTTTGTCTACGAATTTCTGATATTCAAACCATAGAACTTTACAAATGACTAAGTGTAGTCTTTATAATTGTATTGGATTGTATCATCATAGCTAGCGTAGTGCCATCTATTATACATTAGGAAAACGTTAATTTGTGTATATCGCTATTTCACCTTTTTTATCTATAATTTTCGGTAAAATTTCGATTTAAAATTTTTAAATCTCTTTGCAGACTAGCTCTTTCTTGACTTTTACCTTGATGGTTTTCTTTTTCCAATTGAATGCTAAGTTACAAAAAATGTGAATCAGTTACATAGTTTTAAACCCAGTTTTAAGACTTTTGATGTAAACTGGATTTTGGAAATTTTTGATTTGTGGCATAAATTTCACAGTTTTGATGGGCTAACCATCATGCATTTTCTGGTTTTTGGTGATTTTTGATTTGTGCCATAAACTTCACAGTTTTGATGGGCTTACCATCATGCATATTCTGGATTTTGGGAATTTTTGATTTGTGGCATAAATTTCCCAGTTTTGATGGATGAACCATAAAAGTTTTGGATTTGTGGCTTTAATATTGAAAAATTACTTAACATGAATAGTAAATTTTTTGGCAAGATTATTGATCAATGCTGTCAATGGAGCGTCTTGTCATAATTATTGTTTGTAGTTTTTTAAAATTTATTTATTTTTTATTTAATTAGTAACTGACTTGATGCCAGCAATTGGATGTCAGCAATTTTAAACGCAAATTAATTTTAAATGAAGCAATTTGCGTACTATACTAATTGTGTAATGTCAAGGTCAACGTTCGAAGATCACTAAGAAAAACATTCTTACTCGACCAAAACCACATCAAATGATATATTATAAGCATCTTAAAAAAACAATTCTAGTCTTCATAAGAGACTTACATAATGACACAGAACCAAAAACATTTTGATGATTAGCTAAAAACAACAAAATTTCCCATGGTTTGGACTAATTTACGGGTGGAAAATTATTTAATTTCCATCGAATGATTGTAACTAGTTATCACTGGATAACGGACAACATAAGTATGGTCCTAATGTAAACAGATTTTCTTACGTTATCGATACATTTTTGGCATATAGCGAAATTTATGTTTTGGCGGTGGTTGCTACAGTCAGTATAAAACTCAAAAATTTATTTGATTTCATAAACCGAGCAAGACAAATTAGTTTTGTAGCTATGTCTTTTATAAGCTTTGGTTTATTACTTCTCTTCATTTCAAAAAGGACAATACCCTAATTAATCAACCGAAATATCTAGTGAAAGTGACAATTATTAGAAAAAAAACATTAGGCCTGCAAATATTTGATCTAGGTCAGGATATAGCAGTTTATAGTAAAAAACCTAACCCACTAAACATAATATAAAACAAACATTACAGTCAAGTTGTGTAATTCGACCACGATTGATGAGTGTAAACGTATAGAGAGAGGTTATATGCTAAATAGGTCATAAAACTAACGCTAAAATCAACAAACATGACTATAGTCATACACATCTACTTCATTCATATATGGAACACATTAGCACACCTTTGATGAGTTTTTTTTATTAATTTTGTCGATGTTATCAAAAAATCCTAAAACAATTAATCAAATTCTAATTTTGCAAATTAGCCTACATATTGCGTCTAATTTATGTGATGACAATGAGGATGAATAAATTTATTTCTAGGATAGTTGTTGATATATTTTATCGTAAATAATCATCTCGCTTGAGTCTCATTAAAATAAAATTCATTGTTAAAGTGATAAATTTGATATATAGCGTGGATTCGATGTGAATTGGTCAAAATCACCGAAAATCATGCGAAATATGACTTTGGCATTGTTTACTTTTGCTTTACATTCCATTTTGAGCCAATGCTTATTCACAATATATGGAAATCACCCAGAAAGGGATGACTTTCTACTCCATCTACGCTAGATCGCCAACAAAAAAATCTGTAGCATCTATTAATATTATAAAGGGGACGTCTAATGCCAAAGTCTATACCAAATAAAGTTTTTAACATTTTACAATTACTGGAGCTTTAATGTTAAGGACTACATCATAATTTGCACATATTAGAACACTGGCAACCACTAAAAAGACCATTAACGATAATTAGATAGGTAATAAAAGCCAAGTTGAACAACCAAAACAGTAAAATGTATGGTTTAAATCAAAAATTTACAAAATCTAGAAAATGCGTGTAGGCCATCAAATCTGTGAAATTTGTGCCACAATTAAAAAATTCCCAAAATCCGAAAATGGATGATGGCCTTGAAAATCATTACGACAGAAAAAGGAGACTCGGATCATACTTTTTGGGAACTCAATTTTATTTCAAACTTTTTACTGAGTTATGAAATGGTTCCAATGATATGACCGTGTATCAATCAACAGTCGTGCCAATTAAGTCAAAAACCGATTTTAAAGTTAAGGTGCAGCGTAATCATGCCAGTGTGTCAAATTTTATTTCGGGGCAACTTGATAGCAAAGCCAACAGGACCAAAAAGACAGATAAGATAACAAAGGACGTTAAAAATAAATTGCGAGATCAACCAAGTCTATTTTGGCCCCTGTATCAAGTGAAGACCCATAAATTTAAAAAATACAAACTCATAGTTCTAATCAAAATATTGCGGTAAATTTGACTAACACATAAACGCGTGAACCCACAATTACACATTTCAGACGGATTACTCTCACTAAAATACGAAATTTGTCTAATTCCGTATAATCTCGCGCATTTGCTTTTACGATGATGAATTTAATGAATCCACCGCCGTTTATTTCGAACGTAAGTCTTTTTTATGCGTGCGGAATTGTTATCGTAACGCAATAACAAATCAATCATCATCGTTTAAATACTTTAATTATTGATAGCCGCTATGTGAATCGATTCGAGTCGAGAGCAGAATTATATGCAAATTTTATGTCTAATAAATTTCATTTACCTGTTACGTCGACAGTTTGTAAATAAACCGCACCTCATTTTTCCAACTAGAAAAGTTGTAGGGATACATTTTTATTTTCATTTTTTGGCTAGAATTTTCATTTCGTTTGTAGTATCGAATCAGTCAAGTGAACATATCCGGATAATTAACATATCGTCTGAAAATTTTTAATTTGATTTTTTTTTTCATTATGAATACCAAAAATTCACCTTGGGACCATTTTACAGAATATGCGGGCAACTCAACAATTCATGGTGTGCGATATTTAGGCGAGCGGCGTCGGCCGATTGTCGAAAAAGTTTGGTGGATTACAGTGTTTTTACTTTCGATATGCGGATGTGGAAAACTCATCATGAACATCTATCAAAAATGGGAGAATACGCCGGTGATTGTAACGTTTGGTGAACAGCCGACTCCAGTTTGGGAAATTCCATTTCCCGCCATCACAATTTGTCCGGATATCAAGGCGAAAGGAAGTGTTTTCAATTTTACAAAAATGTACCATGCCATACGTGAATCTAATTTATCCGACAAAACGTTGCTCGATCTGACTAAGTGAGTGTGAAATAAAATTCACATAAGTGGATTATGTGTGTCTGTGTGTGTTGTTGTGTTAAACGTTAAAATTTTTTTGTTACATTTTTTAGTATACGATACCTTGAAGCTATGTCTCAACTGTGCTACGCAAATTTAAATATTACAACCGATTTACTAACAAATTTAACGGACAACCTGTCCGAAAAGGATTTAATAAGTGCGTTCCGTGAATTAGCGCCGCTTCAACAAAATGTTTTACTGTACTGCCAATTTCGAAACAAACCTATACCGTGCAACGAACTATTCAGTGAAATAGTTACCGAACTAGGAATTTGTTATAATTTAAATTTGCTCGATTCGAAAGATTTGTTTCGCGGCGATGCTGTACTCGAATTTCAACGTAAATCGAGTAATACCAAGCGGGCAACCCATTGGAGCATTGATACGGGCTACAGTGAAGATGCGGAACGTGATTCATATCCGTTGCGTGCCACACAAACGGGACTCGAAGGCAATTTAGAAGTATATGTGGGAATGCGAGCAGCTGACACTGATTATTTGTGTCGGGGTCCAACACCTGGATTTCGTGTGCATTTACATTCACCCGCTAGTATGCCACAAATGACGAAAAAATATGTATTCATGTCGCTCGAACAAAACGTTTTTGTCGAAATACAACCGATTGTGATGACAACGTCGGTCGGTCTAAAAAGTTATATACCGGAGCGGCGCCAATGCTACTATCAAAACGAACGCTATTTACGTTTTTTTCACGTGTACACGCGGGAAAATTGTGAACTCGAGTGCTTATCGAATTATACGCAAAGTAAATGTGGTTGTGTTAAATTTTCGATGCCACACGATAACGATGATAAAATGTGCGGTTCCGATGATACGGCCTGTTATACGCAGGCCACGTTCGATTTTGAAGAAATGATTTTTCAGGGCAATTTAAATTCATTTTTACGATCGTGTAATTGTTTGCAGGGGTGTACCTCGTTAAAATATCGGACGCTTATATCGCAAAGTAAATTGGAGCCGCACGCATCTTTGAATTTTATCAAAAAAATGCGGTTGGACCAAATGGAAATGAATAGTACCAAGTAAGTTGAGATAGTTAAAGTTTTGTGAATTTTATGACTTGCTGGGTGAACGATATTGTGAAGATCTTGAATTTGGAGTATAGGTATATTCTCCCAATGATATAGAAGTAGGTTTATAACGTCTGTTGTTAGTTTTTTTTAATGACTTGTTGACAGTTGTATATGTACAGTCGAAAAAATTTGGTCAGCTTCTAGAAATATGGACTCATCCTCGTGAAACGATCAGACCAAATTGAACGTGTATTTATTCAATTATTTCTTCCAATCGGCTTCAAAATGTATTGTTGATCACTAGGAAGTAAACCGGTGTCTCGTTTCTCCTATATCATCTGGGAAAATCATTAATTTCTATACCCTGCCTTCTCGCATGTTTACCGAAAAAGGCGGTGATCTTTAAAAACCTTTAGGATAGAGTGACTTTTGCGCAGAGATATTAATGCTCTGGAACACTCCAAGTCTAACCTTGGCCACGCTTGTCTTGCTTTCTCAATAAATTAGATCATACCGTGCCTAGCAAGTGTTTCTGCTGTGCAATTCCCCCTGCCATCTGAGTGGCCTGAGAATCAGTTGAACTGGATGTTAAAATAGCAATCCAACGCCACCTATTACGCCAGAGATACTGCTCTCCGTGAACTAGAATAACTGTTCACATATTTCCAATTGTGACCCATTCTCCCAAGACTCTCTTGAAGAGAGTACGGTTTGATAACCTTTTTCGAAGCATAATACTAGTGTAGTATAATCGAGACATGGCAGCGAGTTAGGTGAAAAAGATGGGACGAAACCTTTAACGCACACATTCTTAATACTATTATGAGTTGTTTTGTACATTGCTAGCCACTAAACGCTAATTCCGTACGTAGAATTAGAGGATAAAGAGCCATCGAAATCAATGGCATTTCTTGTTAGATGTCCAGATAAGTTTATGATCTAGGATTACGCCCAGAAATTTTGCAGTCATAAAAGGCTAGTTTAAGGCCGTTTACGTTATGTATATGGCAAACATCGGGATTTTGTATTTCTTATAGTGGAAAGTACCACCTCTGGCTTAGTTCAGTTGATTCACAGTCAAAACTTGCTGACCCACTTTGTAATAAAGTGGTCGCCACGTCATTACGGTACATCATCACTTCTAAACCTCCCTTCTCCAGTTTTAGCAATAATTTAGTAACCACTCTGTTTCGCAGTAGGAGATACAGGCCGCTTCCTTGCAGGCTCCCTCTAAGCATCCATCTCCTTAAAGTGTTTTCTCCCTTTAGAAGCTTATAGTCCTGCTTACCAGCATTTGACTAATCAACTTGATTATTGGATGCTCTACCTCTCATACACATGAGGTGTATCACTTTTTTTTCAATAGAAAGGATGAAAGTGATGTAGGTTTTAGATCCTTTTGGGAAGTGGCTTGAAACGTTTTATTCCTGACAAAATTCATGCTTACTTTTGGCTGTGCACAACAAATGTGATACTCTCTGCATTCCAAACTCATCCGAATCGTCGAAGCTCCCTGAAAAATGAATTTCCATGTAAAAGATTCAACGATTCCTCACTGAAGGCTGACCTTGCACCATAAAATTTAAGACCTCCTTCATTAACATACAGAAGAAGTCTCCAGGAATTTCTTTGAGCACTCCTAAATTCCGTTTCAGGTCCTCAGATTCAGATTTCTATCTCTTTAGATCACCTGAATGGTTTCCGCTTCCCTCTAGACCTGGTCGTAGGACAAAGAGAATTTAACGCCCGATGGCAAGTGTTTGTGAAAGTATCTATCTCAAATGTTAATAGGGGCTCCAGGTTTATGAGGAATATTTTCGAAGTAAAGGTTACATTCGGAAGTTCTCCCAACTCGTTCGTGGTTAATTTAACATCCTACATTAAGCCGTCATTAGCCAATTCGAATCACATCAACATGGGATTATAGTTGTGTTCATCGTCATCACCGACCGCAAGTGATGTAAAATCCCCTTTTTAAACTTTTTTAGGTTCCCGCACCAAAAACTTCCGCTATTTCAGACATGAATCCATTCCGGAACTCCTTTCCGTATTAAAACAAAATTATTTCTCGTATTTGTCCTATGCCCAGGTATCTTCTTTAAGACTTTTTGATGTGCAGCCTTTATCTTCGGTGTGGGTGATCCATTTTTGGTTGTTTTAAATCGGATGTCTAATTCTATATATTGTGCTACTATGCCCCAAATTGGCTTTGTATTAAGCATAGAGTTCATATTACTATAGGGCGTTACGCTAGCGATTTTGCTGGCATCTTTCAATAAATGAATGATGAATCGTCCACTTCATTGATTTTGTGTCCAGATACACTCGCAGATATCTGCTTGTTTCCCACCTGGAATAGTACATTTATCACCATGGGTCCTTGGGGTAAGCAATATTTGCACCTTTCTTTGTGTCTAGAGCCAAAATGCTTAACCGAAATTTAGGGCATAACTTTCAGGCGGTTAATACTATTACACAATCATCTGCATACCAAACTATGAAGGAGTCATCCGGCATCTCCATATACGCAGAATGCCAGCATCTTATTTGACCCATTTCACAATATCAACCATAGAAAATACTCTTAAGTTCACCTCAAGAGGGGTATGCACCTCATTGGTTTTAAACATATAAGCCTTCTATTTTGAAGGTTCTTGTGTATTATTCGCAATAAGTAGTCATGTGTGTGCAAATCATTTGTTAATACCTGCAAAATATCATACCACTTTGCAAAATAGTGAACAGCACCAATAGTATAACAGCTCTTGCTAAAACGCCTAATTGTACGTTTCTTCTGCGACTTGAACTGCAGCTATGATCCGTGACCTAAGTAGGCTTACCAACAATTTGGTGTATCCAGTATGCATAAGAGTTTATATGATGATAAGGAGTTCGGGTCACCTTTATTTTTGTCAATAAAGGTTAGCCGATGATTTTGTCCATGTCTTATGGAAAGACTGTCCTCAAGGAAGTGATTGTCCTATCTAAAATTACCTCAGGGTGAAATCGTTGCGATCATTTTCATTACTATCATTGGAGCTTGGCCTCAAATCTAATCTGCTTGTTGCGGAGGACGGCTGGTTGTATCTCTTTCAATATAAATGATGGTAATTTTTTCGTTTATCAGGGCAAGAGTTTATCCCCTTAATTTTAGGTTATACGAGTAATAAGTCAACGGCTTATCATTATTTACGCTTACAGTTTATGATAATAGCTTCGGTCGCAATTAAAATTTCATTTTTTTCCAGCACATTCGTATCGAGATTGCGGATTACATTCAACGAAAATGATTTACTTACATCGCATCGTTCAGAACGTTACGGAATGACGGATTTTATTGCAAACGTTGGCGGTTTACTGGGCCTATTTATGGGCGTATCAATTTTAAGTTTATTTGAATTTATTTACTATTTTACGATACGGCTAATGGGTAATTGTCGAATGAATCGAAAAGTGGGTGAACTAACACCCAATCCATAATGTTCAAAATTAACCAATTAGAAGAAGTTATTTAGAAAAACCTTATAAATGTCGTTTTTGATTGTGTTTAAAATTTTTTTTATCGTTTCTATGATGTAAGTTTGCGCTTATAACAAGTTTAACGGTAAAAGCATAATTTAAAAGTTAAAAAAAATAATGGCCAAAGCAACATTTTTAAATTAATTTATGTATTTTAGGATTAAGAAAATAAATTATTCGCTAAGAATATAAATAGACGAATTTATGGCTGCATTTTAATTGTCCGTCACTAATATCAGTTAAAAGTGGCCCCTCTTGATCACTTGAACGTGTGTGGGTAAGTTTAAATCAATTGTTACCAAATTATTCACTTTTTAAAATTGTTAAAAGACCAGAAGACATTTGTAGGAAGTAATTGCAAAGTATGGGTAGCTGGAAGGTAAAAAAGGCAATCATTTAACATCCGTATTTGTATAGATAAAATATTCAAAATATCATGAATTTTCTGGATTTTGGAAATTTTTGAGTTGTGGCAGTTTTGATGAGCTTCAAATTCCAGAAAATGAATGACTGTTTTCCCATCAAACCTGTAAAATTTATGCCACACATCAAAATTTTCAAAATCCAGAAAATGCATCATGGTTTGCCCATCAGAACTGTGAAATTTAAGCCACAAATTAGAAATTTTCAAATTTCAGAAAATGCATGATGCTTAGCCCATTAAAACTGTGAATTTTATACCACAAATCAGAAATTTTCAAAATTCAGAAAATGCATGATGGTTAGGCCATCAAAACTGTAAAATGTATGCCATAAATCTAAAATCGCAAAAAAAAAAAAACAATCATTCCTAGCAATTGATTAAAGGGTCGGCCTCTTCGAAACTCTCTTAAAAAAAACTTTACGACAGTAAATGCAGACTCGGATGTCACTTTTTGGGAACTGAATTTTATTTCAAACTGTTTACTGAGTTATCAAATTTCTACAGAAGGAAGAGAAGGACTAGAAAACTGATCACGTGACGAAAGAATATTTCGAGTGCTATGTAATAAAAGAACGTAACATTTTGCTCACGCAAATAGCAACCTCGACTGATGACGTTGGCGTTCCAACCGTCGGAGCTACTTAATGATTATTGCTGCAAAATTTGCAACAGCACTCTATGTTTCTGCGGATGCTAACATTCCTTTAACGATATTCTCAGGGACTCAATTGTGATTGAAAACAGTCGCATGTACCCCTTTATTTTCCCGAAACCGTGTGCATGCGAAAAATTTGTGCTCGCAGCATATTTTACCGTATCTCTATAGGATGGATAGCTCGATAACTCATCGTGTCCAAAGCGGTAGAGGTAAAATCGAAAGCCACCCATGACCTATTAAAAACTGCGTCAAGTAGAAGTCTACCTCTCCATGCCTGCGATTAATCCAAGGGGCTATTTCTGGAATAAGAAAAGTCCACAGGACTGTGGACTCCGCTTAGTCCACAGGCCCTTCTCCGAATGATTCCATCGCTGCTGCCATTTAAACAGAATATCCTCGCTGTATGTTCTTACATTGTTTGCTCGTACTGTTGCCGCATACAAAGTTTCTCCATCGCCATTTTTATATAAATTTTGTCGGTTTGCTGCAATTAGCTCAATTGGACACATTCCCGCAGTGATGCAGGCTGCTTCATACGAGACCGTTCTATAAGCACTAGCCACTCTCAGCGCACAGTTGCGATATACGAAATTTAGATTCCGTCTGTACGATTGCACCTGTAGTGTTTGGGCCCATATAGGGGACGCATATAGCATTATCGACCTTACAACACCAACTAGCAGCCTGCGTCGTCCTTGGCTTGGCCCACCGACATTCGGCATTATTCTGGAAAGAGGCTTACTTTGTATGCTCCTTGTACGATAACCTAGCGTCGATTAAAACTCCCAGGTACTTTATTGAAGGTCGCAAGATAATGGTATGTGTTCCAATTCGTATGGATATTGTCTCCAGAACCTTTCTGCTAGTTATAAGCACCGCTTCTGTCTTTTGTACAGCTAACTGCAATCCAACTAAATCAAGCCATTGCTGAATTATGTCCACCGTGTCTCTGCAGACGTTCTCTAACTCATCCTTATACTTAGAGACTACGACAACAGCGATATCATCAGCAAAGCCAACTATCATCGCATTCTCGGGGACTTGAAGTGTAAAGACGTCGTCATACATAATCTTCACATTCCTTGTATTGAGAGCGTTCATAATGTGATCCCAGTTCGCTGAATTAAACGCATTTTTAACATCCAGAGTAACAATCGCGCAATATTTTTTACGACCTCTTTTCCATCTGTTACCGATTAATGCATCTTGAGCCAGTTTGTTGACGAGCTGAATAGCAATATAGGATAAAAAATTTCCCACGTAGGGAATAATAAAACTCACTATTTATTTATTTATTTATTTTAATTTTTTCTGGTTTAGACGTTCCCATCCACAAAACCCTTATGTATTGATTAGAGATTATATTCTGTTTCCTCTATATATTCGGTTAGTTGTTTATAAAATTTTGGGTTGTTTGATTTAAGTATGTCTATTAGTTTGTGATTTTTTAATAATTGGTATTTACTTCTTATGTAATCGTATTTTTTGCAGCTTTTCAGGATATCCCGGAAAGCGCCGGGCCCACAGTACACCCGTTTTTACATATACTTGGAAGGATATGGAAGGATACTAGTTAAATTATTGAGATCGACCCGGTTACAGACACCTTGGCGGCCAATAGTTAGTAAATTTTTGTGGGTTCGGGAGAGGAAAAGTATGTTAGTTATGACTTAATTGGTCCGATTTCCCGGTATCCAATATTCAAACTACTGTTAGTGTAAGACAATCACATTTTTGTTGTACTGCTCTGCATTCTGCCATCTCTTATCAGCAACTCCAGTGTGCCACCATTCATCTGTAATCTGCAGAGGTTTCCTGAAAACAAAATCTATTAATGAACTAATTGCTCTTAGCCATAGGCTGTAAGAAATAGAATTAATTTTAATCTGAAATTATAATTTAATTAATTATAATATTATAAAATTATAATTCTGCAATCCATATGCTGTAATAAATTGGATTAGTTTCGCTTGAAATTTAAAGATTAATTAATTGATTCGTTCCGTTGCGTTGTTGCCAAAAATTAGGTGTTAATTCAGTACCGTACCACAGTGGTAACACAGACCACAATATAACAGTACAAAGATATGAAATAATATAACACACAATAGCATAACAATACAAACACCAACTTCAAATCTGAAACACAAGAATATACAGAATATAAAAATATAAAGACATCGAAATTAATCAAACAACATCGGCACCCGCACGCAAATTAAATGCAGCAGCGATACTTGATTCGACATTCACCATTTCACGGCCCCCAAGATCTTCGTTAAATCATGTAATTTGTAGGAGAAGCCGGCATCCACCATCCTCGGGATGATAGCCTTCAACAACGGCATACGGATATTCTTTTGGGTTTAACACAAATCTTCAGAGCTTTTCTGGTACAGACACAATTCATACAACTTCACTCCATTAAATAAAGGATCAATTTTAAACACATAAATTTTAATTTAAACCCTAAAAGCGTCCACTCAAATATTACGCACAGGCTAAAACACTCTACACTCCGACAAAACTAAATGAATCCAAGAATTACAAATTTTGCCCAAAAACTAAAAAATGAGAGTAAACATTTTATCCATAATATTCATTATATTTTGCATATGTAATTAAAGAATTGTTATTTATTTTAATAATTTTAAGATAAAATATCATATATTGATTAGCAAAACGTTTGCGAACTACACTTTGCCAATTTATCCGGTGCACTGCCCGAAAATTCCACCAATAGAACCCTATCAAAACAATTAAACATTCGAACTCGATCGAATCCACCGTTTTATAGCAATTACCCTAGTGATACATGTACATACATATATATACATATTTCATCTATGTATTTAAAGAAAATTAAAACAAAATGTCGCAACAAAGAACACCAAGGATAATAAATTTCTAAAAATAATATAAATAACCAACACAACTGTGCAAATACAAGTCACGAAAGGATAATTTCAAAACTTTTTTAACATTTTAATATCAAAAAACCTAGAATCAACACGTGTTTTATATACATACTATCACAGAAAACACACTATATCAGAAGTGAAGACACAGACAAAATATCACGGGCAACAACACCCCCTCCACAAAATCCACAATTTCCAAATCCATCCAGTGAGCAACTCCAATTCAATCTACAAAAAGTTACAATAAAGCTTGAATGTGACAGACTTCCCCCATGGAACCCGTCCCATTGCCACTCGTTCCCCTTCACAGTCACACGCATACAAAATACACTTCACTTATATAAAAACACCAAAACAATCCACCCATTGTTAATGGTGATGGAACAATCGTTTCCCCGGCCGCCCCCGCCACCTCCTGCGCGATCACCGATCGCATGCCATACCCTTCCCAATCCTGCTTCCCTCCTCTGCTGCTCTACAAACACACGCGCACATGCAGCTACACAATTCAACAAGAACAAAACATTCATTTGTTTAATATAGATGACGCGCCCAAAATCGCCCCACTGCTATCCAAATCCATACAGCAATCCCCCATACCTCTCCAATTCGGAAATGCCGGCCAATAGCAACTCGATGACAAATACATTCCAATTTAGAAGAACAATTCTTTGACTCACACACACAACCCCACCCCACAGGAATCAATGAACCCCCTCACTACACAGTGCAAAGTACAAAACTCCATTGAGTCCTGGCTTCCAAAAAACATTAGACTGACGGTGGTTGGACCGACAGTACAAGATGTTGTCCTGAGGTGTTCCACTTTTACGAAAGGTAAATTCTAACATTCGATTAAAAACTATCGAGGACAACATTTTCTTGCCGTACCCCAGAGTCAGTTATAAAAATTCCTGATAGCTTGTTCTCAACTTTGACACAACATTGCTGTCTACAGGTTGGCTAGTTGCATGCGCAAACGCAGCTCACACATATGATTATCAACCGCTTTGAAATTCAAATCAGCCCCTCTCACCCTGGGCCCAAGAAGGAAACCAACCGCCGAGATCATCCTCATACTGTAAAGCAATGTACAGCCCTGAGACACACGATCTCCACTGTTTAGCCATCCAGTTTCCTGAAAACGAGATCCAACCGATACTCCTTCATGGTTAATAGAGTGCCATCAAACGCCCTTGGTCCTCTTAGCCACTGCACCTTCCACCCACAGATCATAAACTGCGTGTGTGTTAACATAAGTGGGGGTCGGCTAAAATATTAGCGGCATCCATCCCCCCTGCTGATACATTAAACATTGAGGCTTTCTATGAATGCGAGTAGTCAGCCCAGCGATCCAATCCTCGTCCAGCCACCTCCCACGATAAGCTGCGGATGCTGTGGTGGAGATCCAAGGGATCGCTGAGCCGACCACTCGCCTCCACAAAAAGCTCACTGTTAAAATAATCAACAAAAGGAAATGTGGGTACCGCCAAAACTCAACTCGAATCCGTTTTTTGCGTATTAACGGACCAACAGTTCAAGACCGATACGCGAAAAGCGAAGCCGCTAAGAAAATCAGGCGAGTCAGTCTGCTCTACATCAGTCATGAAAGAGCATCGCCCCGAATTCGTTGCTCTCCAAGAAACTCGAGAAAATGTGGAGACTCCGTATCCCAATGCTATATACCACTCCACAATGGAGACGACCTCGGTAATCTTGGGGCTGGTTTCTCCTGGGCCCCAGGGGAAACAGGCCGACTCCGACCCCAAAGCAGCTGATAACGGTGTGTACAGTCGTGATAAGCTACGTTTACACATGCAGTCAGCCAACCTGTCAATCATTTGTGTTCATCTGCCCATTGATGTAAGCCACCCAAAGATAAAAACTAATTTTACAATAATTTGAATAATGTGATGGGATCCAAAATTATGATTGGTGTCTTAAATGCACTGTTAACAATTGTCAAATGCTGTCGATCTCAAAATCAACGAGTTCAAACCAAAACACATGATCGCTGGTTCTAGAAACCAAAACGCAACAGAGCCCCGCACTCCACACTGTGCAATGAAGAATCCCACTACCCCCCGTAAAACAAACTATGTGTATGAATCAGAAAATCCCTCCCCCACACTAAAATACATCTATCACCAAATCACCATTGGCCAACATTTCCAAATTGGAAAAACACAAAAAAAACTGCTCCACGAATCTAAACAACAATAGGAAATGACTCTAAGCGCATCATCCACTCTGTATAAATAACCCTTTGCTCTTGCTAAACTATGCAACTACACATGCACATGAATTCGCAGAACAGAAAAAAAAAATTTAAAAACATATAGCATGCAATCGGCGATCGCTCAAGAAATAACGAAAACCAACCGAAAAAACAACCGTGTTAGCGCCTTCATACAAATAAAGCACTCTACAGACTACATGCATGTGACTGTGAAGAAAAACGAACCACAATAAACAAATTCCATAAAAAAATCTATCACATTCAAGCTCCATTGCAACCCCCTACAAACCAAACTAAAGTCACTCACCAGATGGATTTAAAAAAATATGGACTTCGCAGAAAAAACGCAGTTACCCGTACTATTCCGCCCGTGTCCCCACCTCTGACAAGCATACTCCCCTTGATATCATGTACCACATATTTCCCCTTGCTAAAATTAAGATCGCATCCCTTAAAATAAACAAAAACAAAAACCCATCCATACATACTTATATATAACGAAGGGACATGCGGTTTACTTGTGACAACAAAACTACTAAATTTGTATAATTTTGTTATATGTATACATATCGTCACCTCAGTATTTAAATAATTTAAGTGCATTTTTTGTCATTCTTAAGTTAACACTGCCATCTTACCTACAAAATCGTGACCTTTCGATTAACAGTTTCAAAATGTTGATAACCCTTCCCATCAAAAGATATCAATATGACGAATGGTACATAACTACATATATAAGAAACATTTAGTTCCTTTAAAAACCAAATGCAATTTTCTCATTTTACCTTTTTGTCGTTTGTAATACTCAAATTACGATATATAGATTTGAAAAATAAATTATTACGAATGATGAAACAGAGAATCACCAACAGAAATCGAGTATGTATATGTAAAACCTGTAGTATATAAGTGCTCTCAATCAAAACCAACACAAATGTATATACAAGCCATGAAGTTGCGATACTTATGCCAAAAAGTGACTACTATACCTAAGTATTAGTGTTGTGACGTAGTATAATTTGTATATTCTTTTATTATATGCTTTGATGTAAATAAAAAATGAATACGAATGATGGAACAACAGTATGTTGCGCTCTTTATGACAAAGCAAAAAACAAATTTATGATTTAACGAGAGAGAGAAGTATTGTTATTATTATTTACTTCATTATATACTATACTATATACTATGAATTTAGAGTAGAATGGACAATGCGAAATATAATTTTTTGTTTCGATTTTGACTGTAGTCAAATTCACTAGCACATAGCCAAATAGTAGTCATAATATGTTTTACTTAGCCAAGCTTCATGGCTTGTATAATATACAATAGTGTTGGTTTTGTCTCAATATATATACATAAACAAAAGAGACGAAAACCTTTATTTTGTTTCTATATTCGCAACTACATTTACCACTAACTATTTACCGTTGGGAATAATAAAATCTATATACACGAAGACGAGCACATGTATAATTAACTCTAACTCATCAAGAAACACTGACAACACACATTTCTACACACACAATCTAATTATACTAACGTACATTTAATTTTCTTGGGTAAATTCATATTGTAAAATGAAATATAAAAAAATATAACATCTGACCAACACAATCTACCAAGATAAAGAAATTTGGTATTTTATTAAAATCAAATTCTACCTGTACTCTGGGAAAAGCGACAGAGTTCCATTTTCAATCCATTAGTTTATTTTTATTAATCTATAAACACTGACCAAAAACACTCACACTCACTCACTTTATTAATCACCAAATTAAATTCACAACAAAAACAAAAGAAATATAAATAAAAAATTTAATTTTAAAATTGAGGAGATCGGAAAAAACACGTCCGATCTCTTCAACGATCATCGATCGACCCGTTTTGTTGTTTCGTATTTGAGTTGCTAATTTATTATTTTTATTTAGTTGTTTGGCTATAAATTTGAGTGTAGCTTTTTTGTTCTTCAATTCAGCAGGAAGGGTTGCGGCTTCGGCTAAAAGAGCTGGTATTGGTGTGGTAATTATCATACCAGTGCATATTCTTATGCTGCTATTTACGCTTTTTTGTTTTGTGTTCATTATGCCTTTTTTGTTTGAATCTGTGATAACATCAGCAAATTTTGTCCTCGTATCTATAATGGCTTTGTGTAAGTTTAGCATTGTATATGGATGTGCTCCTCCTTTTGTGTGGGTTAGTATTTTCAATAAATTTAGTGTGTTAGCGATAATTTGTTATTAAACGTAATTCCTAGAAGTTTTGTGCTTCTCGTTTCTTCGAGTTGAGCATCATCTATTTTTGCAACAAATGTTGAATTATTGTTTTTATACAGTCACATGTAGTGGCATTTAGTTGTGTTAAATTTTAATTTAAGTTTGTTTAGTTTTTGTGATATGTTCCTTAAAGCTCTTTTGGTAGTGGCTTCTGCTTACTTTTCATTTTTTCTTTTATTAGGATGGCTATGTTGTCTGCAAATTGGTATATTGAGACATTATCTGATTTGATATCGTGTATTTCGGAGGTGTATATGTTGAAGAGAGTAGGACTTAGACAACTGCCTTGCGGAATTCCTTTATTGGTTATTTGTTGGATATTTGTTGTCTGATTTTTCATTATAACAGTGCGGTTTGTTAGAAATTGATATATCCAGTTTATTGTGAATCCTGGGAATTGCTTTCTTTTTAATGTTTTTATTAGCTTATAATTATTGTATAAAAATACAATAATTATAATTAATTAATTTTTATTAGCACAAAGGTTATATCTTCTAAATTTACTCACAATTTTATACCAAACAATTAATCGTGTTAATTGTTGTTGTTGGTGATGATGTTGATGATTATGATAGCGATGGTGATCGTCTTTTTTTTTGTGTTGTCTGAACGATGTCAAAAAATGGAATGGACGAGTTTACATTTGTTTTTTATCTCGTCTTTCTTATGATGTGGCGCTCCATCTCGTGGAGAACACTGGAACCATTGTTGTATTATAAGCGCACCTGTTGGTACGCGGTGTTATGGCAAACATATAATTAAGTTAATTATATGTTTGCCATTTCTGTACGGATGATTGAAACTCAACCGCTATAGCATCAATGGTTGGTCGTGCCTTGCGGTAACCATATTGATTAGTTTTACTAACAAACAAATGGGACGAAACGATGATGGGTTTCCTGGTTGCGCTTTGCCTTTCGGGATCAGTATCTGTTTTTGTTTCTTCCAAATATCTGGAAACTACTTTTCTCTTAAAGAAACGTTGACTACTTCCAAAAAATTTTCATCCTTCTCTTGTATTGCTGCTTTTATGGCTTGAAATTCTTTTAAAAGCGGACATTAGCTCATCCATCGTGAATGACGGTAGTGGTCAGTTCCAAAATGACTCGTGTGGACTGTGATCGATTGACTCGGGAACAAGGTAGATACTATGTTTGTTATCCATCATCATAGAGCATGTTGGTGTTGCACCCTTCCATAGCCTAAACTTGGACATTACCATTCTGTAAGGTCGGCCCCAAGTGTCATCCTCGACCTCATTGCAGATGGACTTCCAGCATCATCGTGTGCTTTACTTAATGGCCACTTTCAAAGCACCACGGGCCTTTCTGTGTATTTCTTGAAGCGTGAAATATGGGAATATTTCTACCACCCTGGGAATTGCGCCCTGCACGGTTTGTATTTCTACCACCCTGGGAATTGCGCCCTGCACGGTTATATATACATATATGTATGTATATATATATATATATATATATATATATATATATATATATATATATATATATATATATATATATATATATATATATATACATTTATATATTATAGAATAAGAAACTGTTGCAATTGTTTTTGATCAGGTAGAATTTTGCTACATTAATTTGAATAAATCCATTGAGCTTTTAACATTAAATAATTCGCATTACAAATCAAGCACCAAACAGAAAGGGTCACCCAGTGGAGACACCAATTATAAATAATTCTAATAAAGGGTGATCAGTAAGATTGAATGATTTTGTTGCATAGCAAAGTTGCAATATTGTTGAAGTCGTTGTTATTTTGGTTTTAGGTAATGCTTTAGATTCTCTATAGAATTAAAATCAGGTATTTATGGTGACCAGTCTATCGTTTCTTGACCCAAGTCCTCAAGATCTTTAGTTATAAATTTACTTTTGTAGATTGGAGCATTATCTTGCTGTAGTAAGAAATTTGTTCTTATCAATTTACACCCGGAAACCTTGCATATTCAATAAGGGCCTCCAAATATGTGCTTGAAGTAATTTTTCCCGGCAGCATTGTGATATCACTTATGCCATTGTAGCTAAAACACCCCAAACCATTACTTTATAACGACGGCGGTTGACGTTGTGTCGTTATTTTAAATTATTCAGATGTAGATGTTGTGCAAAGCAAAGCTCAGTTTCGATCTGATGAGGAATCGTAAATAATTTTGTTAAAAATTATTTGTCATCTCATCAGGCCATGGCGACCGAGTGCTATGTGTTATAGCTACTTTACGCTCTATATATATTTATTTACAGTGTACATGTAGCGTTAGCGAATTATATGGAATTGCACGAAATATCTGAATAATTTTAATTGTGTGTGTAGCGATGGTCGCTACAAATTCGCCTCCATATTTGATGAGCGAGTAATGAATGTGATTATTCCTGAGGGATGATGTTGTAACGCTTGCCTCGCGGTACGCGTTTCAAAGTGTGCTTACACCTTGTGTGTTGAAGTGTGGGTGTTTGTTTGTTTGTTTGTTTGTTTATTTCTATGCAATCTGTTTTTTTGGGCCGAAGCTCACCCAACTCTTTCGTGGTTAATTAACGTCCTACTTTACGCCATTACTAGCCAAATCGAGGACGCGCGAATACAGGTTCGCGTTTCAAATATCCATCTGCACATTGCATTGCTCCAGCCAGCCTGTACTGGCATGGACGATGGTTCGGCCCATGAATTCTGCACTCCAACGGGGGGTCATAGTTGTGTTCATCGTCATCACCGATCGTAATCAAGTGATGAAAAATCCCTTTTGCAACCCTCCCCCGTTGGGATTCGAACCCGGTACCTCCCGTCCCAAAAACCGCAGCTTTAACCACTGCGCCAATTGCTCGGTAAGTGTGGGTGTTTGTTTGGTGGGTTTTATTTGTATGCCCACGTGTTTCTCTTACCTTTTGGTTTACCAATTGAGTAACGGGATCTAAGTGGGTATAAAAATGCGTACGTAGCGGCGGTCGGGGTGGTAATATAATTTTTGACTCAGTCGATATTGCAATTTTTGAAGAGATCAAGCTAATTTTTTGAGTAGTGAGTGGTCTATCAGTGAGTTTTGTCTTGGATAGTTGTTAAGACAGTTTTTGTGTGTATAATAGCTATTAATTGGAAAGTGATAGAGAAAAAGAAGAAAATAGTGTAAATAGTTTCTTCATTAGAGAAATAAAAGAAAAAAACATGGGGAAACAATATTAGTCCAGTATGAATTGAACGTACATATTTGTGAATTTATAACTGCAAGACAATTTTTTTTTGGTTTTGTTAAATTAATGAAATTATATTTCATAGTGAGAAATTTTTTTTTTATTAAAACTGGGAATGAAGTTGATAAACGTTTTATTTTTTTTTCGGTTTTGTTTCCATTCTTGTACCCCCAAGTGAGAAAAATGGGGAAGAAATTATTGGTGTGTAACTTGTTAACTTATTAAAGGCACCATTTTTGTATGGTCTATTATTTTGCGTAACTTAGTGACCAAAAGATATCAAGAAAAAAAGTAACAAACCAAAGTGCATGTCAATGGGCATGAGGGAGTCTCAAATACTTTGCAATATCTTTTTCCATAATGCCAAATCTAATTATTCCAATAGTTTTGGATGTACATTTACCTTTCTGTTAGTTTAAGAAAAATGATTATAAATTAATATTAGTTGGATTGAGCATGGCATATTTTTTTTACTAATGTATAGTACTTGTATAGTACTTATCGTGAATTTTCTAATACAATTAGTTTTTTTTGTTTGTTTTTGGAACGATTACCAAATACGCTGGTCCAAGGTCTTGCAAGTAATCGTTGACCATTGCATGTAATTAATTTGCGTGACATGCTCCCATAATCCCCATAATCATTGCAACCTGAAATTTCGAATTCATTATAATCCCGACATATTTTCGATAAAAATATTTCTAATTAAAGTTTACTTACTTTTATTGCAAGATATAATTATACCATCAGGAGCTTCATCAATAAATTTTTTAACTTCTTCCGTTGTAAAAGTTTTAGTTTTCTTGGCTTGATATCCATCCGATTTGTTTTTTAAAAATGCTCTCTATTTGCAATATTCTGCAATATTCACACTTTTCTTAATATTCAGAGTACTGCGAATCATTGAGTATGTAGCCCATAATGATGAAGCCTTATATTTATCTCCCAATTCAACAAAATATGCTATTAAAATATTTTCTGAAAAAGATGTTATTTGTTTTTTATCCCTCCAATCCATAAAAACTCTATAAGTGTTTTCATATTTCTTTTTAGATTTTTGAGGTCGCAAATCTAAGAATGTATCTGTTGCTATTTCTCAAATCTCAGGTGATGTACAAATTTGCTCCATTTCCGAGTCAGATTCCATATTTTAGAGACAATTGAAATTTTTAAAACAAGATATGAAAATATTGAGATTGAATAAATTAACACTAAATGTCAATTTTCCATAAAAAAAAAATTCAACGCCTACTTATCAAACGTTAAAAACTGTTTTTTATATTAAAAACTCATGATTTCTGTATATCCATGAGTGTTTTTTCATATTACTCATGTGCCGTGAGTAATGAATGTCATTTTTAAATAATAAACTAATAGCTTGGTTATGATTGAATTATTCAATATGGGATTGGAAAAAATATTATTTTCCGTAGCTTTCATGCAAAGAAAAGAATGCTTTCTTATTTCATAACATTATCCACCAGAACTCGGCAGGTTTCGCTAAATAGGTACAAACAAAGTTTAGCCGGTTTTTTTATTTTTCTGGCTTATAAATGGCTTCTTTTTACATTCGCTTCACAAAGCCGTCTGTGTACAGTTTTGACTTTAATTTTTATTTTTCTTACATACTGTACTATGACGTACAGGGTTGGGCATTTTACATGTAAAAAACGTTTTCTCCATTTTACATGTAAATAACGTAAATTACAAAAAAATGTGTATATTACAAAAATATGTAAATTATATTAAAAACGAGAATCCGTCCAGAAATAATTTAAAATATTGAATAAATGATACAAACATTTGTTTATAAAAATAACTTGCATTAGAAAATCCAATTAAACATTTTATTTAAATGGTTAATCATAATTATTTTCAACTTTTAGTTTTCTACATTGAGACTATAAAAATCACCTATTCTTCTACAATGCCATCTGTTTACGTCTTCAACTAGTTCTTATATTCGACAAAATAAACAACTAGTGACATAGTGCCATCTAGCTACATCTGAATAAACTAAAATAAAATATTTTTAAGAGTGCATATTTCTTTCGATATGTAGCGGAAAACTAATTGCAATTTGACGTTTAATCATAAATAAAATAATTCTCTGCAGTGAAAAGAATGAAGTGAATCTATACTCGTTTGACTGGCTTTTAAATTTAATTCTTTATTAATTTCAAACAGGACAAAATCAACCAAATTATCACTACCCGTCTCACCCTCATCAAATAAATGTATGCCTGAAATTACTAGCCCTATTCTATCCATTCGATAAAATGCCTATGCATTATGCCTTTGATGTCCAGTGTAGTAAAGAGGTAGCGAATATGATTATCGAATTTAAGCGTGGAACTGTAGTTAATTTTATTAATTCAATTTAATTTTTCTTACTCTAATTACAATTAATAATTTTTCATAACCTAAGTTTGCAGCAATACCATTATACTAACCTTACCATAGAACTAATACTAGATAAATTGATTAATACATTAATAATTAAATTTGGGTAAAATATTCTTTTTGAAACCCAGCAGGTACCATTCAAGGGATTCCATGTGCTAACTCCTCTCACGAAACACGAAGCGTTCATCAAATTACATTTATTGATAGCAGGTGTCAAGATTTCATTGTCAAAATATTTCTTATCATAGGAAAGTTGCACTTTATTTTACATTTATACATATGTACAAATATCACAATAAATAAACACAAATACACTACACTGTAGTATATAGTGAATTTTTCTTTAATTAAGAGATTTGGTAACAGATGGCGATAATTGTAATGAAAAAGTTAATTTATATTTTACAGTATGTATAAAATAATCGTTTACATTTTACATACATTTTACATGTAAAAAAACCCAGTAAATTACATTGTGTAATTTACACGCCCAACTGTAATGACGTATTTGTCATTCGGGTGATTTGTAATATTTAATCAAATTTTATAAAATCTAATTTATATAATTTTATAATTTTTAAAATTCCATTATTTTTTTAAATATAAAAAATTAATTAATTGTAAATTTAAGGCAAAAACTAATCCAACCTATTACAGTGGCTTGCAGAAATTATATCATTATATTATTATATTATGAATTAATTAATTTGTAATTCCAAATTAAAAATTAATTTTATTTCTTACTGCCTATGGCTAAGAGCAATTAGTTCATTAATAGATTTTGTTTTCATGGAACCTCTGAAGATAACAGAAGAATGGTGACACACTGGAGTTGCTGATAAGATATGACAGAATGCAGAACAGTTCAATAAAACTGTGATTGTCTTATACTAACAGTAGTTTGAATAATGGCTACTGTGAAATAGGACAAATTCCGTCATTACTGACATACCTTGATTTTTCCTACCCCACAAAAATTTACTAAATATTGACTGTCACGGTGTCTGTAACCGGGTCGATCCTAAAAATTAACTAATATGCGCTACCTTATGCTTCCAAGTATATGTAAAAATGGGCCTACCGCCCGGCGCTTTCCGAGAGATCCTGTTTAATGCTTGGTTGTACATTCTAAATCAATCAATCAATCAATCAAACTGTTTACTGAGTTATCAAATGATTTCAATGATATGGCCGTGCATCAATCAAACAGTCGTGCCACAGTCAAATTAAAGTCAAAAACCGATTTTAAAATTAAGGCTTAATCATAAGTGTCAAATTATATTTCGGATAGCACAGCCAACTGGACCGAAAAAATTCAAACTCATAGTTCTAATCAATACATTGCGGTAAATTTGACTGACACATAAACCCGTGTGAACTGATAATTTTCGTACTGGATGGAAATTCGCAGACCGCATGAAACCCACAATTACACATTTCAGACGGATTACTATCGCTAAAATACGAAATTTGTCTTATTCCGTATAATCTCGCGCATTTGGTTTTGTGACAACGAATTCGATTAAAAACCGTTGATAAGTTTGCGGTTTTCTAAATGTACATATGAACTCTATCACATTTATACGAGATTTTTTGTTAGTTTGACTGTCGATATTTAACTGAAGTGGATGTTTAAAGTGTGTAAAGTGGTAAAATGTTTATAAGAAATTTGTTCGGGAAATTTGTCGATTGTAATGGAAACGATGATGAATTTAATGAATCCACCGCCGTTTATTTCGAACGTAAGTCTTTTTTATGCGTGCGGAATTGTTATCGTAACGCAATAACAAATCAATCATCATCGTTTAAATACTTTAATTATTGATAGCCGCTATGTGAATCGATTCGAGTCGAGAGAAGAATTATACGCAAATTTTATGTCTAATAAATTTCATTTATCTGTTACGTCGACAGTTTGTAAATAAACCGCACCTCATTTTTCCAACTAGAAAAGTTGTAGGGATACATTTTTATTTTGATTTTTTGGCTAGAATTTTCATTTCGTTTTTAGTATCGAATCAGTCAAGTGAACATATCCGGATAATTAATATATCGTCTGAAAATTTTTAATTTGATTTTTTTTTTCATTATGAATACCAAAAATTCACCTTGGGACCATTTTACAGAATATGCGGGCAACTCAACAATTCATGGTGTGCGATATTTAGGCGAGCGGCGTCGGCCGATTGTCGAAAAAGTTTGGTGGATTACAGTGTTTTTACTTTCGATATGCGGATGTGGAAAACTCATCATGAACATCTATCAAAAATGGGAGGATACGCCGGTGATTGTAACGTTTGGTGAACAACCGACACCAGTTTGGGAAATTCCGTTTCCCGCCATCACAATTTGTCCGGATAGCAAGGCGAAAGGAAGTGTTTTCAATTTTACAAAAATTTACCATGCCATACGTGAATCTAATTTATCCGAAAAAACGTTGCTCGATCAGTCTAAGTGAGTGAAATTATGTCTGTCTGTGTGTTGATGTGTTAAACGTTAAAATTTTTTTGTTACATTTTTTAGTCTACGATACCTTGAAGCTATGTCCCAATTGTGCTTCTCAAATTTAAACATTAAAACCGAATTACTAACAAATTTAACGGACAACCTGTCCGAAAAGGATTTAATAAGTGCGTTCCGTGAATTAGCGCCGCTTCAACAAAATGTTCTACTGTACTGCCAATTTCGAAACAAACCTATACCGTGCAACGAACTATTCAGTGAAATAGTTACCGAACTAGGAATTTGTTATAATTTAAATTTGCTCGATTCGAAAGATTTGTTTCGCGGTGATGCTGTACTCGAATATCAAGCTAAATCGAGTAATACTAAGCGGGCAACACATTGGAACATTGATACGGGCTACAGTAAAGATGCGGAACGTGATTCATATCCGTTGCGTGCCACACAAACGGGAGTCGAAGGCAATTTAGAACTATATGTGGGAATGCGAGCAGATGACATCGATCATTTGTGTCGGGGTCCAACACCTGGATTTCGTGTGCATTTACATTCACCCGCTAGTATGCCACAAATGACGAACAAATATGTATTTATGTCGCTCGAACAAAACGTTTTTGTCGAGATACAACCGATTGTGATGACAACGTCGGTAGGGCTAAAAAGTTATATACCGGAGCGGCGCCAATGCTACTATCAAAACGAACGCTATTTACGTTTTTTTCACGTGTACACGCGTGAAAATTGTGAACTCGAGTGTTTATCGAATTATACGCAAAATACATGTGGTTGTGTTAAATTTTCGATGCCACACGATAACGATGATAAAATGTGTGGTTCCGATGAAACGGCCTGTTATTCGCAGGCCACGTTCGATTTTGGAGAAATGATTTTTCAGGGCAATTTAAATTCATTTTTACGATCGTGTAATTGTTTGCAGGGGTGTACCTCGTTAAAATATCGGACGCTTGTATCGCAAAGTAAATTGGAGCCGCACGCATCTTTGAGTTTTATGAAAAAAATGCGGTTGAACGTAATGGAAATGAATAGTTCCAAGTAAGTTGAGATAGTTAAAGTTTTGTGAATTTTATGTCTTGCTGAGTGCAAGATATTGTGAAGATCTTGAATTTGGAGTCCAAATCTAACCTTGGATACACTTGTCCTGCTCTCTCAATAAATAAGAAAATTATACCTTGCCTAACAAGTGTTTCTGCTCTGCAGTTCCCTCTGCCGTCTGAGTGGCCTGGGACTCAGTTGATCTGGATTTTAAAATGCTCACTAATTTCATTTAGAGATACTTAGCAATCCAGCGCCACCTTTTACGCCAGAGATACTGCTCTCCATCAACCTGAGTGACCATTCAAAACTTCCTCAGTCATTACCACTTCAGCTTGGTATACGCTGCAGTTTACGTTATGTAGGGCAAACACCGGGATTTGGTATTTCTTATAGTAAAGAGTACCACCTCTGGCTTAGCTCAGTTAATTCACAGTCAAAACTGGCTGACCCACTTTGTAATAACTAGGAGCATATTATGCATTACATCCAAAATTATAAACATATGTTTACCAGAGACCGTGGTCGCTCCGTACGCTATCACTTCTAAACCTCCCTTTTGATATACTGACTACCGGAGATACTGACTACCCCCTTGCGGGCTCCCTCTAAGCATCCACCTCCTTAAAGTGATTTATCCCTCTAGAAGCTTATAGGCCTGCTTACCAGTATATGAACAAGCAACTTGATTATTGCATGCTCTACCTCTCATACACATGAGGTGTATCACTTTCTTTTTTCAATAGAAAGGATGAAAGTGATGTATGTCTTAGATCCTTTGGAAAGTGGTTTGAACCGTTTTATCCCTGACAAAATTCATGTTTACCTACGATTTTGGCTGGGCACAACGAATGTGATACACTCTGCATTCCAAACTCATCCGAATCGTCGAAGCTCCCTGGAAAGTGAATTTTCATGTGAAAAATTCAACGATTCCTCACTGAAAGCTGACCTTACACCATTAAATTAGAGACCTCTTTCATTAACATACAGAAAAAGTCTGCAAGAATTTCTTTGAGCCTAAATTCAGTTTCAGGTCCTCAGTTTTAGATTTTTATCTCTTTGGATCACGTGACTGGTTTCCGCTTCGCTCTAGACTTGATCGTAGCACAAATAGAATTTATGGCCCGATGGCAGGTGTTTATGATAATATCTATCATGTAATCCAGATTCTCAAATGTCAATAGGGGTTCCACGTTTATGAGGAAAATTTTCCGAAGTTGGGTTACATTCAGAACCTCTGTTCTATCCTAGTTGTTAAAACAAAAGTTGTTCAACTTAGCAACGAGCTCAGTTTGAGTAACTCTTTTAAAGCAGTCATCGGACAGCACCTTACCTTGGGAGATTTATGGAATTGTCTTTGCAATATTTTGTGATTAGAAGTAAATTTATGTTAGATCGATGAAAAGGCCGCGCTTTCTCCACCTTATTAATCCTCAATTGATCATTTCTAAGTATTTTGGAACATCACGTGATTAGGATTGCGACTAGAACTGCAGCTGTGATCCGTGACACGTGACTTAAGTAGGCCTACCAACAATTATCTTGGTTTATCCAGCATACATAAGGGTTTATATGCTGATGAAGATTTCGGGCCACCTTCATTTTTGATAATTAGGACTAGGCGATGATTTTGACATGTCTTATGGAAAACTTTTGCCTCGAGGAAATCACGGTTATATTTAAAATTACCTTAAGGTGAAATCGTTGCGATCACTTTCATTACTTTCATGGAAATCTGGTCTGGCTGGGGCTGGTTGGATCTCTTTCACTATAAATGCTGGTATTTTTTTCGGTTTATCAGGGCTAGGTGGATGGTCTTCATTTGTTTTATGTGGAAAAGAGGCTTTATGTGAAGTGATGTTGGTGGCACAAAATGTCATTTCGTATTGTTTGTTGCTGTCCAGTTGATGATTTGCTTCGTTTCTCTTGATAATAGTTGTCAAAAATATTCTAGCTCCTTGGCGGCTCCTACAACTCTAGGTGTACGGCCTTGGTTGCCATGCATGTAAATACAACAAGGTTTCCCTTGTAGATCGTAATCTTTCGAGCCTTGCTGGACTTCAGATTATACGGACCGGCGTAAGCTACGGTAATTTACGCAATTTACGTTGTAAACTCTTGATTTCTGTTGAAAAAACTGTAAATTGAGCCTCTGTCAAGTCAAATGCACTTTGAATGCTTCATCAAACTATGTTACGCAGTAGGTGGACTGTTAACCTGGTTTCTGGAATTCTTTTTATAACGTAGAACCCAAGCAATGACCCGAATTAATTTCTTTACATTTGAAAACTTCTCAATTACTTCAATAACTATAGTGAGTTTGCACTTGTCTGGTTCAACTTTGAAGTGGTAATTGAATGTTGCTGTCTTCGTACTTACTGGTCTTTGCGGCTGCTCAGGGCCTTAACGAGGTTAACAACGTAGCCTTTGATGGTTCGTAGGACCATTGTTGGACTTTTATAGAATTTAGTATTTCAGTAACTCAGTTGAGTACGAATACATTTCCCTTTCTCGGTGGCTTTGCCAACCAAACTAGCACCATAGTGGAGTCAGACCATAAAGATATTTTTAAGCAGCTTGTGAACTGTGATTTAATGACCAACGTTATCAGTAGAACAAGTAAAAGCGCCGCACATAATTCAAGTCTTGCTGTTGTGGTGTAATTTATCGGTGCGACCTTGGTTTTTGCAGTAATTAGGTTGGTTAGTACTTCTCTGTAATTTAGCACACAGGTGCAGTGTTGTGGTTGTATTCAGCCGTCTTGATATTTTGACCTTTTCAATTAAATTTAATCTGCTCCGTGTCTCTATCGATTGTCTTACAACATCTGGTGAAAGTTGAACGTCCCAATCGAGTTTCAACAACCATAGGCGTCGAAATAGTACCTTTATCGCAACCGACAGTAGAGCCAGCCATCTCTCTGGGTCGTAAATGCGCGAGACTTCGGATAACATGCTTCGTTTAGTCATTTTTGTTCACACTGGTAGCGATACATTAAAGGGAGAACTATCGGCTTGTGGGTCGAATTTCATACCCAGTATCAAGATCATTTTATTTCCTTCGCTTGCTTCAGGGATACAAATCTCTGTCGTTTTCTGGTTGGATTTCCAGTAACTTCATATTTATATCCTTGTTGCGTTCGGATGAGTCTTAAAATGGAACTGGGCTTATTTACTAAGCGATTGAGTTGCTATAAACGAAGCTGAAGCTGTGCCATATGTATTGGTGAGGAGACGATATTGATTTATCGGTAATGTCACGGAGTCTCGCCAAACAATACGTAGGAATTTACTAACTTCTTGGTCCAAACTTGACGGAACATTTTTTCAATGTCCGCCGTGATCATGTACCGGTGTTTACGGAATCTCGACGTCGTTGGTTTAGAAATCCTATTAACTGGTGAATTGTCGGACAATCCTTCTCCGACGATTCTTGTCGCCATAGTTGCAACGTGGCATCATTTAATTTCCTTTCAGCTAAATAAACCAACCAATAATCTCTTGACTCTGCACTTGGCCTAAAGGTTTTTAGGCCACGAATAACCTCGTCACAAACATCATGCATTTGACCTATACTGTTTCAGTTGATGGCTTGGTAATTTGCGGTTGCTGGAGGGATGTCTCAATGAAGTCGTTGACTATGCTGCGCTTCCGATCGTATCGTTTAACCAATCTCGGAAGGGCTCTGATGTAACTAGCATCTTCTATTCGAAAATGTCGTACTAATGCTTCTGCTAATGGATTTCGATGTTGACTTTTCAAATATTTGAATTTCTGTGCCAGGCAAAAGCTTTAATTTTCAAGCACGGTGGTCGTGAACAAATCATCGCCAATCTCGCGCTTTACCGTCGAATGTTGGTAATGTCAAACGTGGTAGTTTGAAGTCCTCCGAATTTCCACAGACGGATGCGTTCAAGACGGTATCGTTTATTGCGCAACTTGGCATTTTTATTTTTCTCTCATGAATCTCTGCAGGGTGGCTACACAGAGATAAAAAAATATCGTCTATAGTATCGATTTCTGATTGGGCTTCGGGATCAAGGGTAAAAATCTTATCTTTAAGGTTCACAAAAAGATTTGTAATGTAATCAACATTTTGTAAAATTTCAGGTAGTGTAGGCATTTTATACAACTTCTGCCCTTTGTTAGAGCTTATCCTCTTAATTTTAGGTTATAATAAGTCAACGGCTTATCGTTATTTACGCTTACAGTTTATGATAATAGCTTCGGTCGCAATAACAATTTCATTTTTTTTCCAGCACATTCGTATCCAGATTGCGGATTACATTCAACGAAAATGATTTACTTGCATCGTATCGTTCAGAACGTTACGGAATGACCGATTTTATTGCAAACATTGGCGGTTTGCTGGGCCTATTTATGGGCGTATCGATTTTAAGTTTATTTGAATTTATTTACTATTTTACGATACGGCTAATGGGTAATTGTCGAATGAATCGAAAAGTTGATGAACTAACACCCAATCCATAATGTTCAAAATTAACCAATTAGAAGAAGTTAATTGCGGAAAACCTTATAAATGTCGTTTTTGATTATTTTTAAAAAAAATTTATTTATAGTTCGATGATGTAAGTTTGTGCTTATAACGAGCTTAACGGTAAAAGCTTAATTTAAAAGTTAAAACAAAAACAAATAATGGCCAAAGCAACATTTTTAAATCAATTTATGTATTTTAGGATCAAGAAAATAAATTTATAGCGGTATTTTAATTGTCCGTCACTTATATCAGTTAAAAAGGGGTCTTCTTGTTCACTTGAACGTGTGTGGGAAAATTTAAATCAATTGTTACCAAATTTATCACTTTTTAAAATTGTTAAAAGACCAGAAGACATTTTTCGGAAGTAATTGCAAAGATATGGTTAGCTGGAAGGTAAAAAAGGCAATCATTTAAGATCCGTATTTGTATAGATAAAATATTCAAAATATCATGAATTTTCTGAATTTTGCAAGAATTTGAATTGTTGCAGTTTTGATGCACTAACCATCAAGCATTTTCGGGATTTTTGAAATTTTCGATTTGTGGCAGTTTTGATGAGCTTGCCATCATGCATTTTCGGGATTTTTGAAATTCTCGATTTGTGGCAGTTTTGATGAGCTTACCATCATGCATTTCCGGGATTTTTGAAATTTTCGATTTGTGGCAGTTTTGATGAGCTTACCATCATGCATTTTGGGGATTTCTGAAATTTTCGATTTGTGGCAGTTTTTATGGAGTAACTATCATGCATTTTCGGGATTTCTGAAATTTTCGATTTGTGGCAGTTTTCATGGACTAACTATCATGCATTTTAGGGATTTTGGAAATTCTCGATTTGTGGCAGTTTTGATGAGCTTACCATCATGCATTTTGGGGATTTTTGAAATTTTCGATTTGTGGCAGTTTTGATGAGTTAACCATCATGCATTTTCGGGATTTCTGAAATTTTCGATTTGTGGCAGTTTTCATGGGGTAACTATCATGCATTTTAGGGATTTTGGAAATTCTCGATTTGTGGCAGTTTTGATGAGCTTGCCATCATGCATTATCGGGATTTTTAAAATTTTCGATTTGTGGCAGTTTTGATGGCTAACCATCATGCATTTTCGGGATTTTTAAAATTTTCGATTTGTGGCAGTTTTGATGAGCTTACCATCATGCATTTTCGGGATTTCTGTAATTTTCGATTTGTGGTAGTTTTCATGGGCTAAGTATCATGCATTTTAGGGATTTTAGAAATTTTCGATTTGTGGGAGTTTTGATGTACCCATCATGCATTTTCGGGATTTTTAAACTTTTCGTTGTGTTGCAGTTTTAAATTTCCGAATGGTTGCAGTTTTGATAGGCTAACTTTGATGCAATAATAGGATTTTTGAAGTTTGCTATTTCATTCCCGTCAATTTCCACGGATACTTTTTTCTTAAAGTTGATATATTGAAAACGTTAGTTTGGGAACTGCCATTCTTACATTTCTGAATTACTGAACTTATTTTAAAGGGCTGCATGAGCCCAGAAACTTTGCAAGATACTTCTAAGAACAAATGCCTAAGAATACACCAGAGTTTTGTTTTAAAACTTTTGCATCATTACTGCCTCTGAATAAGCTTAAAGCTCTTAAGTCACTGAATATCATCTCGAATCACGCGAATTGCTCGAAATGGAAAATTTTGCTGAGCGAAGCTTTCCAAAATAACCTAAATAAATGTGCGATTATGAGACTAAGTAAATACAAAGTAAAACTGAAGACCTAGCAAAAAAATGTTGAAGTGTCTGCAGACAAAGTCCAATGACTAAATTTAACTCATTAAATCACTTGCCCCATTTAGTGCTCAAAACATTATTTATTGTAAAGCTTTTATGCGCTTAATTAATTCTTGAATTAAAGGAGAATCTCGATAATTCTGGAATAAGAATCGATTTTAATACACATATATTTAGCAAAGTAACAAACAAATACCGGATAATTTAGCTTTACTTAATTCCGCTAGGTGATTGATCGGCGTTCAAATTCTATAAAAAGAAAACAGTCAAATCTTGTACACGTTAGTTTGGGAACAAACCAAATGAAGTGGTGGTGAATAAAATATTGTATCGTAGAAACCAATGATATTATATAATAGTTTTAATAAATTCCGCTAGACTAATGATCAGCGTAAATCGGCACAAAGAAGAAATATTAACCTCTAACAATTTAGCAGAGGAATCAACCTTAAATGGAACTAATATCGTTTAAATTAATTCCACTAGAAAAACGATCGATGGCGTGGCGCTACTTTTATTTTCAATTTAAAATACAGTACGACTTCTATTTACGTGGTTCATTTAATTAAATACGCTACCATATCTATATACAAGGAGTTGGGTGAATATTTCGTTCTCTTTAATTTCGATATATGACAGTACCGAGAGCGCACACACTCACAAAATTATCAAATTCTATTGTAGGTTATTAGTGCTAATGAAATGACTAATAAATCAACATAACCGTAATTACATTGTTATAGAATGTGACAAATTATAGTTTGCATGTCACTTTGCTGTCTAGCACGATCATGCGATTGAAAGTAAAATTAATTCATTCTCGATAGAAGTCTGTCCAATTTACTATCAGTTTTTAGTGAAAACTACTTCTAACCGTTTATACAATACCTTCGGTGATTCAAATTTTACAAGGCATATAATATATAATAAATTAAAATTAGCCTAGTTTAACCAGTTAATGGCTGGGGATTGTCGGTGTCAAATAATGACTACCGACAACCAAATTTATAATTAAAAATAATTTTCACACTTTATTATGTGGATGATGGTAAATAGTTAAAGACAAAACAAAAAATAAAAATATGAAAACGCGAAAAATGTGTAAATTTTCATTTACCTGTTACGTTTTCGGCATATAATTTAAATACCGCACCCACGACTCACTCACATACTGTAATAGAGTAATATTATTCCAGTTAAATACGTTTCCAATTTATAATTTGGTCAGTTCTAAACAAAATTCTGGATAGTTAACATCGTTCGGGTGGATAAAATATTTAGCAAACGCTCAGTCATGTTCAAATTTATTACTCGGGCCAAACTCAAAGCGTGTTGGGATTATTTTTCGGAATACGCCGGCAATTCGACCATACATGGTGTTCGATATTTGGGCGAACAGGGACGACCAGTTATTGAAAAACTTTGGTGGATTGCAGTATTTATACTTTCGTTGAATTTTTGTGGCCGATTAATACTGGAAATCTATCAAAAGTGGGATAGAACTCCCGTGATTGTGACGTTTGGGGAGCAACCAACTCCTGTATGGGAAATTCCGTTTCCCGCGATTACGATTTGTCCGGATATAAAGGCGCGTGGATATGTTTTTAATTTCACCAAAGTGTATCGAGCGACAAGAGAGCCAGGGTTCGATCTGTCCGATCTACACCCAAATGAGTGAGTATACCGTGTATAATTTTTGCCGACCTGAGTTTACTTTTTTTTAAATGCTATTCAGGATACGCTACCTTGAAACTATGTCACAATTGTGTGTACAGAGTTTAGATGTGGCAGCGGCTGTCGCCAATGTAACTGAGAATTTGTCGGAGAAGGACTTGATTAAAGCATTTCGTGAATTGGCCCCACCCCAATCGCATGTACTGCTGTTTTGCCAATTTCGAAACGAGAAAGTACCGTGCAATAAACTATTCAGTGAAATTGTGACCGAAGTTGGAATTTGCTATAATTTTAATTTGCTCGATTCGAAAGATCTATTTCGGCCGGATGCTCGCCTCGAGTATCAACGTAAATCGGGTACTACGAAACGTGCCACCAATTGGGATATTGATGGTGGTTATGGTCCTAATGCTAGTCGTGAATCATATCCATTGCGTGCCACACAAACGGGACTCGAAGGTAATCTCGAAATGTATATGGGCGTTCGAGTAAGTGATATTGATTATACGTGTCGTGGACCAACCCCTGGATTTCGAGTGCATTTACATTCACCGGCGACTATGCCGCAGATGACGAAAAAATATATTTTAACGGCATTGGAACAAAATGTTTTTGTCGAATTGCAACCTGTGTTGATGAAAACGTCAGATGGCCTTAAAAATTTTGATCCCCAACGGCGACAGTGTTACTACGCGAACGAACGGTATTTACGATTTTTTCGTATTTATACGGGAGAAAATTGCGATCTCGAGTGTTTGTCGAACTATACGCAATCGAAATGTAAATGTGTAAAATTTTCAATGCCGCACGCCGTAAATGATGTGGTGTGTGGTTCGGATGAGACGCATTGTTATAACGGGGCGATTTTTGAATTCGAAGAAATGATTTTTCAAGGAAATGAAAATGCATTTTTACGACAATGTAATTGTTTGCCCGCGTGTACATCGCTTAAATATCGCACACTTATATCGCAAAGTAAATTGGAGCCTCAAGCTTCGCTTAATTTTATTAAACAGTTGAAGTTGGACGATATGGATACGAATGGGTCAAGGTATTTGTATACGGACGATAACAACCTATAAAGCAGTACTCTAACATTTTTATATTTTCAGCACCTACGTCTCCCGATTGAGAATCACTTTCAATGAATTCGACTTATTGTCATCGGTACGTTCAGAACGGTATGGTTTGACGGATTTTATAGCAAATGTTGGAGGCCTTCTAGGATTGTTTATGGGCTTTTCGATACTGAGTGTTTTCGAAATTATTTACTATTTCACAATACGAGTGTTCGGTAACTGCCGTTTGAACCGAAAGGCCGTCCCATTAAATGGAAATGTAGATAACTGTAATCAATAATTTGATAGAACATTATAATTGTTAATTTTTTTATATACTATGCCACCTATTGCTGAATAGCATAAGCTTTTGTACTAAATTATTTCTTGCTTAGATGCGTTGAATAAGGTAGGCGCTGTATACGCTGTCTGAATTTATGTCACAATTAAATATTCAAAATTAAATAAAATGAAAAAGTATCATAAATTAAGAAATCGAGTTCAAAGACCACGACGGAAACTTTTATTTGCCAATTACATTTTTCGAGTAATGAAAGATATAAATGCAGATCTCAGCATATCAGCCAAAGCTATGAGAGTCATGGATAATATGTGCATGGATCTGTTTCACAGATGGGCAAGAGAAACGGGAAACCTTGTCACCATAACAAATCGTAAAACAATGAAGGCCCATGACGTAATGGCATCTACACATTTTCTATTGCATGGCAAATTAAAAATTCATGCTCTCAACCAGGGACATAAGGCACTAAGAAAATATCGAAATAGTTTTGTAAAATGTTAAAGCAAGTACACACACACAAATTTTATTTAAGAATTTTATTCAAATTTGTTGGAAATATATTATGTTTGTGGAAATCTGAATGTTAAAAAAAAATGATTCAATCCTTAATTGGTTTTGTCATCCTTGGTGTCATCGTTCAACCAACTGTTTTCTTTTTCGACCACAATTCCGGGTGGATCAAGATTTGGATGAGCGTTGCATGAATTTTGTTTGGCTGTTTTCATGCTTTTACGCTTACGCATTCCAATGTTGCACATCAGACGAATGGTACAGAAATAAATGAGTTCGACGATGCTTAGAATCGAAACGCCCATGAAAAGACCGAGTAAACCACCACAATTGGCTAAAAAGTCGGTTTGACCGTACAGTTCGGACCGTTTTGACGTGATGAATTGTGTTTCTTTGAAGAAAATGGATAAACGTGACAGTTGCCAGCTGAAATATTTTCAAATTATTCAATGTTCAAAATTTGCTATAATCGCTTTCAAAATACATACCCTTCGGTTTCATTAACTTCAGCCTCGTAGGCCGAAAACAATTTAACATAATCGAAATCGGCCTGTGACAATTCCGCTTCATACGTGATTGAGGTGCACGCTGGTAAACAGTTACACGATGTTTCACCTCGATAATTTTCATCACTACTTCTAAGTCCTTCGTTAAATTCGTTCGATAACAAACTATCCTCCGCATCATTATAACATTGAACACTGGCCGCACCACAAATAGGTGTTTCGGAACCGTGGGGCATCGAAAATTTAACACAACCACATTTCGTGAGCGTGTAGTTGGCGAGACACTCTAGTTCACAATTTTGTTGGGTGTACACTTGAAAGAATCGCAAGTAGCGTTCTTTGTTGAAAAAACACTGGCGACGACTCGGTGCATAATGTTTTAGGCCGTCCGATGTTGTGATCATATTGGGTCGTACCGAAACTACCACCTCTTGACTAAGTGGCACTCGAAAATATTGCTTCGACACTTGTGGTATTTCACCCGGAGTGTGCAATAAAATTTTAAAACCTTGAACCGGGCCCCGACATATGTAATCCATATCTTTTTCGAACAGCCGTAGCAGAACAAATAGGCCCGCCCGAGCACCTGCACCAAGCACCCGTGTTGGGAATGGATCTTCTCCCGCTTCACGTGTATATCCATCCTCCAACGACCAAAAATGTGATTCGTGGGAATGATTTACATAATGATAGTCCTGTTGGATCTCCGATTCGCGGAACAACTCCTTTTCCGACAGGATATTAAATGTGTAGCATATGCCTTCTTCTGTTAGAACTTCACTAAATATTTCAGTACAATTTTCGTAAATTTTATTCCGCCATTTGCACGTCATCATTATGTCACCAAAAGTCGGCGCCATTAAACGTAAATCATCGACGCAGGACGGATCAGTGGTTTTATTACCAAGTTCAGCATAGGTAAATAAATGTGAATCACATATTTGGGATACCGAGCCTAATAGTCGAAGTTCATCTTCCGAAATGTTTGTGTAGGGTGGGCCCTTTTGTCCCATATGATATCCTTGAGTCACATCCAAATATTCGATTTGTGATTTAGTTTCGGGACATATTGTAACCGCTGGAAATGGAATTTGCCATACGGGTGTTGATTTTTCGGCAAAACTTACAATCACCGGACTACGATCCCACTTTTGATAAATATTTATGATTAAACTACCGCACATATAGATCGAAATCACAAACACAATAACCCACCAAACGCGTTCAGCAAGTGGGCGCCGACGTTCACCTAAATATCGTACACCATGAATTGTCGAATTGTTCGAGTATTCGGTAAATAATCCCCATAGAGCTTGGGCTGGCCGACCATATTTAATACGACGACGAATTTCGAGTTCGGTACCCGCTTCACTTGGCGCAACACTACTCATCTCTTCGTTCGGATCCAAATGGAATCCTTTAGTCCAACTTTTTTTACTCATTTCACAGACACAAGAAACACTCAACTTAGTTTTGTAATCCTTTTCGAACGAACGCAAATTTATCAACTAACCTAATATCGCACTAGAACCCAACTATTTATATAGTTTCAACAGGTGAAATCTCCTGAGATCCCATACAGTTCACATGTACAAAGGTGACACTCCTTTTAACTTTTTTTGTTGTTGTGTGTGTAAATGTCCTTAAAATGGATATTTTTACTAAAATATTATCCGACAATTCCCTAACGTCGTCTCTATTCACCACGTAAAGAGTTTCAGTTTTCCAATAATGGTATATGGTAGTGCCAATAAGAGACACAGTTAGTGGCAAAACACACACACACATGAAATGGATTTCATGATTAAATATATTTTGGTAGTTTTTAGTGAAATGGGTGGAAAAGTCTCTGGGTGATTGTGTGCTTAGACTTTCTTGTTTTGGATAATTCTAATTACTATACAGTAGTTTTCAATGCCAAAATTTAGCCATTTACTCGAGTGATTTATTTGGTGGGTCATAAACTATTTGTGTACATTTATTTGTATAATCACAGGTCAGGGGGTTAGTAGGTCAGTTGTGTATGTTATCCACACAAAATGTGTTTTAACCAACATGCAATTTTTATTGTGTAGATCACTGTAAGGTAAAAGTCTTAGCACTATCTTGACAAAACCAATTATACGAATTAACTACAAATACGTAGTGTTAACGATTCATAAAATTATGTATATTACTCAGTGTCCTTTCTGATATAAAAATCATCAATAAACAATCATCATCATCATCATCAATAAACAATTATCCTGATACGAGAAAATAATCGTAAGCGTTAACACGATTGGTTATTATCTCACAGACAACTACATGAATTTTGTAGTTTCAAACGCAGTTCGAGAAGAAAAGTTAAACCAAAGAATATGACTGTTGGTTCCGACAGCTAATCGACGATATAAACCTGCCCTTCTCATTTACGCACCTAAAGGCTTATTGAAATTGTTCTAGAGACCTTTCTGGCGATTTAATGACTGATTTCAAAAATTATTTCGATGATCTGGTACACAACAGTAAAAATTTGGCTGCAATAACCAAATTTCAATATCTTAGGAGATGTTCATTTTCAGGAACAGCAAAAAAATTCTAGAAAACGTCATCTCTAACACATTTTGCAACGCCAATATAGTCACGCTATATTTAAGTGTAAACTATTCAGGGCGCTAGAAGTTCCCAAGAAGCAAGAGGCTGTAGACCAATTGGAATTATGTTTTAATTACCTGAAAAGTTTAATGGCCATATGGCTAGCAAATGCTGTTCCAGCATGAACCATACTATGTTTCATTCAGATGGTGTCATATGATGCTCCACAGTCTACTTCAAAATCGATAACTGCAAGCAAGAACTTCCGTTTCATCATGTTTATATAGCATTGCCATCAAGAAGGTCACCATAAATTATACTTGGTACAGCTCTACTTATTGTGTATATCTTCAGTTGACTGATCCGGACTTCGAAACTCAACAGCAGATTGCCCTGTTCATTGGCACTTCAATGTACATTGATTTATTATCAGTAGGTCAAATCAAATTGGCTAATCTTATTTCAGTCCTACAATACACGGCACTATCGAATATGGCATTCACGATCAATTTGAAAGATTTTGAAAGACAGATAAAATACTAGAAGATACCAAGGCTTGCCGCACATTTAATCATTCGGTCGACAACATATTGCAGCAAACACAAGAGATATTGTAGTTGATATATTGTCCGCAAATTTGTTAAAAACCCGTCAAATAAAAATTTAGCTGAATTTAAAGCGGCTAGGAACCTGGCAACGCGATCGGTGTCGCAAGCAAGAAAGAATTACTAAAAAAAGTTTCTGAACGAGTTGCAGCAGGTGCTAGAGCGGGGCTATAGCGATCGGGCCTTTTGGTTCTTTGCTTGCAAAGTAGAAGAAAACTTTTTGAATTGTAGGAAATCATCAATACCACCTCTGAAAGGTAGGGACTATATTTTTTCTACTGCCCAGGAGAAAGCTAATCTTCTCGCCCATAAATTTGCTGCAAACTCTAATTAAGCTGATTCTAACGTAATTCATAAACATCAACACAAACAATTCAGCTGGTCCGGATGGTATTGCCCCAATTGTTCTCAAATATTGTTGTAAATTCCTGTCAAAGCCACTATCATGTTTGTTCCACTGATCTATTTCTTATGGCATTTTCCCTTCTATCTGTCAAACTGCTAACATATGTTCTGTGCCAAAAAAAGGCAGTGAATTGGAACCTTCAAATTATCGCGAAATCGCTATCGTCTCGGTTTTTTTCAAAGTACTTAAGACCATAATCAATTTCCAGATGATGAAATATTTGGAAGATAACCATCTAATTTACGATCGTCAGTATCGTTTTCGCAGAAGGCGTTCAGCAGGTGACTTAATTAATGTTGTCACTGAATAAATAAACAAATCAGCAATTGGTGCAACCAGATGCCTTTGGGGTTTTACGACGATGTAAGTTTTACTTTAATCGATCTGATACACTTACATAAGATCTGATATTCAATACCTCCATAAGACCCAGGTTGGAGTATAATTCTCATATTTGGGCTGAACTGCACTTGGTCCAAAACCGAGCATTTCGAATGATTGAGGGCGTAAAGTTATTATCTAATCTTGATTCTCTTGCCTATAAACGTAATGTAGGAGCCTTATGCATATTTTACAAGTACTTTTATGGTCATTGTTCGTCGAAACTTTATGGACGCTCTTTATACGCTCGTAATATGAGACGCCCTGTGCCCAGTATAATCTGGAAATCAAATTTGTGAAGACCAATAAATTTGAAAACTCATTTTTTGTCAGGAGTACGCAAATGTGGAATGAACTGAACGTTCTTCTTGGTATATAATTTACAGAAATTCAAACTTATTTTCAAAAGTAAACCACTAGAAAACTCCTGTGTGTTCTTGCTAGAACAGTCATTTTAAGGGCACACATTTATGCTAAGTGCTATGAACATTTATAAAAAAGGTACTCAATGCCGATAACGATTACTTCGTCAAAACCTTGGGACTTTCATTAAAGAAATGTAACGTCCAAATTTTCTACTGATGATCGTATAACAAAACGTACTGTGCTTTCAAACGTAGCACGCATCTTTAAACGGTATAAAGATTTGACTGTAATAGTCTGCGCCATCTGGTAGAAGCAGCTTGTTTAAGTGTTGACATTCTTCTAATTCAAATCGCGCTTCCGGCATATTTTTACGTATTTTGATTAATTCTAAGATTATGTGGAAGTTTGTCTTTTCTATATATTGATTTTTACAACACTGTTGACCTTTCGTTTTATCTGGCTCATTTTGTTGAATTTATTTGCAGCATTCCAAGCTGTATGCACTGGAGCATAAGATGAATGATTGATTTTTTAGTCACCTACGTCAGAAATTATAAATGATAAATTATAGATGGTTTAAATATTACAGACCCCGATGGGGTTCTTCCATTAATTTTAAATAAATTTGCGGATTCTTCCGCGGAAGATTTATTTTATTTGTTTAATAGATATCGAGACTTTCATCAAAATGAATCCAAAGCTATTTTCTGTTTTGGCGTAAGAATTAATCACTCCCCATTCACAGACACCAAAGCTTATCTTCTGATAAAGTGCGTTCCCTTAACTTGGATTACAACTGTTTTGGCTGATGAAAAGTTCATCTTATAGCTGCAACTTCAATCTGTAATTCCTGAATGTTTTGTCTTGAGTTACCTATAAAGAAAGTACTCAAAGCTTTCAGAGAAATAGTAGATTATGAGTGGGTAAAGATTTGCTGGACGATAACCTGTTCATAAACTCATTCATAATACTATGAGCCACCTCAGATTGTCGAAAGCCCTAGATACGTCAAGGAATACTTCAATAATGTATTTTTGCCATAATATCATCCTCTGTAGGCTTACTTTTATTTAATCCAATTTGCTTGACGCTATATTGCCCAATACCCTAGAGTTCGTATACCAACCACCCAGTTATTAGTCTCCTAAATAACTTACCTGAGACTTTATGGTGGGTCTGATCTCATCCATCTCCCTTTCTAACGATAGCTACTTTATTGTTTTTGATGCCCATATAACACCTCTTTTAAGGCATTAAGGAAGGGCGTGATATCATCCTTTTATATGAAATACTCGTTGTATAACTTTGACCTTAAATTATTGAAACCGGATGTTTTTAACGATTTCTAAGACATTATAACGGCCGTTGGTTCATCATTACTGAATTCTTCCGCATCACACCTTTTTGGTATTCAAATCTTGCGCTTTAACTCTTCAATGCGCTTCTTTGTCATTTGGCATAGTACCGTCAGCGAGCAGCTCACCTAACACACTGTGATAATTTTCTAATACATAGTTGTAAGGACCTCTATTTGTTAAGGTGCTGAGTACAAAACCTCATGGTTCCATATTATATTTTTTTTTTAATTATTGATCAGCCAGTGGACTTAAAAACCCTTGAAAGCTTATACTTCTAGACTAATAGTTTATACCACCTGAGCATTGCATAACTCCATGTCACTCTGTACAATGACATCAAAGATGGATCGGCCCATGAGTTCTGCACACCAATGGGAGACCAAAGTTGTGTTTATCAGTATCACCGGTCGTAATTGTGAGTAAAAAATTAACTTTTGCATCCTACCCCTATTGAGATTCGACCTCGGTACCTCCCGTTCCAGGCGCCGCCGCTCTAACCACTGCGGCACTCTCTCGGTATTACCATGCTCTATAATGTACTTCTCCAGATTAATCTGGGTAATTCTAATCACTTCAATGAAATATTTATTACGGCAAACTACACATCTGATTTTTTTTTGCTTTGTTGGCTTCTTTTCTTTTTCATATATTTTCTGCATCCTTGCCACTGTTGCTCCTTTTGTGGTTAGTTCATTTGTTCACCATTTCTTGGTATAATTTTATCACAAATACTGATAAGCGGCTTATTATTTTGTGTTATGCTTTGTCTACATCCTCTTTGGATGTTCAGCTCATTTTTCTAAACATTGCTAAGTTGATTCCGGCAGGTTTCTAAAGATTTCCTAATTTGCTTTTTAGTGCATATCGGCAAATCTCTTCTGAGGTTCATAGGTATTAGGTTGATTAGTTTTTTCAACAACGCCATTACTCGCAACTGTTACGAAGAGATCTCACAAAGAGGCCTCTTCTCTCAACGATCTCTTCTACGAAGATCTCTCGATCGTTTGTGTCCTTGTTGTGCCATAGTTCTGACTTGGCATTGAAATCAATTATTATAATTGTTAGATTTTTAAAGCCTTCCATGATTTAATCAAGCTTACCGATGTGGTACACTGGTTCATCAGGGTTTGGGAAGCTGACCTTGCGTGAACATTTTCACAATGTGAGTCTCAGAATATTGAGATTCTAAGAACTTCTTGGCCTAATTAATGATGCCTATAGCAGCCTTTGCTCTGTCACCATCACCAGTGACAATTGTTTTAATTCCGTCAGTCTGCCAACTCTTCCTTTCATCATGTCAGTTTCATGCCTCTTTCATGGGTTTTTGTCAATTTGCTTTGTTATTGCAATTTTGATTTTCTCTAGCTTTTTTGAGATGATCAAAAATAATGGCTCTAAGCAATTTTTTCTCTGGTATCATAGCAGCAAACCAAGCCAACTCCAAATTCTTGTTGCTCAAAAAGAACTCAATGTCTTCGGCCTTAGCAGAAATAAGCTTCTTTTTTCAGGTTGTTCGACGGGTTTAAGTGTTTGAATAATTTCAACTCGATCCTCTAATCGAGCTTTAGGTCAATTATTTCAAGGCACATTGCAACTCCAACATATCTGATGGCATTGAATTCTTACTGGCCATGCAGAGTCTAAAAAGAAATCATTCACCGGAAGTTGATTGCATTAATTCTGATCTTCAATTGATATTCGGAGGAGATACTTTAGATACTTTATGGCAATGGCGTAAAATATCTTTTAGATCCACTTGCACGATTCTCAGTTTATATGATTATAAGTTTTAAAGACCAAGACGCAATATGGGTGTGAGTGTTGTTCCTGACGGATGAGTATACGAGATGGTTGATAATATTTAGGAGAAGAGTCACGTGACTATGACGACATTTACCGAATTCTCTTCAATCACTAGATTAAAATTTTGATTAGGCCTAGGACCTGAATTATTATTTGTTAAACGATTCTTGAATGTTCTCTCGCTATTTTCACGAACGATGTGATAGCCCTTTCGACCAAACCGACATGTTTTTGAAATAAAATGTATTAAAATCATCGACATTATGTATCAGGCTTTTAAATTGTGATGGCCTGCCAAATTATTTTCAACATTTTCTATTAACTCTCGAATTATTTCGTTTTGGTTTTAACTCAAGAACGATAATAATAAATCGACGCAAATAAATTGTCTCTCCACATGACGTTTTTATTAGAATAAACTGTTCTCAACAAAAAAAAATTAAATGAACTGTCAAAAACAAATAGAATAATCGGATAGTGACTTATAACTAAAACTGTGGATACATATTACATATATGAGAGTACTTTAACATAATACAAGAGCAGCATAACCAACATAATCAAAATGGACAGTAAATAAATGTAACAACAACAACGAAAAAAAAAATACGGGTTACAAATCAAATTGATGGTCTCTCATTAAAATTGACTGCCTTTTATTTTGTGTCTGCTTGTAAATTGTTTACTTCACAAATGCATTTTAAATGATTTCGAAATAGAATTGCTTCAACAATGCTGTGCATAGTAACAAACGAAAAAAAAAATGTTTTTCAATTTTGCAATTTTTTTTTTCAAATTCACTATGCAGCTTTTTTTTTAGTTTTTAGTTATATACAAAAGCTTTTAACATGAAATATTACAAAACTTAAAAAAAAAAATTGTTGTTGAATTCGTGGAATTGGAATGGGAATGTGGTGAACACAAAATGAAATATCGTCTATGTATATGTACGTAGGCGAATATATGAATGAGTTTTTTATGAGCTTGAACTGAACATCAAAGTGATTTGTTTATGCATAATATCGCGAATAGATTTTCATACTCTATATAAACTGTGATTAGTTGTTAGGCTAGTATATGCTTGATTTTGTGATGGATAGAATTAATTTGGATTGTTTATGGTAAATTGATTTATTTCCTAAATTACAATAATAAAAAAATTATTATTTAAACTTTAATTATAAAATTGATGTAGGTTTAATTTATAAATTAGTTATTTGCTATAAATAAAACACAAAGCTGTGGAAACAGGCCTTATCAAGGCCACTCGTATTTTGCCCGCACTTGATTAATACTTCTTATTAAAAAGTATAATATTGGCCACCCTTTAAAAGCACTTCGTAAATATAAGAATAGGTAGAGCTAGATTTAGTGAGGAATATAGCTAAATTTAGTGATGAAGAGTTGACTTTCAAATATGCCTAGAGATTGTCTGGCATAATTAAATGAAGATTTGGTTATCATTTTTTTATTTATTATCTTCACAGTGTTTTGGATTAAAGTTTAAACTTTCATCAAAAGCAGTTTCGATGTCCTTAAACTAACATAAATGCATTAGATGAGGAAGAAGAAGAGATTTTATCAATAGAGCATCGTGACAACAACATAAGAGAAGATTATGATGAAGTCGTAATAGCCATTCATATTGCTATCAAAGAAACCCAAAACTCAGTTGAAAACTCTTATGAAAGACTACCAACAATAGGAATACTCCATTTTAATGGAGAATTGAGAGGGATTGCATTTCATGATGTGTTTGAAAAACTAGCGCACAACAACAATGCACTATATTTCATGATATTTTATGATATTTTATGATATTTTATGATATTTTATGATATTTTATGATATTTTATGATATTTTATGATATTTTATGATTTTTTATGATATTTATGATATTTTATGATATTTTATGATATTTTATGATATTTTATGATATTTTATGGTATTTTATGATAATTTATGATATTTTATGATATTTTATTTTATTTTATGATATTTTATGATATTTTATGATATTTTATGATATTTTATGATATTTTATGATATTTTATGATTTTATGATATTTTATGATATTTTATGATATGTTATGATATTTTATGATATTTTATGATATTTTATGATATTTTATGATATTTTATGATATTTTATGATATTTTATGATATTTTATGATATTTTATGATATTTTATGATATTTTATGATTTTTTATGATATTTTATGATATTTTATTATATTTTATGATATTTTATGATATTTTATGATATTTTATGATATTTTATTTTATTTTATGATATTTTATGATATTTTATGATATTTTATGATATTTTATGATATTTTATGATATTTTATGATATTTTATGATATTTTATGATATTTTATGATTTTATGATATTTTATGATATTTTATGATATGTTATGATATTTTATGATATTTTATGATATTAATATGATATATATTTATGATATTTTATGATATTTTATGATATTTTATGATATTTTATGATATTTTATGATATTTTATGATATTTTATGATATTTTATGATATTTTATGATATTTTATGATATTTTATGATATTTTATGATATTTTATGATATTTTATGATATTTTATGATATTTTATGATATTTTATGATATTTTATGATATTTTATGATATTTTATGATATTTTATGATATTTTATGATATTTTATGATATTTTATGATATTTTATGATATTTTATGATATTTTATGATATTTTATGATATTTTATGATATTTTATGATATTTTATGATATTTTATGATATTTTATGATATTTTATGATATTTTATGATATTTTATGATATTTTATGATATTTTATGATATTTTATATATTTTATGATTTTTAATGATATTTATGATATTTTATGATATTTTATGATATTTTATGATATTTTATGATATTTTATGATATTTTATGATAATTTATGATATTTTATGATATTTTATGATATTTTATGATATTTTATGATATTTTATGATATTTTATGATATTTTATGATATTTTATGATATTTTATGATATTTTTTGATATTTTATGATATTTTATGATACCTTATGATATTTTATGATATTTTATGATATTTTATGATATTTTATGATATTTTATGATATTTTATGATATTTTATTATATATTATGATATTTTATGTTATTTTATGATATTTTATGATATTTTGTGATATTTAATGATATTTTATGATATTTTATCATATTTTATGATATTTTATGATATTTTATTATATATTATGAAATTTTATGATATTTTATGATATTTTATGATATTTATGATATTTTATGATATTTTATGATATTTTATTTTATTTAATAATATTTTATGATATTTTATGATATTTTATGATATTTTATGATATTTTATGATATTTTATGATATTTTATTTTTTTATGAAAACTTATGATATTTTATGATATTTTATGATATTTTATGATATTTTATGATATTTTATGATATTTTATGACATTTTATGATATTTTATAATATTTTATGATACATTATAATATTTTATGATATTTTATGATATTTTACGATATTTTTTGATATTTTATGATATTTTATGATATTTTATGATATTTTATGATATTTATGATATTTTATGATGTTTTATGATATTTTATGATATTTTATGATATTTTATGATATTTTTTGATATATTATGATATATTATGATATTTTATGATATTTTATGATATTTTATGATATTTTATGATATTTTATGTTATTTTATGATATTTTATGATATTTTATGATATTTTATGATATTTTATGATATTTTATGATATTTTATGATATTTTATGATATTTTATGATATTTTATGATATTTTATGATATTTTATGATATTTTATGATATTTTATGATATTTTATGATATTTTATGATATTTTATGATATTTTATGATATTTTATGATATTTTATGATATTTTATGATATTTTATGATATATTATGATATTTTATGATATTTTATGACATTTTATGATATTTTATATTATTTTATGATACATTATGATATTTTATGATATTTTATGATCTTTTATGATATTTTATGATATTTTATTATATATTATAACATTTTATGATATTTCATACTATTTCATGCCAATGCATGCACACAATCAAGAACGTAAGAATTAGCACCGTCTCATGGGATCAGCTAATAATAAACGTGCTTTCCAAAAACCTTGACAACGAAGAACTTAGACTATACGAGATTTCATTAAATAACTCTAGAGAACTTTAAACGCTATACGATTTTATGAAATTCCTTGAAACATGATGATTCACAGCATTAGAATCAACTTTCGCGGTAAAAGTCGCAAATCTTCGAAAACCTCCAATATAGATAAAAACCAACGCAGCAGAAACCACTCTTATGTCCACCTACACACGAACAACATGCAAGATCTGTAATCAAAGTCATCATATCCAGGACTGCATAAAATTAAAATCCATGAGTATTTATGAAAAAAAAAACAACTCGTGTCACTGTTGGGACTTTGCTGGAACTATCTTAAAAGCAACCACACCTTATCAGGTTGTAGAATTAATCAATCGTACAAATTGTGTCGAGGACGTCATCATCATCACACTTCAAAGGATAACGACATGGAACAAACTAAAACCAAAACAGGGGTGCCATCGAACGACAACACATCGTTACATACCACTACAAAAAAATGAATATTTACTTCTTCCAGCGGCACTAGTAGCGATGCATCAGAACAAGCATATGCTGGCTGCGTTTATCTCAAGGTCAAAAATAAAGACGAAATCAATGTTAGTCTCATAGCTGACAACACAAGAGTAGCACCAACAAAAATCTAAGTGACACTTCCCCGACTGGAGTTGAATGCAACTCTTTTACTAGCCAAACTATTTTGAGAAGTCGAAAAAGCAATGGAAATTCAACAAGCATTAACCATGGCATGGACGGACTCTACAATAGTGCTATCTTGGAAACAAAGAGACATCTAAAAATACAAAACTTTCATTGCAACCCTGTTGGCAGAAATAAGGAACTTGATGAAATCACATCAATGGCGACACGTCAAATCAAGTGAAAACCCAGCTGACTATGCTAGTCGAGGAATAAAAGCACAGGAGCTCATGAGTTGCAGTTTATGGTGCGGCGAGAAATAAAAGAAACCTACCTTACCACTGTTTCCATGCTGAGATATTGCAGCTTAAAAGAAGGGTAACCCAATAAACAACAAGAGCAAGTTACTGCAGTTAGACCCATTCCTCGATAAAGATGGAATACTGCGAGTAGATGGAAGAGTACAACAATCATTATTAAATTATGAAGAAAAACATCGTGCAATAATTTTCTCCCGCCATCAACTCAGCAAAACAACAATCAGTCATTTACACAATAAAACAATACATGGAGGAACACAGCTTACGCTTGCATTAATTTGAAGGATGTATTGGATCATAAATAGTATATGGCCGTCTCCAAGAGTACAGCCATCTAAACCATTCTCACGTACAGGAATTGACTACGCAGGTCCTTTGCAAATAAAAATTAGAAATGGAAGAGAAAGTAAAACTTGAAAAGCCTACATGGAGATATTTATATGTCTCTCAACAAAAGTCATGCATATAGAGGTAGTGATAGACCTCACAACAGAGGCGTTTATTGCTGCTTTAAAACAATTCGCTTCTAGGCGACGTGTTTGCAGCGATATATACAATGAAAACTCCGCGAACTTTATTGGAGCCAACAATAAACTAAAAGCCACTTTTAATATCGTTATGGCTGATCAAATGGCTGGGGAAGAGATAACCTGGCAAAAGCGTTATCTCAACATAGAAACAGCTGACATTTTTGAGTATAATTTCTACTTTACCTTAACTAGCGTTGCTTGGGCAGATTTGACAAGCGAAGTTTCAACACCTTCTATAGAATATTTACGTCATCTGAACGATGGTTGGTTTCCATAATGCTACTGCTAACAAGATTCTGATATTGCGCTTTCTGATCTTCGTTTATCAGACCTTTAAAGTTAAAACGTAGGGTCCGTTTTCTTGTGATCTGTGACTTGTATGATAACAGCAATCTAAGCTTTGCAGTGACCAATTGGTGATCACTGCCTATATATTTGATAGCCGACCGATAAGAACTCGCATCTTGGATGAACTGAGATCTTCATTTAGAAAATAACTTTATTATTTTTATTTTCTTTGGTAAATTAGAGGGACTTTTTACGAGGATGTGTCCATTTTCCAAGTAAAAATTTAATGGGGAAAGAATATGCTACTTACAATGAGGTCATGTAGGATCGCAAAGTACATCATACTTTCCCCATTATCGGTCGCTATATTGTTTTGGGAGTACAGACCATTGTTTCAGTCTGATTATTACCAGCTCTAGCATTAAAGTCATCAATCACTATTATGACGTCATGCTCCGGTATATGGATGCTATCAAATCATCTAAATTGTTGTGAAATGAGTCTTTATTTTAGGATTGGCTTATATCAGTGGGCGCATGGATACAAATGTATGACAGGTTAGCTAATCACCTTGCGGTTGCCTAGTCGGAACCCAACAAAAAAAATATCGAGAATGCCGAGGTCACATTCACTGTAAAGCAGTGTAAAGCCTTGGGAAACATGATCCCTACTTTTTAGCCATCGATTTTCTTTGAAAACAAGGAGTTCCAAGCGATTCTTTTTTAATGGCTGATATAGCAATTTTAAATGCGCCTGATTTTAGTGATTGCACGTTCTAGGTTCCGATCTTAAACTGCATGTCCGTTAACATAAGAGGGAGTTGAGTTAAGCTCACAAATGTGGTAGCCGCCAATCTTGCCCCGGATATTTGTTTGAGACAAGAATGTGCTATACTTTCGCTTCCCCGTGAAACACAATGAGGGTTTTTTTTGTTTAACGCAGTGGTCTCTAAAAATTATAGAGTAATAATTATAGAAATTATAGAGTAAAACCATAAACAAAATATCGAGTGGAAAAAATATTGTGCTTTCACAACTATGTATGACTGATATCGGCCAAGTTTTTATCTCTGACGTTTGTCACCAAACATTAAAATAATTATTTAGTTTAGCATTATAAATTTTTTATCACACTACAATTTATCACTTAACATAAATACTTGTTGGTGTAATTTAGTTTTTATCGCCATTCTATAAATATTCTACTCATAACGATGGCGTTCTTTTCTCTCCACAAAACTCTTTCAAAAACCATATAAATATCATTTCAACTGGAAATGTGATATCAGTATAGCTAAAGCGACAAATATTGGTGCAGTTCTGTAATTTATGTATTAGGCAAATTATTTAAGTAGTTTATAAACTAAAAATCGAACAGACATGGTTAAAGTATTTGAGCAAGTAGAATCCCATACCAAAATGATTTCACCGCCACGTTTAAGTATTTCGGGAGGACTAAATCAACAACATATTCATATGAAGCGGACAAGTATTTCGGTGCAAATTGAACGTGTTGAATATGTGTACCATCCAACACACTAAACAGTGAAATTTTAAAAGTGTTGGCCATTTTGATTTAACTATAAATAAAGTTTATCTGTTATAATATGTAAAATATAAGGGTTGTGGTTTTATTATGGACTTTTTGCTAAACTGTATTGTGATTCTCGGTGACAGTGATTTATTTATTTTAACATGTTCGGAACGAGTGGTTTTTATTTTAGATTTCACTCAAAACTAGTTTTAGTGCCTTTGGAATAAATTGTGTACTCACTTTTTAAGGGGGTTAAGTTGCTTTTGTAAGTTATTAAAAAAAAAATCGAGGGATGTGACTTCTAAAAAAAACAATTTTTGGCAGGTCCTATGAGTATTTCCGCCAGGTCCTATGAGTAAATTCGTTATCCTATCAATAAACTTCGGTTAGCATCTTCATAAGCATCTTACTTACGGCTAGATTATGAAGAGAAGAATTACGATAGTTTTTGACTATCTGTTCCAATCAGGGATCTTTTAGATAATAGTTTTGTATGCGAACATTTTGTAGTCAGACGCTATTTCCTCTGTAAACATTTTAAGATCTATGATTGGACTAGGATCTTTAGGTATTGAAGTAATACCAATTTGTTTTTACCGTTAAGCTTCTGAATTTTGTTGCAATTTATTGGGGAATTGTCTCAGAAAAATAATTTTTGATAATACCAAATCAAAAAACGAGTTTCCTCTAAAGGGAATGTTTGGATGCTAGGATCATCTTAGCTGCTGCTAACCAACAACCATGTTGTTATCAGAGCTAAGGAGATGTTTGAAGTAGAGCCTCTTGACGTGTTTCACATAAATAGAGCCAAACGTAAGGTATTTGTTTGTGGTAACAACACTTGTATTGCTTCAGTTTCGGCTGTAACGTATGTTTTGGTCAGGAAGTAAAGAATATTATTTTGGCAGATGGCAATGTCTCCAGATTTGGCATTGATTGCATCTAACGTGAACGTGATATATCTAGCAACTTGAAATCTACATCACTGGTTGAGGTGGGTTTCGGATGGAAGAGCCAAGTAACGCTTATGGCAAAACATCATTTCTGCAAGTTGTAAAACTAGACTATTTTTTATTTTTTTATTTTATTTTATTTTATAATTACGACTGAGTAGTTTACTCATTTAGTAATTCACATTATTTAGTAATTTACATATTTAGTATATTGCAGGCGATGAAAGTGTTTCCTTGAATGATAATTGATCTCGTATTTCATTTTGGAACGTTTGGATTATTTTAATATTTGCTTTCTTAGCACAACCCATAGATCCATACCGGTTTCAGAATTTGTTTATATAGCAGAAGCTTATTATGAATTGAGAGCTCGGAGTGTCTCCCTAAAAGCCAGTGCATTTTCCTAAATTTAATGTTTAATTCTTCTCTCATTTTTTAAATATGTTTCTTCCACCTTAGTTTAGCATCCAAGGTCATTCCTAAGTATTATTTAGCCATCATTTTGAGAATTGGTCTTTATTGGTATGTGCTCAACTCTAAGATTACTAAAGTTTACACAAATTGATTTAGCTTCATTCCATTTAATGCTCCATTTTTGCGTTCAATTGCATATTTTGTTTGTGGCTTTCTGCAGTTTGTTGAGGTAGAGTCAGTTATGTTACGTGCTGACTCTAATATAGCAGTATCATCAGCAAATTTTGCTATAGTTGCATCAGTATTGGGCACGTCTCTTGTATGGGAAACGCTCAGAACTGGACATTTTAAAATTGGATATTTCAAAATAGGATTTGACAAAACGAGATAAGGTACAAAACTGGATATTTCAAAATTGGATATTTCAATACGAGATAAGATACAAAACGAGTTATGGTACAAACAATTAAGTGAAGGAAAATTCTATCTCTCTGCTTAGAAATATTCAAGTATGGAACCTTACTGGCCTTATTCCAGAACTTCCCCAACAAATCATTTTAAAATCCCATTTTCATCCTTCATATCGATTTCATCATAATCGGTTAAGAACTCGCCGAGTTCCTTCCTAAATGGCAATATTCCAGAACTTTCCTAAAAAATCATTTTAAGTTTAAATCACATGTCGAAATATCCTGTTTTGAAATATCCAGTTTTGTATTTTATCTCGTTTAAAAATATCCAGTTTTTAAATATCCAGTTTTGTACCTTATCTCGTTTTGAAGTATTCAGTTTTGAATTATCCTGTTTCGTCAAATCCAGTTGTAAAATATTATCCAGTTTCGACTGACACCTCTTTTGTATATAGGAGATAAAGAATGGGTATTCATTCTTATACTCAGCGTATTCATTCTTATACTTTACTCGAAAGTGTCTGTCTGAAATATACGATTTCAATAGCTCATATATTTGTTTCGGCAGGTCCCGATGCAGTTTGAATACAAGCTCTTGATGCCATACCTTATCAAATGCTTGGGCCAATGCTTGCATCCAGGGAAATCCCGAAGCTTATTTGTTTGGATTCAAGTGATTTTTCAATGACATCGGTAATTTTATGAACTTGTTCTATAGTCGAGTTATTTTCCCTAAGACCAAATTGATGTGAAGGAATGAGCTTTCTTCTAATATTAGTTTTAGTCTTTTCAAAAGTAATTTTTCGAATAAATTTGATAGAGTTGGAAGCAGAGATATAGGCCTATATGAAGATTTTTCATTCAGTGGTTTGTTTGGTTTTATAGAATCATAATTACTTCTGCAACTTTCCATTGCCTTGGTACGTATTTTAATCGGACTAATGCATTTATTATGTGCAATAATTTCTACTTTCTTTTTTCTGGCATGCTTTTAATTACTTGACGCGTTGTTAAATCATACGCCGAGCCTTTTTAACGTTTAGGTTGTTCTTTATTTCGCAATTTAATGTATGCATTGTTATAGGTCTTATTCAGTGCACATCAATTTTGGCAACTGGGGTAATATCTTCCTTTGCAGATTGTCTTGAATATGGTGGAAATGTCTGCTCTAAATGATTTGCAAACAGATCTGCCTTTTGTTTGGGGTTTCTAGCCCAGATATCGTGGTTTTTAATTGGAGGGACCTGTAGGTTGGGTCTCTTTAGAGCGTTGATTGCCTTCCATAGAGAAAAGTCTGAGTCTTTTTGTCCTGTCAGATTGTTTAGGTATTTATTGACTGACTGATTTTTAGGTTTTAATTTATTGACCAAATTATTAAACAGTGTCTTCGCGTCCGATGTTCGATTCCCTTGCCAGTTTTTACTAGTTACCTATTTATTTTTAATCATTTCTCTCATACTTCTTTGGGATATGTAACGTTTTGATTTGTTTCCCTTATATGACTAGGAGTGCTATTCTAAGCGGCACTTTGTATATTTTCGATGAGTTTGTCTAGTTCATCATCTAATTGCTCTGGATTACGCATTGGGACTTAAAGATTAGTTTTCTCCTGTATAAGTGTTTGAAAGAGATTCCAATAAGTTTTGTTATTTGTTAACTTGGGTTTAGCCTCTTTTCTTATTATTGTTTGGCTAAGCGTTATTATAACTGGCGAATCATCCGATAAAAGACTCGAGTCATTTTCTACATGGATATAATTCTATAAGATTTGGGAGCTTATTGATATCGGTCGGCCAGTAGGTTGGTGTACCGCCTGAGTGGAATTCGCATTTTCGCTTTTAACCGGCTGCTAAAAGCTTCTTCCTTTTAGTTGTTGTTAACCGTGATCCCCAGTAGACATTTTTTGCGTTAAAGTCACTTCCAATTAAAAAAATACTTCCAAAGGTTTTGAGGAACATAATGTATTCTTGTTTGAGACTGTATCTATAGGTGGGCAGTTTATTGCAGAGATGCAATAACTTTTTGTTTTACTTTGATGCACTTTAACTGTTGAGACTTGCACGAAAAACATTTAAAATTTAAGCTCTCCATTGTGTTGGATATTATCTTCAACAAAGATAGCTGACCCTCCTCTAGCTTTATTCTCAGGATGTATCGCATGATAAAAGGTACACCCACGAAATTTCTAATATGAGGATTTTGTGAAATGAGTTTCTGATATCGAACATATATCTATGTTTTGTAGGTTTAAAAATATTTCTAGCTCTTGAATTTGCTGTAATAACCCATTTGCGTTCCAGGCTACTATTCTCAGCATCTTAATCATTTCTTAATTTTATAATTTGCTTTTATATAATTTATATTTTGATAAACTTTATCAAGGTTTTTCTCAACCCATTCATTTTGTTTTATTTTTATTTCCCCAAGTGTGCTTTGAAGACCTTCTTCTTATGTATCTAATTGCTTATACAGAGCTTATAAATTTTTCAATATATCTTGTAAAATTTTGTCTACTTTTTCTTGTTTTTGATCTTTTTGTTGGGCTACTTGAGCGTAAGTCAAGTTTGTGCTTACTCGTTCACTTTGTGCTCTCACATTATTATTTGGTCAGATCCTTCCTTTTTCTAATTCTTGTACATATTTACCATGGTTTTGTTTCTGATTACGAGATTTATTTCTCATTTTTTGTAGTTCTATTGCAACTTCACATCCTCGATAGTTAGCTGGCTGGATGCTCTCCTTTGCAATTTGCACATTTTCGAGGTGAGGTTTTATTAATTTGATAAGCATTAGCTATGTGTTTCCCTGTTCATTTTACACATCTAGGTTCACGAATACAGTATTTTTAAGTATGGTTAAACTATTGGCATTTTTTACACTGTGGGATTATTCTAGTCGCTTTTCAAATGACTCTCAGGTGGACAATTGCATTTATGTTATAGATTTTTTCTATAGTTTCTTTATTGTGGAAGGTTTACATGAACAGTGGAAGTCCTCTAATGATAATATCAGTGTTTTCGTCCTTTTTTTGCTTTTTCTCTTTTTTTGATGATATTTACTGCATCTATAATTTTAAACCCTTTACGTGTTAGTTCTTCTATAATATCTTCTTTTGATCAAGATTGGTGGAGCCCTCGAGCCATAACTTTCATTGGGCGATCATTTTGTCCTCATACGTATACCTTTCAAGTCCATCGGTGTTTAATTTAGTAGCGAGACCTTTATAATCTTCTGGTTCTGTCGTGTTGATTATCCAGATGTTATTATTTAATAGTCCTTACTTACCACCGATTATAGTAGTTTCTGAATGTCATTATATTCTTTCACTCCTATTAAGTTAATAGGAGGTGGAAGAAGCTTCTTCCTTTGATTACTATAATTGACAATATTTGGTGATGTTGGTTCAAGTTCAGGTGATGATTTAGCCTTTCTTTTGATTCTTTTCTTGCTTTTTTTGTTAACTCGTTTTCTTCTTTCGAGAATCCAATTAGTTTCTCGTTCCATTTCACTTTCGTCAGTACAGAATTGGTCTTCCATACTGAGTGGTTGAAAAGGATTTTTATTTAATATCGCGATCTTTGCTTCACCATTAATTTTGTCGTTCTTTAAAAAATGATTTTCTCTTCTTAATTCGGCAACTTCATTATTTATTTTTGCTATGTTTTTTTTTTTCATTTGCTCGAGCTTTTGCATTAGAACATCATTATTTACAGCTAATATTGATTTTTTAGGCATGATGGTGATTTGTAGCTGAATTGCATATCCTTCCTGGTGACCGAGATACTAGGCCACTTCTGTGGAATGTTTGTTGTTATTGTAATATGCGGCTCCTTCCAGAATCTCTGGAACCGACCTTTCTAGTAGAAAAGGGTGGATTAACTGTATCCAGTATACCACCTTATGCAGTCATTTCATTATATGTTGTAGTCATATTATTTTATTTTGTGATTTATTTTCGAAGTTTTCTTCTCCTATCCTTTGGTAAAATTTATACCGCGATGTAAAAGGCGTCACTAACATTTTATACTTATTGCCAAGTGTTAAGGCAGCCGCCTCTCCTGAGGTATAGACGCTGACTAGACAGCCGCTCAATATGAGAATAGACGCTTCTAGAATTTAACATCACATAACTCTTAAATGTATTGATTGGAAGTGACCTACGGACCCCTCTGTCCTCAGCCCCGAACTAGTTTCCTCAAGGGATTCTCACCACATGATTTTGCTAGGTTGCTCGAGTTAACATCGACACGGCGTGGACGTAGCTAGTAGGAGTTAGGATGGAGAGGCTAAGACTGTTGACATTAAGAGAAATGCCTAGAAAATGTTCTAACATGAAAAGTTTGGAAGTCAGGCAATGAATTTCATATAGGCAAACCGTTTTTTCAACGAGGTTTATCTGAAATCAGGAACTCATTGTAGTTCCGATAAGATGTGTTAAAAAACTAAATTTGTATCATAATTCTAAGTTTTAAAATAATTGATTATTTATTTTGATTTCATTATTTATCATGGACCAAAACCCATACCAATACACATAAAAATATTAAAATGGCAACAAACGATAAAAATATTTAAAAAAAAAAAAAAAATCATCGAATTGAATTAAATTAAAAATCTCGAAAATTTTCAATTTCCAATAAATTTAATTTCTAATTTATTTTTGTTGAGATAAAAATATTTTGTATACCATGAGTATTATATTTTGCAATGCCTAGCAAGTACTATATATAGTTGACAAAAACAACAATTTCAACGACAAAATAATAATTAATCATTTATTGAAAATTATTTTTCAATTTTCATTATAAAATGCACTGGTCAACAATGTTTGTATGCGGATACAACAACAAATTAAAAATACTTTAAGCTTTATGTATCGTTTATATATGAAAATTGTAATATTGATTGGACAATAAAAATTCAATGGACTGACAAAAACAAAAAAAAAATCGAGGAAAAAGCGAAAATTATTATCGAATGTCAATTGATAACGATTATGATTTTTATGACCTATAGACATAAAGCAAAAAATGTGATTGTTGTGTACCCCAGTATTATATATAAACTGGTATCCTGTAGGTACCAGTATGTATGTATATTGTATGTAATATGTATATGATGTAGCACAACAAAAACAAAAAAAAATTCAATTTTCCACTTGGTAAATAACAAAACCATGTACGGTTATGAAATTCTATGTTATAAGTGGAAATCAATCACTTCATAGATTTTTTAAAAGTTAAATTTATAGACAAGATTTCAATTAATTGGGTTTGTTGACAGTTTAAATTTGCTCCCTAATATCAAAACTAAGGTTGTTACCTAAAGCGCAGCAACTAGAACATCAAATTCACTTAGATAAGATATACTTGTATGTTCTATGTGCGTTGTTGTACCAGTAAATTCAAAAATATTGCAGGTCCCTCTAAATTAAATAAGGAGAAACAGGTCTGTAGGCCCTCTCTACCTAAAGATGGGGAAGTGGATTTATGCAACGACAAAGCAGGTCCCTCCAAACCAAAATTCAATGCTAGGAGAAAAGCATGGAAAGTCTTGAAAAGGGTAGAAGAAATTTCGGTGGATGTGAGACCCGATAAACACGTAGCCATGCTTTCGTGGGCTACTAAGATTGTCAAAGCAATGCCAGGAGCTTTATCCGAATGCTCTTTATCCAAAAGACAGAGATCACAGGATGAATCTCCAAAGGCCACTAAAAGATGTAAATTGCAGGTAACTGCAGGTAGGTCTTTTGGTGAGGTGCTAAAAGATCCACTAGTTGGAGCAGTGGTTGATGGAGCTTAGGAAGATGACAGAATTACTCCCTCTAATTGGAGAAAGGTGGTAAAGTCTTATACCTTCTTATTTCTTAAAATTACGAAGAAGAACCCTGGGGTGGCTCCAATATGCCGGGATGGAGGTTGGTACAAAAACAATGTCAAATTAACAGCTTGTGCCAATCAAAGATCTCTAAATCTCTACAAAAAGGCGATTAGCAGCCTTGGAGGGGTTTGGCCTGGAGCCAAGCTTGATGAAATTTCATTGCAGATTAGCAATCCAGATTTGCCTACTTCCAACTGGAAGATAGCCAGGGTAGAAGAAACTTAAGAGGACAACAGATTGGTTGTCATTATCATCAACACACCATATTTGGCGGTGCAAGCCAAAACAGGTAGTGTGGTAAGCAACGGCTTTAATGCTGTCACCTTAAAAGCTTTTAAAAAGGATGGAGTTGCTAAGTCAGAGCACCAGAACCAAAAGAGGATACTTCCGCAATGCATGAAACCTCGTCTTAGGATGGTTACTCAATTGATATGCAGTCACATCCTGATAAAACTGAAGGGATGACTTTGGACACTGAGTTGTCTTTACCAATGGAGTCACTTTGTGGATTCGGTTTAGAATCTGATTCTACAGAATCTGGTTCCATTGTGGTGGTGGCTGTAACTTAAGTTAATTCTTAATGTAACTTAAGTTAATGCTTATTCAAATCAACCTTCATCACTGTAAGGTAGCGTCAGCTGCTTTGTTGCTTCAAATATTAAAAGATGACGTTTATGTCGTCTTGGTTCATGAACCATTGACTCGGAGCTTGCAAATTACAGCGATGTAGATGAAATAACAGCAGCCAGCATCAAGGTCACGGTTAACCTCCCACCTGCAAATGTGCTCAGTCTTGTTATGGATGCTCAAAAACGGAAAGTTGGAGTCATCCTTGGTTGTGATGCGAACTCACATCATACGATCTGCGGAAGCAGTTATACAAATGAGAGGAGTCACTTTTGGATTATATTCTAAGTACTAACCTAGCAATCTGTAATATAGGGTGTAAGCCTTCGTTTATAACAAGGAACAGACTGGAAGTTCTAGACATTACCCTTGTCACGAATTTTTTGTAGAATTAATTGGAGAGTGTCTAAGGAACACTCCTTTTCTGATCATCGTTATCTTCAATACAGATTAGATATAAAATGTTTTAAAACTCCAACCTTTAGAAACCGTGGGAAGACCAATTGGGAAACTTTCAGAATAGTTTTAAGTAACTCTTTACCATCACTAGTTCCTAAATCTCCGGAATCAACACAGGAGCTAGATGTCATCGTAGACCGGGTGTCTGATTTGTATAATGAACCTATTTCAAGTTCATGTCTCATTAGTAGACCCAAAAGTAAACCTCGTCCACCATGGTGGACGAAGGAACTACAAGTAACTCGCTTAAAATGCAAGCGGAACTTTAAAATCGCGAAGTGAACAAAAACTGACATGTACTGGGACTCCTATAAGGAGGTCTTTAAAGCGTATAAATATGAACTAAGAAGTGCAAAAAGCCATTCCTGGAGACTTTTTTGTGATAAAATACAGGAGTCTTCTGAGGCAGCTAGGCTACGTAAGATATTATCTCCTTGTCCTGTCATTCCAAGTTATATCCAATGACCGGATGGACAATGGACTACAACAAGTAGGGAATCCTTGGAGCTTCTTCTGGAAACTTATTTTTCGGGTTGTTCCATATCTCTTCCTATTTTGCCAAAGGCTAATAAGGCTACTGGCCTCGCGTGGAAAATTGTCAATAGGAGAACTATCTTGTTAGTAGTAAACAGTTTCAAGCCTTTCAAGTCTGCAGGCCTGGATGGCATTATTCCTGCCGATATTTAGAAAACCACTGACCTAACTATTCCCAGGCTTAAGGTGATTTTCAAAAGTAGCCTCGAACTATGGTCATATTCCAAAGAAATAGACTGAAGTAAATGTAATTTTTATACCAAAGGCGGGAAAACGCTCTCATTGCAATTCCAAAGCCCTTAGGCCTATTAACTTATCTTCTTATTTCTTGAAAATTATAGAAAGACAGATAGACTCTTATCTCAAAGGCTCACTCAAGCTTAAAAAGCTGTCAAAAGCATGCATATATTAAGAGAAAATCGGTGGGAACTGCTCTCCATTCCCTCTTATGTCCTATAGAGAAGTCCCTTGAATATAAGGAATTCTCTTTGGTGACTTTTTGTGATATTGAGGGTGCCTTTAACTATGTCAAACCAGAGGCGATCACGCAGGAACGTTCAAATTTGGAGGTGGATTTGGCACTTAGAAGCTGGATTGAATATAGATGTATCATCCATCCGTAGATTTCTAAGTTCTTCTTTGAAATTTGGTCATAAATGACCTGTTACTATACCAGGAAGGGACTGGCTTTAAAGTGGTGGCTTATGCAGATGATGTTGCTATTGGCGTTTTCGGTAAATATTCTTGTATCCTCAAAGATGTTATGCAGAATGCTCTTGGCATCCTAACTCAATGGACCAATAGTTGTGGTCTTAGTGTTAACCCACTGAAGACTGAGTTGGTTCTTTTTTTCAGGAAGTACAAAATTTGACGCTTTGACCGTCCAATTTTCAATGGAATTGTTTTGAGCATCGCAGACAAAGTGAATTCTTGGGTCTAATTTCGGATAGTAAACTAAGCTGGAAGCCTAACATTCTGGAAAGAATAATAAAGGCTACGATAGCATTCACTTCTGTAAAAATGGCATTGGAAAATGATGGGAGCTTAAGCCTCACATTGTGTATTGGCCTTATACCTCTGTAGATAGACCAGTTCTAATGTATGGAGTTACTGTTTGGTGGCCCGCCTTAAATACAGTGGCGAACCAAAAGTTGCTGATGAAAGTGCAAAGAACAGCTTTATTTTGTGTATGAGTGATGCACTTAGAAGCACTCCTACTCAAGCACTGGAGATTTTCTTTCATCTAACGCCTCTGGATGTCCTGGCTAGGCAAGTGGCTGCTAGTACAGCAATAAGGCTTAAAACAATTTCTCTATGGTCCTATAACATTATATAACACTCATCTATTCTAACGAACACAGAAATCCCCAAATCTATCGACTACACCATCTCGACATCATACCTTAAAGTTAAATTTATAACTGATATTTCTTTCAGAGAGGACTGGATGAATGGAACAGTTTTAAAGTCAAGCTTTATTAACTTTTTTACAGATGGCCTAAAAATTGATGGAAAGGTCCGCGGAAGGGGTTTCTGCGAAGAACTCAATGTAAATCTCTCTTTCCGCCTCCCTGATCATTGCAGAATATATCACGCAGATCTTATAGTAATCAAGAAAGCCATAGACTGAATGAAGTATCATGTAATATCTGTAAAAGATATTGGTATTTTTACGGACAGACAGGCTGCTATTAAAGTTTTACACTCAGGCTTTATCACGTAAAAAGTAGCTCGGAGTTGTATTTCATGTCTTAACGGAATGGCTGAACAGTTCAATATCCATCTTATATGGATGCCAGGGAATTTCAATATTACGGGAATATGAAAGCCGATGAACTCGCGCGACATGGTTCACTTGCCTCATCTACATGCAAATTGTTCCTTAAAGGAGAAGCTCGTAAAATTACAAACAATAGATGGGCAAATTGGACCTCATGTGTAATTACTAGGCAGATTTGGCTTAATCTAGACTCAAAAAGGTTTAATCAGCTAATATCTATGCAATGAAATAATATTAGCATAGTTGTGGGTGTTATTACTGGACACTGTCTTATTGGAAAGCATGCCAGCAGACTTGGATTTTTCTTTCATTTGTTATGCACCTGTCCTAGTCGATGTCAAAACAAGCTTAAGTTTTTGGGAGTTTACCTCCTCTGCGATCTAATGGATCTCAGTTAAATTGAGCGTTAGAGATATCTACTGCTCCGTGAGAAGCTCAAATTGGTAACAGTAGAATAGTGCGGAGAAGCATGTGTCTATGCCTCGTCCTTTTTTTGGGCGGCCACCTAAAACTAACTATAAAACGGTTAATATAATTGATTTGTAATTTTAAATTAATTTTTTTTAAATCTAATTTATTATATAATTTTTATAATTTTATATTTTTAATTATGTAATAAATTAGTTAATTGTATATTTCAGGCAAAAATTAGTCCAATTTATTACAGTCAGTAGCTTGGAGAAATTAGCCCATTAATAGATTTTGTTTTTAGGGATTTTTTTTGCAGGTTACAGTTGAATAGTGACACTGGAGTTGTTGATAAGAGATGACAGAATACAGCAAACAGAATGCAGGGCAGTTCAATAAAATTGTGATTGTCTTATGCTAACAGTAGTTTGAATATTGAAAAATTGACCAATTCTTTCATTACTGACATATTTTTCCTGTCCCTACTCCACAAAAATAGAATATAATTTTACCGTTATAATCATGAGAAATCTCTCTTATACTACCGGTTACTAGATGTAAAAAGGCTGTGGGAATAGGACCGGCGTTAACCGGAATACTTTACACGCGCTTGGCCTCACAGTCTCATCAATCAATTAATCAATAAAGAAGTCCTTTCCGTTTCGTGTATTGAATCTGAATAACGAATTTACGATATATAAGCAAAAGCCGTTATTTGTTCTTTGAGTAAAATGTTTAATTTGTCAATTTCAAAAGTGATTCGGTACCATAATTGCTATATACAACTCATACGTTCACTTCATTCATATACATCAAACAAATCAATCAAAAAACTAAAATCCAATTATCGAAAACTAGTACAAAAAACTTGAAATATTTTTTACCATAAAATAATTGCACAACTACCATATATCATAACTTTCATGCTACCTGAACGTCATTTCGTAAAATATTTCAATCTAACTCAAAATCGTATCCATTAATAAGTCAATTCAATTATACCAAAGAAATTTATTTCGTTGTTATTGTTGCAAGTTATCATTAATATCAATCGATATTCATCTCAAATGATTTCTTAACGTCATTTTCCTCTTGGGTACATGTAGTTTATATACCATTACCATGGAAAACTAAATAATATAATCTATCCCCGTTTTTCATATCTGTACGTTTAGGGTTTGACATTAGGGGTGCATATGTATTGGTTAAAATATAATATCGGATCCAATATCGATTATTACAACAAGATCATTGAATTCAACTCCAATATAATTCCATTAATATATAATAGCGATCATTTAGTGAGTCTCGGCAATCGGAATTGTCATCCTTGCATAGTGTTCGAGAATTGAGAAGAGCTTCTATTTTTTTTTTTGGAAGGTAAGTAATTCTTCGTAATTCAGCACGGTGTCGCCAATAACCCGTCGAATGTGAAACTTAGTAGATTTCACTGCGGCTTACCACAGACCTCCTAATGTTGGTTCAGCAGGAGGTATAAAGTGCCAGTTAGTACCTTGTTTTTTTTTTTTTTTTTTATTTTTTTTTTTTTAAACAAAATAGTCCATTTATTTATACATTTACTTTTTATACATTTTCTCTTATATTATACAATACAATTTTTTGGTCGGTGGACTACTTTATAGGCCGACTATATACTAAGAAAATTTATTTTGATGTCCACTGTCCCTAAAATTGGGCTCTCAGGATCATTTGATTCGTCTAAAAACTTGCAAAATTTTTATATGAAACATAGATTTATATCAAAAGAATAAAAGCTTAATATTGCTTAAATGATTTAAAAAAAAAAATAATAATAAATTTTTAAATATTAATATAATGTATATGAGTATGATTGTGTTTGTAAAAAAGTAAAATGTAACAAAGAAAAATTAAGTTAGCAATCATACTCGAATTGATCTTGCTTAAGGCATTATGTAAGACATTCACACACACATTCATACCAATATAAAAATATAAAAGTATATATAGTTACACATCAACACGCACATTCATACAATAAAATTAAACTTTGACGGCAAGTTTGTTCTACTCTAAATTTAAATGTTTTATATAGACCATATTGATTTAATTTTTTTTTTTTATAACTTTATACAATGTAAATATAAAACAGTGTTTTATAAAGAATTGTGGTTCTATATATCTAAACTAGCTATATGTAACACTATTTACATATATTATCCTGACTTTATTTATAATAATATAATTTATTTATATTGGTGGTGTTTGATTTAGCCACCAATATTTCGCGCATCTTTTGGAGAAATCGTCTTGTTTGGGCTCGAATCCGATGCTCGTACTGTATCTCATATGCTCATCTGGATCGTTGAATTTCTCCTCATCTAACCATTTTTCATTTGGCCTCCTTTGTACGTGGTATAGGATTGGTACCGCATCACCATTTTGTATATAGCCTTTCTGGTCGTGATATATGAATAAGTTGGGTCCCGGCACCATCCCCTTGGACGCATAATGTTTTGCCATTGTTGAATCGTAATAGTATGGACCAAAAATTAATGAATTGTTGCGATTTTGTGTCGCCCGTTGAATATGTTCTCGTGTTAAATTTATGATGTGTATATCGATGCGGTCCGCATCATATCGTTCATACTGCTTTGTATTTGAGACAAAATGTTTGTACCCTGTTTCTGCCTTGCGATACAAGCCGTTGCAGTGTCGCAAACATTTCCTCTCAAATACCCGTAGCCGCTCTATGTACCTGGGCACCTGGTTATACCACACCTGACAACCGTATGTAAGTATGGGCCGAATCAATGACTTGTACGCAATAATTTTGACTCTTTGGTTTATATGTTTGCTGTAGAATAGTCTGCGTGTCCCCATAAAAGCACGTCGTGCCTTCTCCAGTTGCTTTGTTGTGTGGTCTGCCATGTAGCACATGTTGTCGATGTGTACACCCAGATATTTAATTTGATTGAAAAGTTGAATAGGTTGACCATAAATTTTGATTTGTAATTTTCGCCAGTTTCTTTTCAAATCTCGGTTTGCATTTTTTAATGGTCGCCGAAAAAGGATGGTTTCACATTTTGTCGTATTCATTTCGATATGCCAAAGGTTGAAGTAATTTTGAATATGGTCGATTGCCGTTTGGAGATTTTTTTGAATATCGCCTACCAAATAATTTGCCGAATATACGATCATATCGTCAGCGTATGCGCACGTCTGTATAGATTTTGAATTTAGTTCATTGCTGCCAATTAGTTCTGCTGTATATATATTAAATAATAGTGGTGCCGTTATCGACCCTTGTTGAACACCGTTCATAATTTTGAAAATTTTTGTCGAATTTGTGCGCCCCGTTGTCACGATGAATTTACGGTTGTACAACATTTCATATAGAATTTCAATAATTTCGTTCGAGAATTTCATTTTTTTCATTTTTGCCAAAAGTCCGTCCAGCCAAATAGATTCAAAGGCTTTTTTAATATCTATGAGTACTGCACCTGTTGGATTATTAAAACTTAGTTGATGACAAACGTCTGTCACCACCTTTGTGATCGCATGTACCGTAGTATGTCCAAATCGAAAACCAAATTGATTATCGGGTATCAGGTTATTTGTGTTCACGTGGTCGCTGATCTTGTCGTTTATGATTATTTCGTAGATTTTGCCGAGATTCGAGAGTAAGCTGATTGGTCTATAACTTTCCGGATCTGTAGAGTTTTTTGTTTTTTTTAAAATTGGAAAAATACGTGCCACCTTCCAACAATTTGGAAACGATTTAGTATTTAATAAATTATTGAAAATTATGCATAATTCCGTGATTATTGATTTTGGTAAATGTTTCAGTATTATATTGGGGATTAAATCAGGGCCGAAAGATTTTTTATTATTTGTTACGCTTAGTATGTTCGCCAAGTATGCGCATGTAATGAAAAAATTTTGTTGTGTTTTTGGTGCATTCGAATGGTTTTTGGTCGAAAATTGTGTAATGGTTTCGTTCCTTTTTTTCCCTTCGTCGTGTTTTCTTTTGATCGGTGCGATGCTATCATTTATCTTTCTCTCGTGTTCTCGACTACCTAATTTCGGATTTATTTTTGTGTGGTCTTCAATATGTTTGCCAATTATGTTCAGGTTGATTTGTTCGTTTTGAATTTCGAATTTATTATCGTCCGTTTTGCTCAATTCATTCCAATCAATGCCTAAATTTTCGTATTTATTTTGATCCGTCTCATTGATTACAATTTTTTTCACATTTATTGTGTTTGTTGCTGCTAAATTGGTTAATTTTTTAATTTTCGTCCACATTTTTGCTCCCGGCCTAATTTCTTTCATCATATTTGCCCAATATTTTTCTATCTGTATTTTCACATTTTGTTCGATCAACTGATTCGTTATCTTGATTTCCGTTTTCCATTCATTTATTTTCCGTATCACTCTCATATCAATGGGATTGTGTTGCGTATAATTTTTTTCGTTTCTCCTACCCTGGTAATGATCTTTATTTAGGTTGCGTCTTATTGTTTTGATTTTTGTGATGAGAAATGTTTTATGTTTATATAACTTTTCTATGATTTTGTTGGTGTAGCATATCATGTTGTTGTATCTTCTTTGTTTTGGCACATTTTGTCTTAAATTTTCTAATATAAGGCATGTAATTTCATCTATATATCGCATGATTTCGTTTTCATTTAAATTTCTATCATTTGGGACCAAAGTTGTTATTTTTGTTATTGTTGAATTTTGAGCAGAATTTTGTGACTTTAATTTTGATTTGTGCGCCTTGTCCAACTTGTCGGTCCATGTTTGCCAATTGATATCGTGAAGATTATATCGGATTCCCGTCTTTTGATATTCGTCACTCTGATTGATGCCCCTCTCAATTTCGCCCACGTTTTGAATTTGTATTTCTATTGCTTTGTGGTCGCTATCATACCTATGAGTTGGAATTTCGTTTTTTTCGTTGGTTTGAATTTGGATACGGGTGTCCGTGATGGCTAGATCTAAATAATTTCCCGAACGTATCATGGTTGGAGTTTCGCTTTTATATATTTTTAATCGATACTCCATTTCATTGTCGACGATCCAACGATTCAATCGATTGCCTCTTGAATTATTTGCCGCGTTGCCCCAGCTAATGTGTCGGGCATTGAGATCGCCCGCTATGATAAAATAATGTTTAGGATTTTGTAAATTTAATGTTAAGAAAATTTTGTTCCATTCTTCGATGAAACGTTCGTCGGAAATTTGAGTCGTGTTGCCCGTGCAATAAATTGAAATCAGAAAAAATTTTTGTGCCGAATGTTTAATCGCAAGTTTTATAATGGGGTTCTCAATGCCTGCTATATCGCTGATGGCTTGCGGTGCTATAATTTGGTATTTGATCCCATTTTTGATTAAGATGGCGGTGCCACCCCCCTGTTTGGTATTATTCCTGTCGCATCTAATCATCTCGTAATGTTTAAATTCGATTTTATGCTTTTCATTTAATTTCGTCTCATTAATTAGAAGACAGTCTGGCCGATGGTTGTTCAAAAAATTTAAAAGATTTAATCGCCGTTGAACTGTGATTATTGAATTTACGTTTAGAGCTATGATTTTAAATTTAGATTTGGAATTTTGAAATTTTGTTCCATTCTCTGCTGGTTTCTGTGCCGAATTTATAATTGTCCGATAATTTGCAAGAGCTGAGTAATTTGCTCACTCTGTTGTTCCATAGTTTTGGCCATGCTGTCTATTCTAGCCGTCAGTTGCTGTATAACTGCCTGATTGTTTTGTTGCGGTTGTTGTTGTGGTGGTGATGATTGTTTGGTTAGGCCACCCTTCATTATTTCGGCAAATGTACCATTTTCCTTCGTTACCTTAATGGACGAGAACATTTTCGGTACTGATTTTTCTATTTGTTGATTTTTTTTTCGCTCGTCGATTTTTTTTTTGAGTTTTGCCATCATTGTCTGATAGACGGGGCACCCTTTATATGAGTTAGTACCTTGTTCGGATGTCCATGTGGTTAAATTATTAATGGCTTCTTCAGATTTGATTAGTTCCCGAAGCTTGATCATTTCGTTTCTAGCTCCTACGAAATTAGTTCCGTTGTCTAAATAAATATCACTGCAAATTCCCCTCACAGCATGAAATCTTCGTAAAGCAGCTATAAACATCGCAGACCGAGCAATTGGCGCAGTGGTTAAAGCTGCGGTGTTTGGGACGGGAGGTACCGGGTTCGAATCCCAACGGGGGAGGGTTGCAAAATGGTTTTCCCATCACCTGATTTCGATCGGTGATGACGATGAACACAACTATGACCCCCTGTTGGAGTGCAGAATCCATGAGCTGAACCATCGTCCATGTCAGTGCAGGCTGGCTGGAGCAATGCAATGTGCAGATGGATTTATAATCGAACCTGTATTCGTGCGTCCTCAATTTGGCTGGTGACGGCGTAAGGTAGGACGTTAAAAATTAACTGCGAAAAAGTTGGGAGAGCTTCGGCCCCAGAACAGATTGCAGAGTTCAGAAACAAAAAAAAAAAAAAAAAAAAACATCGCAGCACTGAGGTTGGTAACCAATTCTAAATGCACCGCCTTGGTCGCCATACATACAAATATTGCTATAAGTACCCCTTGATGATCCTTGAATTTCTTTGTTGATAAACCTTTAAGGTTTTAAGGAATGACCTCACCAATGTAATCCTTAAGCATGGCAGTTGGCCCATTAATTGTGTTTGCTCCTTCAACCTTTGACGATGATATTTCATACATTTGTGGACCACATTTTTTATTAATTGTTTGCCTCTCAGAATTTAGAATCGATGTCTGACATGTGACAATAATTGTAATGGTCCAGCATGTAGTAATTTTTGATGTAAATAAATGTGTCACCAATTTCATGACAGTTGAATGGTAACCTGGTAATACTATGGGATTTTTGGCGTCATGTTGTGTTGGCGCATTGGAGAGCCACCCACTGACCCTCATAACTCCAGAACTTTCTAGAAATGGAAAAAAAATCCCTAACTTGCCTCTAGTTAATTGTATATCTGAATGCAGCAAGTCTATTTCCTTCTTGAATAGTTGATATTGTATACACTTGACTAAGCAGGTTTCAACCCACGTTATCTCCTCTAATGATAGAGTTCAGAATGCTTTGTCAGTGGTTGCATTTTGTACATTGGAAAATAGTCTCTTTATTCTGGCAATAACTCGTACTTTTTTTGGGTAATTTGAACTATTGCTAGACATTTGCTCTATTTGACATGCAAAATTGTTGTATTCTGTAGTACTGCACATGAAACTTTGTGTCGCTTTCCCGATGTAATCTTCCATTGATTCTAATTCATGCGATTCCGTTGAAAAGTGGACTGGATCAGACTGCAAAAAGGTTCCACCATAAAGCATGTATGTTTAACTCATTTGGATTGATGTCTCTTAAGCACCGTCGGCAGGATTATTCCTTGAATCTCCATGATGCCACTGGTTACGGTTTGTGACTAGCAAAATATGGCTAGTTCTATTGGCTGTATATGTCGGCCAACTTTTTGTTAGCTTAGAAAGCCAGTTCAGTACAATTGTGGAGTCTGAATACAAATATATTCTTGGCCTTGATCAAATGCTAGAGAGTTAATGGTAGTTTGTAATAATTTAACCAGAATTGATGCCGCTTATAGTTCCAGAAGCAATCTTCGTCTTAGTGGTGATTAAGTTAACAATGGGTGATCCGTTTGCAGTTATTGACCTTAAGTAAAGTATCTCTGCGAATGCTTCATTAGAAGCGTCGGCAAATCCATGAATCTCAAAACTCGCTTCTGTATTCAGCCATCTTGGTATCTCTAAATTTTCGATTACCTTCAACTCGTTTCGGAACCTTGTCCATATTAACTTATGAGAATTGGGTATTTCATCATCCCAATCCAAATTTTCCAGCCAAAGTTGCTGAAACAAACTTTTTATAATTATTGTCACTGGTGATAACCAACCAACAGGATCAAACAATCGCGAGGCCTTTGTTAGTAGGTGTCTCTTTGTGGTATGAGAAGACTCAGGTAGATTGACTCAACATTTAAAAATGTCTTTGGTAGGTTGGTAGAAAATGCCCAATATTGTAACTGTTTTCAGACCATCATGCAATTTTCTTTCGAATAATTCCCAATTCTCTTTCTAACTAAAAGTTGCGAAAAATGTTGCAATAGAGGTTTCGTAAGTCACAGTAAGCAAACGATAATGTTGGTGCTGCTTGGTTGGTGCATCTCTCCGCAAAATCCTTTGATAGTCTGCGTCAGCTTTTTGTACAATGAACTGGCGGTGTATTTTCTCCACATCGGCTGAAAACACATATTTATATTTGCGAAATCTTACTAGGATTTCTGAAATGTTTTGATGTACCGTAGGACCTGTCATCAATTCATCATTCAGAGAATTACCAGTCATAGTCTTCACTGATCCGTCAAACACAACTCGCAGCCTTGTCGTAGAACTTGATTCCTTCACCACTTCATGATGTGGCAAATAATAAATCTTATCAATTGATCTCGCGATTCCATTAATAGGAATCAGTTCAATATGGCCTAATTTTAAATATTCGTCTATGAAATTTTTATATTGGATTTGTAGGGACTCATTGTTGAATAATTTTCTTTCTAATGCATGAAATCTTAGCCTTGCTTGATTGAAGAAACCCTTTAGCTGCGAAGGATACTTTTTAAATGGTAAAGAAAGAATACGATACGGGAGTTTCCCGTATTACTCTAGAATTTGTACTGTTCGTTACAATGTCGTCTTCTATTATCAGAATTTCTTATTTTTTGAAATAGCCACGAATATGGTGTCCTGGTTTCTTGCAATATGCACAGACTTGGGTGGATATGTGAATACTCTTACTTGTCATATTTCAAGGATTATGATTTACATTCAAATTTGTAAATCTGGTAACATTGCCCAGTCTTTTCGCAGATTTGGTACCTGTTTATTGGATATATTATTATGAAATTAGGGATTTGGGTTCAATGTTAATAATCCCTCCTCACATGCTTTTAAAATAGCCTTTTTTAATTTTGCAACTAGGCAAGCTTTCACATATAGACAAATTGACTTCATAATCCTTTCTAAGCTCTAATTACAGTTATTATTGATTTTAATTTTAGAATAAATTCTTTAAAATTTTCGTCCAGGGTTTCAATGCACACATCGTTTAAACTAGAAACTAAATTCTCAATGCAATCCGCGTAACATCTCACCGACTCGTTTTTGTTTTGTTTGGCTGTAGTAAGTTCTAATTCAATCTGTTCAAATTACGTGTTTCTGCAAACCGTAATTTCAATTCATATTTGAGTGTGGACCAATCCAAAAATGTGAATTAAATGAATGAGCTTAAAATATTTCAATAAATATTTTTATGGCGATCTGATTTAGTCACTTCACATAGCACTCCACATAGAAAACCCATTATTATATAAAAAATACAAGACTTATTTTCCAAAGTGGATTTTATATTTTTCTTATTGCTGCGTTTACTCTTTCTCGTATTTTCATACTTTTTCTTCCAAAATGTAACTAATTTTTTTTTATTGCAAAATATAAAAAAAAAAAAAATTCTTTTACTTTAGAAAATTGAATAAAATCATAAAATAAAATAAGAAAAACGAAGAAAATTAAATTCAATTTTTCATTCAACAAAACGAAAATATTCATACACACAATGACTCACTCATATACCTTACACCAATATACATGCATACAGACAAAACTAAGAAACAGATTTCTCGATTTTTCTTCAATTTAATAAAAAAAAAAACTAAATTCGAAGAAAAACTTTTTGTACAAAATGAATTTTGGCTGAACAAAATGAAAACGAAGGAAAATATCTGAGACAAGCTCTCTATCTTGTGTGCTTATTACATTTTGTATATATAAATCATACGCGGATACATTTGTAAATTGTAATTGGAACACTGTGAAGTGAAATGATAAAAATATATTATGTTTCTGGTTTGACTAAACCGCTAAAGGAAAATATTAAATACGAAAAGCACAAATAAATTACATTTTCATCATCGAGTTACGTTTATTTACTGTGCGTCAGAATAAATCTCATATCTTTGTCAGTAGTAGTAGATACGGTAATCGCGCCTTGTGCCAAATTCATGTTTTTTTATTATAATAGGAGAAAAAATAAAACTAGCAACCATACAATTTTATATTTCAGATAAAAGCTCAACACCTATATTTGGGTCGGTTTACAGTAAGCTTAAAAGAATAAAATCTACATTTTTCAATGCATCCAGTTGAATGTTAAATTTATTAGAAAAGATTACAGAAAACAGATCGACTCCATGTTTCAGCACAGTTTCGAAAATAGAAGGATCTTTCCTAAATTCGGTATAAAGTGTTTTCCAAAATTCACGTCTGTTTTGAATATAACGCCTTTATTACGGGCGTCAAGATGTTACACTATACAGTTCATACGTTTTGTACAAAATTTGGTCCCAATTTAGTCAGTTTCAGGGAGTCTGGATCCCAAAATATCGGGTAAGTTTGTGAGAGTATTGCTGAGAGTCCTGGAACATCAACTCCAGAAGAATTAAACATTTCGTACAACTCTTTACAGAGTAAATTTGATATAGATATACATCTTTTAATATCGCTAGTATAACTGGGGTTAAATGGCCACGCACGTCGCACAACGTATAGATTATGAAACAACATCAAGTGAATTCCGATTTTTGGAATACTATGTTTTTCAGCGAAATGATGTTTAATTTATTTATGCGACCGTTTGGATGAAGGCTTAACACTAAATGGCCTGTTTTGGATGTGGAAAGCAAATAAACAGCCCAAGAAACAAGTTCATTACTGAATGATTATTTTTCTGAATTGCGTGTAATTTCCCACTATACAATTTTACTCCGGTGGATAGTTTTTTTTTGAAATTTTTTTCAAAGTTTTAGAATTAATTTAACCAGTTCACGATCACCCTTGAAAAAGGAAAAAGGAAAACAGTGTTTGGTCAACTAAATTCAGCCTTCGAAAAGCCGCGGAAGCCATTTGTCCGAAGAGCAGAGAAAGAAAAAACAGAGGTGAGCTCTTTAAAACCGAGAATATATAAACACAATAAGGAACAAGGATGCTTAATGGTAGCCTAGTCGTCGACAACAAACAGGAAACGTTAGATCATGTATGTTTCAGTTGGAGTGGCTGTGATTATGCTATCATCGTTGGAAGGATGACCATGAAATATGAAAAAGCGATGTGCAGAAGCAATAATGTTTTTTGCAAATCATGGTTCCCAAGGTCAACTCTGCAACATCCGGTTTACACACATATGATAGTCCAGATTTAGTGCTCAGAGTTTTAAAATTAAAGCTGAAATCATTGAATATGCGAAAACCAAGAATTACCCTACGTGCATTACTTAATAATGTTACGAGCTGAGGAAAAATTCACAACCACAAACCGCTTGGACAAAATTGATGTATCGCCATAAGGTGCATGATGCATGGGACTTGTGAATGGCGAATCCTGGTGCATCCTGGAGCATGAAAAATATTAAAAGACTAAGGTTTTTCAAAGGCAGTTTCATGCGACAAAGACGATGAATTGAACACGATTAGGGACCACCATCGATATTCCGTGGTGCCATATAATCCTCGTCAGTTGCTAAAATACAATGCTCATATCAAAGTCGAAGATAGTACGTCATTGGATGCTATAAAATATATTTACAAATATTTTCACTATGAGAATTAGGCGATCGTGACTATAGTATGGTGAAAATCCTCAACTTAGACACGGGAAAAAGTCGCTAGGTCAATCCTTTAACCGTGGAGGAATCCAATTTTAGTCGGCCGTATTTTCACATTAACGCAACTCTGTGTTGATCTTTCTTGATCAAGAATTTCCCGGAACCCTTCTGATTGATGAGATTTGCCCAAAGCTGTAAAATTTTTAATTGAGAAATCAATTTTTTTTTTATATTATTCCTATGTTGTATCGGGCTAAAAACCTAGGATGGGACACCATAGGACACCTCTTTGCTCATCTGATCTCATTGTTTATTTTAGTTGGTGTTACGTGAATCATATTCGTCACATTCCAATTTTGTTCATCCCGAACAGATCCATTTTCTTTTCCAGAGTTGTAACGTGTCCATTGTCGATGTGGGATATGACAAATATTATCCTGGGACATAGCAAATATGGTACACAACGACAGTTGTCCTTTTTTATTGCTTCAAATGGTCCTTCCCAATTCTGCTGCAACTTCGGATATTTGCCTATCTTCCTTTTTGGCTTGTATAGCAAAATTAAATCTCCCTCCATAAAACCATTTCTATGTGACCATAAACCGTACCTTGCTTACATTTGATTGCTGGCTTACACTCGTTTTATGCCTTACTGCAGCATAAACATTTATCGACTTTCGTCTTTTATTAATGAAGTAATCCTGTTTGGCAATTTTATCTTTGGTTCTGCTTTAGGTGATCCGAATTTGATATTGCACGACAATCAAAGTTCTCTGCTCAGAACGACCATTGCTGGTGAGTTTCCTGTTTTGTCTTCGACTGCACTACGGCACCCTATTATAAATTGAGAAATGTTTAGATCCTAATAATCCTGGTGGCTGTTCACTTCTTTCCGTATATGCTCTTTTAATGCTCTGTTGAATCTTACCATCGCACCTCTTCACACTTCCTACACTACTCTTCGACATTCCTTTGGCAATTGATACAAAAGAACCGATCTCTTACTTTATTTTATTGATGCCCAAATGAGATACTCATCTACAATTAGGTATCTCCTAAACAGTTGCTACAGCCATCCACTTCCACATTTGGACGATTAAATCATCATGTTGATAAACTTCCGCTAGCTGTTCTTTTGGCCAGTGCTCTTCTAAGTCGACTCTTATCCGTGGGGTTTGTGCAGGAAACAATTCCCCTTTTTTCTTATGCAATGCTTGCACTGAATGGCACACGGCCTCCTGAACATTGCATCAGCATTGTTGTGTAATAACTCCCTGCTATGTTTCGCTGTGACCAAGTAAGCTGGCAATCTCGTTGGTAGTTTTTCCCGATTACCAAGCTACTTGATATGATAGTTAAACTGGTACTGGTTCTTTACAATCGCGGATAAAGTGATCAGGTTTTTGACATTTTAATATTTTGACCGGGAAATGAATCTCCGTCGTGTATCACCCATTTCTTATGGCATTGATGAAGGCAACCACAGTTAACTAAGTCAATAGTCAATAGGTGCCTTTTGGTTGCTTATACCGCGTGAGGTTTGTTATTTCTTGTTTCACATCTTGAAGAGTTCTCCTCGCTGAGGACGTCATTTTGCATGACTCCTCGATATAATATGGTCCTTATCTTAACTCTAACTTCCTTAAGATACAGTTGTAGCTCATTTCTGTAACAGGTACGATTTGTAACACATCTGCTGCTTTACCCCAAAGTGTCAGGATTAAGACATTATACTGTTTTTGAGCAGTTCATCCATAATGATTTACCACGGCCTGAAACTGTTCAACGATATCTTTATATTTTTTGGCATTTATTTCCTTTTTTAGAAGGTTTGCACAGCTCTGTTGTGCAGTTCCGTAGGTGTGCTTAGAGAATTTCTTATGTTCAGCTTTGATTTATTTCCTTATGTGCATGTTGATCAGATTTGGCGTTTAGATGGTTCATTTGAAACAAAATGGCATTTATGTTGCTTCCATATTCATCATTTCTTGGCGCTTTTACGGCGGCAGGTTGCATTCCTGGTGAGCATGACGTCAATGAAACTCATCCCTTAAGTGATGAGATTTAAAGGTATTACTGATGCTTTTCACTATATTAGTTGTCATTACAAAATCCCATTTCTAACACCAAATTGTTACGAATTGTGGACTTTATATTAATTCGTTTAAATACTTGCAAATTTTTTAATTTCAAAACACAAAACTATTTGTAATAGTATACAATGTCCCACGCGACTACCTCTTCGACCTTCACCGATATTTGGTTTTAGTTAATGTCACGTGGATCATACTAGTCACAGTATCATAAACATACGAATATCAACCGTTTTGAAATCTAAACCGTTTTTTTTCTGAAGTCTTAGATGAACTCCACCTTTAAAACTTAAGGCACATGGCCTCTACATTTTGGTCAAAGTGATTTTTAAGGAAAATTGATTTTAAAACATAACTTTTTCTGGCCGCTGCACGTTTGTGGCAATAATAGCCTCTTGTCCTGATGTATTATGTCTAAGTGGACTGGTTGTATAAATATGGATTTTCCCAATGAGAAAATCTGGTATACTCAGTCAAAGGCTAGTTGGCCACCCCACTTTTTTCGAAAACCATTTAAATACTACCGAAAGAAGTTATGTTTCTGCACATTCCCATAATTAAGCAGATTACGGATTATTGTCTTTCCAATTTAGGAAGATAATGGACTGGATCATCTTACACTATTGGAGACGAAAGCTTTTATTTCCACTTATAATTGGCCAAGTTTTGTATAGCTTCAGCTAGCACAGTTCTTCTCCAAAGAATTGAAGTGTGTATTTTAAACTCGGTCACTAGCATTGCTTAAACAGTTCCCAAAGATAGTAATGTTATAGTGAACAAATAGTTGGTAGTACGAAATATTTAGAATGACTGGAATTACACACTGTGCAGATCGCCACAAACTATTGCGACCACAGACCTTTGTCAATAAAGTGGGCGAAGTTCAATGGCATGCTTTCGGGATGCACGTATGATATGTAAAATGTTTTGAGTATATCCATAATCGTTGGATAAAGTTAAATTCTGATAAGGTAACTTTATTTGAACGACTAACCGGCGTGAAATTTTCAGAGTGATAACGATAAATTGAAAAATGGATCCCTTATAATTATTTAATAAACCGTGATCAAGTTAGCAAAGTCCATCATCAAAAATCATCCAAATAATTCTCTATAGCATATACTGGTAATCTACATTAAATGTAGGTTACCAGTAGGTAATTGCAATTGTAATTTTGTACCTAAAATTGCATAGTATTGTGGATCTTTAAAACCGCAGTTTATTATGGCATTTCTCTAGGTTTTCTATAAATGAAATGCACCTTTCAATTTCAGTCTTGAAAAGTTTGTTGAACAATGAAACAATATCATTTAAAAAATTCTTTCTGAATTGATTAATGGGAAAAAACTCAATCACGATTAACCAGAAATTCGTTTATAGTCACTTTTTTCTAGAAAATTATTTATTATGATAGAAATGTGATAATGCTACAGTCTGCTACAGTCTGTGAGTTCCACACACGATGAGACTTCAGAAAACACGGCATAATTAGCAAATAGCAGATAAAAATTAAAATTGAGATTAGACAATTAGTCTATCAACCTTTCTGTTTACCACAATTTTTAATGTCTCAAATTTATTTGCAATTATATCACTATGAACATAATAAAATTGAATCGTTGCAGTTATTTAGCGTAACTCTAATCTCGCTCAGTGCACTCAATATATAGATTTTATTATAGCATCGTCTTCGAGTGCTCTGCAAAACGTTTTTTTTTCATTTTTCATTTAACTTTGGCATCAAAATGTAGCTTTGGTTTGATCGACACCATTTAGGAACTACCGCAGTCATTTATTGCAAAGAAACCATTTCTGTAACGCTGTTATTACAAATCCAAGTTTAAATCCCTAAAACAAGAAAAATAAATTGACAAGATTACTTCATATCCGGTTAATCGGTGATTCCCGTAAAAATTATATCCTTAAGTATAATACAAAACAAAGGAAACACCGAAAAAAAAAATTATCCACCGGAAGTCCAGTCTTAACTTGATAAAACTAAATATTGTTAACAAGAAAAAAAAGTTACCACAACTAAAAATATTAAAGCAGCACCAAAACCATAACCGTCAAGTAAACTTTTTCCTTCGAGCTTCTTACGAAAACATACAAAAGAAATGCTGAAAAATAATAAAAAAATCACACATCCACTCACAACGGGGTTTTTTAATACCCACCTTCATCCTGAAAAATTTATTTTTATTTTTTTATTTTAATTAAGTTTTTAATATCTAAAAGCGATACTAGCCACTTTATAAAAACGAAAAAAAAAACTGGTACAACATTAAAAGTAAAATAAGTAAGGATACAAAATTAAAATCCTATCTTCTTCTAATTACCATACTACGAAAAAAGAATTCCTTTTTTGTCATTAAAACAGTAAAAAAAAAATCATTTTAATTTTACAAACAAAAAAGCATAAAAAGTTTAAAAGACCATAAAATATCATAAAAAAAAACTTTATGTCAGAAGTTCCATCTCCCATCTGCACAGCGCACATAGAAAATATAAAAATCGGGAAGCAGATAATAAAATGAAAATGCAATGGTTCATATTGAAATATTTAATCCTTTCACCTCATCGCTCATATATTATATTTATAGCCACCCCTCACTCTTAAATACGTACAGCCATAAATTGCTATACATGTGACATATATATAAACTCACATTTTGTTTTGTTTATGAATATTTTTAAGGTTTTGTTTTGTTTCTATTTGGTTTGACAGTTTTCCAATAATAACCATAAAATTGTCCTCACGAATACAATCGATTTCCGGTTGGTACAAATTATTACAGGGGACAGCATATTGTCATCATTTTTTCATTATTTGAACAAATTATGTCCTCAGGACAAAAAAAATTAATTGATAACGGTTTTCAAAAAAATGAGTAAAAATCCTACTAGAAAATCTTTGGTAAAAATCCTACTAGAGGCGCAGACATTCACAGTGATCATCAACTGATAAAAGGGCATTTAATACAAACAGATAAAGAGATACTGAAACAACTAAACATTTCAATGAAACGCTACAAATAAATTACCATAAAAATAAAGTCACCAGTATAAATCAACCTAGACTAAGCATGCCTACTCCAATACTACCTCAGATGATTTCAGCTTCAAATAATGCAATCGGACAAACCTTGGTATAGTAAACATATAATATCAGAAAACGTCCTAAGCTCTAGTAAAGGAAATACCAACGAAAATGCAGATGGTCTAAGCTACTGCAAATTCCACATTACTGAAATGGACATAACTTCATTAATAATTTAATTTTTCCATAATGAAGTCGAATTTCTCTAAAAAAATTCGTAAGCCGAATTTTGACAGCCTTTAATTATAAACTTTAAAATCAACAACTGATTCTTCAAATAAAGTGGACCTTCAAAAGCAGTATAATATTTTTTACAAGATCCGAGCTAAAGAACTAAATAGTAGTACTTGGTTGGATAAAAGAGAAGCCAAAATTGCATTAGTCTAATTGAGCATCAAGTCTCTGATATTCTGTTGGCAATAAACGAATCCTCCTTGCCATTGAAAATATGCATTTTTTAACCACAACCATCATATTTTAACCAAAATATTTATTTTAAATATCAAGCTCTCAAACAAAAGCCTTCATTCATAGCAATAGTATTTCGAGCCAGAATTACCGACTTAACGATTAGAATGCTCTTTGGGGCGTGTTGAAAACTTTGAACTTACCTCACGCAGTCACACGCAACAACAAAGCTGTCCTTGATTGGAGAATGGCTTACCAAATTGGTAGACTGCAAAAGTATTGTTGATATAGGATGAAAGTTTTGATGGCAGGTTATATATTTAAAAGTGTTACCAAAATAATCCATGTCGTCCAGGCCTGATTTACTTGATGGTAAGCATGCGACAAATGCTAAAGATGAAAATTTAATAATTCCAGAAAGTGGAGATCTGCTTGAAGAACCCATTCCACAAAGAATTTACACTGGTCATGCCGATGCTAAAAATAAGTCGTTACCTTAGGTCTGTTTAACATAGTTCGGAGGTTTTGAGATTTGGAAGGATAATTTGTGGAAAAGTCTAATGAATCGAAAGTGACCGCTTTAGGCTATTTCTTTAAGGAAAGAGATCACCCCAAAAGTAAAAATTATTATGTAGCTTATTGCTTTTTTAAAAGCAACCTCAGATTATGATTGACCAACCAAACATATCTTAAATCATCATATAGTCTCTATTGGTTATCTACCAATGTCAAAGCCCAGAAGACTAGAACTATTGTCACAAACCTGCTATGGATAGAAAAACATCATGTAGTGAAATTAAGAAAATCACAACCAATTGGCGTCTCTATAGTGTTATGTCCATTGCATCTGGTAAAAAAAACTTAATTTGGTTTATTCGAACTCACGCGCTTATAATTTGGTTATTAATGAAATCATCCAAGGCAAATCTTTGTTTTTGTCTACATTGACAACAAAATTGTGGTTTTGCAAACTAAAGCACATCACACATTTGTCTTGTATCAACTCTTCTAAAAATTATCACTGTTGGATATTAGTATCAAGAGCACTCTTGACCTTCTCAATCACGGAATCACTCCAATTATATTCTGTTATCTGAAAAAGGAATTAGTGCTATTACCAAGCTCCCAAATCCTAATTAAGTTCGTCTTTTGCTTCCAAGAGTGCCAAAAATGCAAATAACACTTCAAAATATTCACAAGTTACAGAAAACAAATATTACAGATAAAAAAAACAACAACAAAAAATAGCACATAACCGAAAATAAATTTCAAGTGGGGATCAACAATCAAAAAAGAGGAAACCTGAAGCGGGCACCAACAAGTCTCCTCTGTAATAAACCATTTTTGTTAGCAGGTGCTTCGAGCGCAAGTTGGAGTGGTTCAAGTCGCCGCTCACCAAACAAGTGAGTGTCACCGGCACCGACAACTTCAAGGCCATAATAAAACCCATAATAATATCAGGAAACACGTCTGTCAAATCCAAGGCACAAACACAGGAACTCTATTAGATCTAGAACATCAAGGCCACCACTGATGCCGAGGAACCAAAAAAGTTACACCAGCATGATAAAATTATTAAAATCAACAAAAAATCGAATACAAATATTACCATGCTCTACACGTCACAACTACGACTCCACGATAATTGGCAACAAAAATTGATACGGGCCACTTGTTACGGAACCCTAGTTAAACCACCCGATGTAACAAGATGTCCTAGTCCCAGAAAAAACTTCCCAATCACAGACTCAACTTCCTTTGAAAACCACTCAAAATCCACCGATACAGAATTCAGAAATGATCAGTCGTCCAACCATTCTTTATTTCTCCCTGACAATACACCACTCCAACAACAGCAATGTAGGCCCCTGCTCCTTAATGCGGGATCCAAACTTAGGCTTTAATTAAGCACAGACACCAACAAAGACAAACCCACAAACTGCATTCAACCGGCAATAAAGTTCCCATCAATTTCCTTCCCATCAATTTCCAGCCAAAACAGCACCAACAGCAGACATCCCACTCTCATTGCAGTCAAAGATCCCATTAAAGATGGTAGTACGCATAAAGATCGAACTCTCAAACGAACCAATACCATACCTGTATGCATCATTAAAAAAACTAAAACCAAAAGTGGACCCCAACCATTATTCAACAGGACAGCGGTGGGATTACTGTAGAAACTCCTAAATTACACAAACCTCCTTAACACATTCGACACTTATAAGTCCATCATATCTCAAACTTCCGTCTAAAACTTCAACTCTATACAAATTCCAAAACAAACACAGCCAACAAAGGGCCACACGCAATTCACGCAACCCAACATTGTCATTGGCAGCCACTGGGATTTTTATCAAAGAAATTGTTGGATGCTAAAAAGACCCATTTGATCGGGAATTACTAGCAATCTATCTTGCTATATCAGGCCATTTCATTATTTTATTGAAGATTGAGATTTCATTATATTGAAACCGGCTATAAACCGCTGAACAGTTGAAGCCAAAACTGAATAAAATCCACGACAAGCACCTTATCTGAATTCATCTCGCAATTTATCATGGAAAATCAACACATATCCACGGTGAAGAACATGTGGGGTTAAATATTTTATCACTATCGACCATTAAATTGCCGCAGTTGAGACCCATTTTGACTACAATCTAATCACACCTGAACCAGGAGTAGGAATAACGGAAAGCAAAAGGAAAGGTAAAGGAAAACAACACTACTCGAATGGAAACCTATAAGTAGCAGAATAATAACAGCAAGCTTCCAGTCGAAAATAAGGAATTCAACACCTGTTCTGTTCAGTGCTATGCACCTACAAAACAGGCTGATGAAATTCTAGATAACTCCGGTATGACATCACTGATGGGTAAATATGTACTAAACTCGTCGATTACTGTGTCGCATTTCAGCTATTCATAGGAGGCAGCAAGTTCCTCATACAAGAATATACACAAATACACTTAAACATTACCAGATGGAAGTACCAAAAATTAAATTGATCAGGTACTGATTAACCAGAAATTCCTATTTTCCTCAGATGTCAGATGTCAATGAGAGGAGGAGACGTACACAGTGATTACAAACTGGTAATACCAACATTTAAAATCCAACCAACAGCAGTTAAACGCGTAAATATCAGTCGGAGGAAAATCAAAATTGAGAGATTGAAAAATACTGACACCAAAGGCACATCCAAAGAAACGCTCGGCAGCTCAATCTCTCAAGTAACGACACTCACACCATTGATTAGAAATGGGAAAAAATAGCAGAAACCGACGTTACAACTGTTTCACATGTGCTTGGCTACTAGAATTACAGAATAAAGCAAATAAAGAAAATGGCAAGAAATGATCACAGGAAATACACCGAAGACATTCTCGAGAAACATGCGCATACTACGTCAATGCGTAAGAAGAGTTTTTCAAGGACAATGGAACAGATGGCAAATAAAATGATGGGATCCTTGATGTTAACTATAACAAAACCATAAACCATCAACCAATGGAACGAGAAGTTAAAAGTGCTATTCAGAAGCTAAAAAACAACAGAGCAGCCGGAATGGGTAAAATACCAGCAGAATTACTAAATTGTGACACATCTGTGATGGCAGAAACTCTAACTCCACTATTTGTAGAAGCATAGAATACTGATAGGATCCAACGAAATGAAAAGTATGCTTAACCACCAGTGATCAACCATAGCAAATCTGAAATGAAAAAGCTGGTCTTAGTCATAGTAGAAGCTATACTGGTCATATCACCTCAATCCGTATCATAATCGAACAATCAAAGGAAAGCATTCTGCGAATTGGGAATTCCGAGAAAGATAAATTAACTCCCCAGGGAAATGTACAGAGATGTCGAAAATCGAGTTCAATACAAGAGGAACCAAAGTGACAAATATTACAGCAAATGAGGAGTCAGATAGGGATGTTTTCTCTCTTTATTACTATATTTAATAGTTTAAGATTTGGTTCCTCAAGGTGGTAACCAGTTTTGTTGTCGTGTATCGGTGTAAGAGTTAGACTTGAAAAGAGGGTCATGGGCATGATATATAGGCGTTAACACACCGATTGCCAAAATATCTAAGTTTCCATCAAAAACGATATCAGGAGTTTGATGGAAGGTTCTGTGGTTTTTAGAGAATGACTTAACTTTATCTATTAGGTATCTAGTACAAATCGAAAAGCAAGCTTGGGATTAAAACCCAAGGAACCAAATGTTGATACGGTAAAGGTCAGCAACGACCTGCAAAAACAGATGGTTGTTGTTGTTATTATTATTGCTATTGACTTACGCATTGCTAGGTTTTATCAAGATCTTGTTTTTAACGTTAGAACACTAAAATTTACGTCAAATTCCATCAAAATTGCTAAAGATTAAGATATTGTAGTAACTAAATAATCGTTGAATTGGATATGTTGGGGCCAGCTATATCAAAATACCACAGTTTTATAACGGCTTCATATGATGAAAATCCCCTATTACTTTTCCTCTTTTTAACAATTAAAACCTGTTTGACTGTTTCGTAAATCCAACCATTTTTTTATTGACAAAATATCCTCGTCATTGTGTTCGTAAACTAACCATTTTTAAAACACAAACACGGCCATCGGAAAAACGATACCTTTGGAAATTAAATCGCATTTCGTTATATTTAAATAAAAAAAAAAATTAAAAACTTAATTAAACTTATTCAATTAATTATAATTATTATTATTTTATAAATTTCGATGAGCTTTTCGTTTTACTCCAACTCATCCAACACAAAACCATTTTTGTTTTGTTTCATTTTTTAAAAGCTTCGGCATAGAAAATGTTAAGTAATT